>CM034464.1:3436499-3786499 GCA_019925255.1 Litchi chinensis | reverse complement strand
TGTGTATATATTTGTGTGTGTGAGGTAGCTTATCATAAAATTGTTATTACTACTTTATTCAAGTTGCTTTATCCAGTAAAGAAGACACATTCAACTATTTCATTCATGTAATAATATATTCCTCAAAAACTCGTATTGTTGAAGATATTGAACCTTTGCTCCTCTGTTCATGTGTTAGTCTTAAAGTCATATATCACTTTAAACAAATCCTCTGTTCTTCTTAATTATTTTAGATTGCATCTCTTGATTCCCACTCCATTTGATGTGCTTTCTCTTCATTTCATCAATTTAATGTTGTATTATCACGATTGTGCTTTCTCTTCTTTTCATTAATTCGCTGCTTTATCACCAATCTTGGTGAGATATCATATCAATGCAAACTTTATTTAAGCTAATGGAAAGTTAGGGTAAATTTATCAATAACTTAGGGAAATTTTTTTTTTCCAAACTAGGAAAAAAAATATTTTGTTTACACTTACACATAAATTAATATTTTCCAATTAATTTCAAGTGGGACTTAATTAAATTTGATTATAACAAACAGATGATTTGAACTTCCTATTAAAATGTTAATAATATTCACAAATGTCATAGAATATCAAGAATCTATTATAATTGATCGACAATTCTACGCAGAGCAATACAATGACTTTGTTGAACTTATAAGTCATGTAGTTTATGTTTTACCCTTTATATATAATCAGTAATATGGAATTCTGATACATTATATATGTTGTGATGAGTTATGTTGCAGATCTTTGTTGAAGAAAAAACTTGTTTCAACTAATTATTATTTCTACACTCAGGAAAATTTAGTGCGATCATCCCTTACAATTTATATCTTGTGATGAGTTAGGTTGTAAGTGTTTTTAAAAAAATCCAAAGTTTAGTTTATATATGAAACTGACAGGATCTAGCTTATCCCTCTATAAAATTGAAAATATATTGTGTATCCACTAGAAATGAGGAAAGTGACATTTGTAGTGGAAACTTATTCAAACAAAGTTATGTATGGTTCATCTAATAACATTGCTTTTTAGCAGACGTGGCCTAAATAGATTTTTGATTTATTCAACATCGGTTTTAAAAAAAATAAAAACATGTTATGTTTTTTTGATAAATCTAAAGTTGTACAGAAGACACCAAACATGTTAAGAGAAAGAAAGGAAGAAAGCATGCATTTTCTAAAGAATATAATGACAAAAAGAAAAGAATTACGGTAAACAAAATTGTTTATTCTTTTGTAAATGAGAAGGCAACAAAAAAAGCCTTTAATGGAATCAAAGTGCCATTTCGTTGGTACGACTGTTTAATAATAACTTTAAGCATATGCCTTTGTGTTGATTAATTTGAACTGATGCTGATCATCTGTTTAAGGAGAACAATATACCCTGCTCTTCATATAACACATCTTTCGAGTTTGCAATTCTTGATGACTACACTATTTTGTGTACTTTTTTTCTTTCGATCAATTCATTAATTGTTTTATGACCAGTTATCTAGTGATTTAATTTAATCTTTTTTTTTTCAAAGCAATTGCTTGTGACACCATGCCGCCCATTGCAAAAGTTATTCTATAGGATCTCGGTTCGTTTTTTTTTCCTTTTTTTTTTTTTATGGTTATTATAAATTGCTTCCAAAGTTAAATCTTAAAACAAATTAACGAGTTTGTAATTATTTGGATTGCACATGCAAAACTCTTACGGGTACAGAGTTTAACCAAGATGAGAGTCAAAATCTCACATAATACATTACATGGTTAAGAGAAGCTCATCAGAAATCTGTAACTTCGCCTGTTATCTATGGGTATTTTTATTGCTCTCAAAAGAAATGCCAATCGATTATTGTAGAATCTTAATTTTTGTTTATTTGTGACGTTATAAGAAAAGAGGAAACCGTGGAAAGTCCCCATACCTATATAATTTTGACATTCCTGGTGCAATTATATTTTCGGATAAAAGTATTCTTTTCTGCTTCTCTCTCTCCAATTTTTTTTTTTCTTTTTCTGTTTTCACCGTACGAAATTGGAGTTTTCTTTACTTCTTTTTCTTTCGGAAACACGAATCCGCAGATTGCAGCATGAGTCATGCTGCATGAATCATGTTAGGAGAAAGAAGGAAGAAGATGGAATACGATAAAGAAGAAAGAAAGGCAGAAGAGAATGATCCTAGTGACATAAAAAACTGAAAATTAAGAAATGAAAGGTGATAGAAGCCAACCACAGTGTTATTTTATGGATGCAGACTTGCAGAACAATTAGGAAAGCTGAAAATTGAGAATGATCCTAGTGGAGGGAGAAAATGGGAGATGATAAGTTAAGTATGGGTGGAAATATTGACATATACTGCAAATAAGTGTAGGTGGAAAGAGCATGGTCAACAGCTACGAAAAGGTGGAGAGTTGCTCAACCATGTACGCTTTCTTATGACTCATCTTGGCTTGAGTGAACAATATCGAATTCAGAAGCGCCTTCTTTAGTCTACCACGCGAAATACTAGAAGTGCCTAAATGGCTTCTCAAAAAAGGAAAATCAATTATAAATAAACTGATTTGCATTTTGCTACTTCAATTTTGTAATGATTGTCTTACTTGTCGATGTTAGAAGTCTTGCTGCTGAAAATTTAGTTTAATGTGTTTAAGTTGGGGATATATATATAATAATTTTTTATTTGAAGGATTATATTCAGCATTTTGGATTAATATGTAATTATAAATTGGCTTTGAATAATATTTTCTATTGTTTTTTATTTTGTTTTTACACATTTCAGAAATAAGGGAAAAAAAAAGTTGAAAGCTAGAAAATATTAAGACAATGTAATTTAATAAAACAAAGAGGGCAATGTAATGATCCTCTTCCTTGTCAAAAAACTAATTCGTGTGTCTATTAATTGATATAAAAAATGAAAAGAAATCAAGTTTCATGAAAATAGGAAAGGGAATTTTCTCTTTTTGGATCAACTGTGTAGATATAGAAACTTTCTTTCAACACCTTAATCATCTCTCTCTCTCTCTCTCTCTCTCTCTCTCTCTCTCTCTTTATAATAATTAAGGAACCTTAATCATCTTTTTAGTTTCAACTGACGGACTACTGTTTTCTTCTATATATACTTCCACATCCATGTTTAAGCAAAAAGTGTCATGTGTCTCTTTACATTTGGAGAATAGGCTGGTCCAAAGAATTTCAAAATAATAGTGTTATCGGATGAGCTGTGAAAATATTATCTACACCCAATTATAAAAATTAACTTGTACCGTCAGAAACAAAATAAAGATATTATAATTATTAAAAAAGAATGTATACAAATCCTTCAAAGTTGTTATATCATTCTTTTTACACTGCTCAAACATCACTTTAGCCTTTGCAAGAAAATACCATCTAGCACTATTTGCATAAGCAGGTGCAGAATTTTATTGTCTTTTTAGAATGTTTTACAAAATAATCAAATTAAGTTATATTGTTAAAGTTATAATATCTTTTAATGTTTTTTGGCTTCTCATATATTTGGAATTTTTCTCCTAAGTTTATGTGGAAGACCTACAATAATTTCACTTGGGTTAAACCAAATAGAAATACAAATGATGAAATACTAATGAATCGAGTTAAATTCATTTTTGTGGTCTCGTGTCTTATCCAATTACTAAGAGGCCTGCAGACAAATCCATAAGAAGTAAAAAACAAAAAAACAAAACAAAACAAAAAAAGACCAAAAAAAATAAAGAAACAAAAACAAAGGACCCGGAGATTCATTCTCACCACAAATCCACCAAATTTAGTCAATCTTCCCTACATCCCCGTGTGGAGGCTAGTTGGCCTGGTCCCAGTGTGTCCCATTTCTATGAAATCGTGGCATCCCCGAAGCCATCTCCAGCTGTCCCCCAACAATTTTAATTGTTGAATAGAAAATCTAACGTGATGTTTGGGATGATTTTTTTAAAATAATTTTTCATTTTTAAAAACAAAAAAAAAATGAAAAAATTTATTTTGTAATATAATTTTAAAAATGTGTTTTTGTAAATAGAAAACACTTTTTTTTTTAAATGATAACTAAAAAATAAAAATAATTTTTTTTATAATTTTCACCATTTTCAAAATAAATCATTACCTTTCTCTTCAAACAACTATTTTACTTATTTTCAAAATAATACCAAATATATTTACATCAATTTTTGTTTTTAAAAATAATTTTAAAAAAATCTTACAAAACACGTTATATTTTCAAAAACATTATTTTTAAAATATGTTTTTTATTTTTAAAAATGATTTTCAAAAATATCATTTTAAAAACGATTCCAAACGCCTCATGAGGTTCTAAATTCAAATCTAGTAATTACTACAAAATAAATAATCGGATTCAAAACAAAAAATGATAACACTAATTTAAACGCATTTATTAATAGAAAATTAATTGAAGTCTAGTCTCCTAACAAGAATTTTCTAGTAATAAAGGTACAAAATTCAACGAGAAAAGCATTTCTTTTGACATTTTTATTAAGGGGGCTTTAACATGTACCTAACGGAAATTAAATATATTAGAAGGTTTATTAAATTTGAAAGTGAATTTACACATTCGGGCACAAATTCTTGAAAAACTTGAAATAGGCTAGTCCTCAGCAGGATCGCAAATTGTTGAACCGCCAGTACAACAAAACCAGCTGTTTTTGAAAACATTACATGAATGATCACAGCCACCAGGTGTCTCTACTCAGTTGGGCACAAACAGTTGATAACTTGATATCACCTGCGCACTTGATCACTTTGGTGCACTTACTAGAGGTTCCACTGAATTCCATTGGGACATTGAACCCGTCTAGCAAAGAAATATCAAAGAAATCCAAATCGTTGGATTGTTTTAACGCGTATTCTGCTAGAGTACGGGGAGTTGTACTTGTACTCCAAGACTTATTAATAGAAAATTAATACTGAGTCGACTCTCCTAACAAGAATTTTCTACTAATAAACATGTAAATTTCAATATCAGAAAATTATTTCTTTTTACATTTTTAGCAAGGGGCTTTAATAACGGAAATTTGATATATTTGAAGATTTATTAAATTTGAAAATGAATTTACGTAAAATTTGACTATATTCAATTTTAATTAAACGTCTCAAATTTTCTTTTAGTATAATTATAGAAAACGTGTTGAGGAAATACTTTAATAAAATGTTGCGCTGTGAACTATTCGTCGCCCATCTCACAAGAGTTGAAGAGGTACATGCATGTACCCAATTAAATGTATAGTAAGACTTTATTGTCATTATCAATTGGCCCACAATTGACAGATCATCAGCTCCTTTATCCCAAATGATAGATCAAAATAAAAAAGGCGAGCAAGACCAATGCGGTTAACAAAATCCTTTCAATGCGAAAATATATATAGGAGGAGATAGTATAATCAGCAAGAAAATGCTAAGATAGTAATGAATCTTATAAATTAATTTATATATTAACTTCTAACATGATAGTTTTATTGATTTAATATGTAATATATATTAATTTCACATGTTACACATCAAATTTAATGAATCTATCCTATGATAAATTATAATTTAAGTTGAAATCCTAATCATTATTTTTGTTAAGAAATTGCTTCAATATTGATGATAAAAAAAAAAAAAAAAAAAAAAAAGATTCTTTGGACTATGACTTACAACTCGCAACAATAGCATAACAAGACTTAATTACTCGAAATATTGAAATCCACAACTCTACTCCTACATCTCCCTAGCCGTAAAGTGCTTCAGGGGCAAAACACGACCTTGTAGTCGGTGCCAGTGGGGCAAGAAAACAGAGACGTCGGATCATCGTAGGCGTAACTGTATCCATTCGGGCACAAATTCTTGAAAAACTTGAAATAGGCCTCGGTAGGATCACAATTTTCTGGACTTCCATTACGACCAGTACAACAAAACTGATCGTTTTTGAAAACGGTACATGGATGATGACAGCCACCAGGGTGTCTCAACTCAGTTGGGCACAAACGGTTGATGTCACCTGCACAGTTGATCACTTTGGTGCACGTACTAGAGTTTCCGCTGAATTCCATTGGAACATTGAACCCATCTACTAAAGAGATATCAAATAAATTCAAATCGGTTTCAAACGAGTATTCTACTAGGGTTATGGGAATTGTACCACGAGACGAAGGTAGACAGTATAAAACCCCATCACAGTCTCCGGTCTCACATCTTCCATTCCCTTTTTCATCAAATTTGCAATTGGTTCGTGCCCATATGCGGCCACGTTCACGAAAGTTAGGGTCCGTGTTGAAAACCCACTCTTGACCTTGTTCGAGTAACCTACCACCACCAGGCCGGGCTGCTGCCCAAACCGTGTAGCTGCAGTTGTTTAGGACGCGAACATCGGTTGCATCGAGGAGGTCAATTTGAGAGTTAACAAGTAGAAGAAGGAGGAAAAAACAGAGATTCTTGAACATCATCAATCTCATATTTGGGAAGAGAAAGACAAATGGAATTGTCATTTGTTGCTTGTAGACTTATGTTAAAAGACCCTGTTGGAAATTTCCATGACGACGCATCTGTCACTGTCACCCTTCGGCTTTGTAATCGGGTCAAAAGACTATCAAAGTTTGAGTGATACAATTGATTATAGATCAGAATCCTTTTATATATAAGCATCAATAATAATTGAGACATCATTTCAAAAAATAATAATAATTGAGATATATTTTTCTATTTTTTATTTTTATTATTTTTAAATGTTAAAACTTTGTTTTAATTTTTTGTGCTTAACGCTGAGTACAAATAGCGACATTGAAGATAATCATTGCAGCAGTGCTTACTCTCCTTTTAGGTTAGAGGTGTCCAGACCAGATCAGGACATATGTTTTAGGCCCATTCAGGTTTCTGGCCCAAGATATATGTTTTAGGCCCAAAGTAGGTTTAGGCGATCCATATATGTAGGATATACAAATTAGTCAACACATTTGAGCAACACCTTTTACACTTACAATCACTAGCTAATCAAGCCCAATCTGCCTTACCATATAATTAGATGCAAGTCAAACCCTATGCTCCTATTTCTTTTTTGTATAATTTAGGAATGAAATACGCTTTAGTTTGTTTTACATATTTGATGCAGGTTGGTTTTGCTTTTCAAGAGATTTTTTAATTCGTCTTAGTTTTTTCCTTATATTAGTCCAAGCTCTGGTTCGTACAAGCTTAGAATTGCATAACAAAGTTGAATCTCAAAGATCATATGTCACCATTTATGAAGGTTTACTAGTTGTTCACATTTATGTTTGACTAATAACAAGAGATGGTTAGGATTAGGATCAAAATTCTCTCTCATGCTAATTTTTTATGCTGAGTACAAATAATTAATGATACAACATAATACTTTAAAATAATAAGTTAATGATACAACATAATACTTTAAAATAATAAGTTAAGTGATGTATGAAAGAGAAAAAAAAAATAAAAAATAAAAAAACTTTTAACTATCTACTCTTTTTTATACTGATGTGTCATTAAATTAAAAAAATCTTTTAGTGATATAAAAATAATCCTCACCTGTATCATCCGAGGGGGGGGGGGGGGGGGGGGGGGGAGAGGGGGAGGGGGAGAGGGAAGGTGGAAGGCGGCCTACACCATGGATATACAAAATAAAGCCCTATTACAATCTCCAATCTCACATTTGCATGTCCATCAAATTGGCAATTGGTTCGTGCCCATACTCGACCAATGACGACATCGGAGTCAAGGCCCTTATTGAGTGCTTATTTGACATAGCTTTTGGAGGCTCCAAAAGCTCTTCTTGAGCCCAAAAGTGACTTATTGGAATGGTTGGATGATTTCTCAAAAATGACTTTTGATTTTGGGAAAAACTTCCAAGTGAAGACACAATTTCTAGCTTCTATGGAAAGAGCTTCAAAGAAAAACACGCGAAACCATTTGTTTAATGAATTTATCATAATACCAATTTTGCCTTCTAACTATAAATACCAAAATAATTTTTCCACTCATATCCTTCATTTTTCTCTGTTTTTCTCCTTTCTTGCTCGTTATCATTGGAGAAATCACAAGGTTAGCTTGAATTGGTCTTATTCTAGCGTTGTATCTTCTCTCGACACCGTGAATTCGAAGTAGTAAGCTCCTCTTTATTGTCCACTTTGTCTTATTTTGTTTCAGTTTGTTAGGGTTTTTTATTTGATTATTTTCTCTTAATCAAATCTTGGTTGGACTTGTTTGACATATGAATTTTGGGTGTTTAGGATTGTAGTTTAGGTTGGTTGTTTAGATGTTTGGGGTAGTGTTGGTTATGATATATGCATCAACTTCTTCTCTCTTAATCTTTTCACCGACATTAAAAGAAACGGAAAGGTTGCGCAGTTTCATTTTAGTCAAATAAAGTTGGTTTTGTGTATTTAAAGATTATTTTCTAAACACTGTATTGGCAAAATGTTGAGTGTTGTTTGTTGTTGACAGTTCCTTTGCTCAATTTTATGCTTTGAAGGTATAATTACAACAACTTAAATATAATATATGTACTTGTGGTGAGTTTTTAGTTGATGTGTGGTGGTGGTGGTTGTTGTGGATTAGTGAAGTGCAGAAGCTTATTTGTTTTTTCTATTGTCTAATTTCATGATTCATTATGTGTTGTATGAGGAGCTAGATGTGGAAGATGTGGAGGGAACATTGGATGTTTATCGGTAAGCTTGCATATCTTTGACTTGAATATGTTGATTATTTTGATGAATTTATGTTTTGTTTTGTGGTTGCTTTTGTTTCTATACATGCATATGAAGCTTGTAATTATTATTAAGCCAATTGAGAGTGTTTTAGGTACTTGGCGATAGAGTAAGACACTTCAAATAGTTGTTTGTGTTGTTTATTAATTAGTGTTGTGTTGTGTGTATATATGGGGTAGTTTTGATGGATACTGTTTACAAGATGTCTCAGTTTATCTGCTAGAGGTTCTATTTACACTCTTACAAAATTCAGCTTGTAGAGTGCATAGATATTAATAGCATGGACCTTTATAAAGTAAGAATTGAAAATATTGTAGAACTTGTTTGCATCAGATTTGGAAGTACTTACTTGGGAAGGGCTCCATCTCTAAAGTAATACTGATGAAAAGCCCACTCTTCGTAAGTTTATTCATCGTATTTAACTTGAACTTTCTGTTGTACCAAGGAATGTCTTAAACTCACTCCTCATAAGAAGTTCTCATTTGCGAAAATATGGCTATTAGCTACCCAATTCGGTAGTTGAATGTCAATGGTGCTTGTCAAATTTTAGGCAATGCGATTGGAAAGGCTCCTAAGGATAAGGTAATATATTGGTTGATGCTAAAGGTTTGATGAATTTTGATGAAAATTAATCGTATCCTCACTGTTGATTCTTGCTTCAAATAGATTTGAAAATACATTGAGATAGAGCTGCAACTTTGTAATTTTGATTTGATTATGATACGATTAATTTTGTTTACATTGAGATAGAGTTGCATCATCCTCTTCTTCTTTGTTTTGTTGCGTTTTGTTAGGCTGCTACAGGTGAGGTGGGCAAAAAGATGTAATAGTTCTCTTTTCGCCGAAAGATGAGAGAAGTAGGGGAAATATTATTAGGCTTACATTGATGATTACTTAGAGGGTAACTATTTATGACATTGATGATTATTTGGAGGGTAACTATGATGATGTTTATGGTGCACATGATTTTGGCATTTTCAACTTATGCAGGGGAAGAATTAAATAACCCTTTTTAATGTTGGTTAATTATTAGTGCAAATGTTTGTGTTGATTAGTTTGTATGTTACAGTGGATGCTATTTGTGTTTTAAGGATTCACATATCGTTATTTGGGTTGGTCGTGGATTTGTAAGTGTTAATATTGTTCAACTTATAAGTACATATGTATGTGTTTGTAATATATGCAATAATGTTTTTCTGCTTCTTTTATTTTCATATGATAAAAACTTTTGAGTTCTTATGTGTTTATCTAAATTTTATGGAATATTATTGAAAATCTTCAATATAAGTAGAAACTTACAAATGAATTTTGGTCAATATATTTATTTTAACTAAATTTTTTTAATAAGAAATATAATAAATAATTTTAAATTATTCCATATAAATTATTTTTATATAAAAATAATATTATTTACTCTTATTAAGGTATAAAAGTCTTATTTTCTAAAATAAAAAAAGTTCAATAGTCATATTAAATTAGAAAAGATTTCAAAGTTTTCAAACCAAAGTGATTTTAAAAGCTCTTTTAAAAGGATATAAAGGTCATTTTAGTAGTTTGTAGATATTTTGAAATAATTGAACCAAACAGTTCAAAAAACTCTTCTAGACTCGAAAGCTATTTTGAAATATATTATCCATACAACAATTAAAAAGTTCAAGTTTTTACTTCTCTCTTTCTACCATTAAAAACTAAAAATAACAGTTATCACAAAGGAGTCCTGAAAAGCCATTCTTGACCTTGTACGAGTTCCCTGCCACCACCAGGGTTAGCCGCTGCCCAAATTGTGTAGCTACAGCTGTTGTATACGTTAAAATTGGTTGCATGGATGGAGGCCAATTTGAGAGTTAACAAGTACAATAAGGAGGAAAAACAGAGATTCTGGGAGGAAATCGACCTCATATTTGCAAGAGAAAGAGCAATGGAATTGTTGTTTGTTGTTGCTTGTAGGAAAATTATGTAGAATTTATTAAGAGTCTGTTGTAAATTTTTCCGAGATGGCTTCGATGTAAGTCATAAAGTCAGCTAAATACCAAAGAATTAGACACCAATAAAGCTCGTCAACTATGTATAAAGATAAAAAGATTCGAGCCACGAGAAATTTTAATTATTTCAATCATTGTTTATGAAACCAGTAACTAAAGAAGAGAAAAAGAGAATAATGAGAGCTCCTTTAATGGAGGTTTCTTTGTAATTGTATATATATTTGATTATTCAATAGGTACATTGGGTAAACGTTTTCGGGTTCGGGTTGGATTGAATTGAAAATCTTTCAATCCAATATGGGTTGAACTGAAAATATTTCAACCCAACTTATCTCAATAAATTCTTCAACTCAATCCAATCTAATAATAGTCGGATTAAGTTAGGTTGGATTGATCAAGTTGGATTTAATCCATCGCAAAGACATAAAAGGTTTAGTCGGTAACTTTCACAGTTTTAACAATTTAATTATAAATAAAACAAGTATTAATAAATATTTAATTATTCAAAATAAAATATTCAATACACCACAAAGGTTATCCTTGATCGTTATCCTTAGCAAATATTTTTATAAAAAAGAAAATCTTAGATTTAGAATTGAGGATAAACGTTTGTTAGGTTGGGTTGGATTGGGTTGAAAAATTTTTAACTCAACCCAACTCGATTTAATTTTCAACACAATCAAACACAACTTATTCCAATTTTTTTAATGTCTAACCAAATCCAACCCGATACAAAGTGGTCAAGTTGGGTTAGGTTAGAGATGCCTACCCTTAGTCAGTACAATTTGTATACAACAATTAACATGAATAAATCAATTTATATACAACAGTTTAAAAAGAAGTAGAAAGGAGAAGCCTCCATAGATGGTGGATCAAAACATTTCGTATATTTTTGTTACACTTCGCTTTAGGAGCTCTCTCTATTTATCAATTTCAATACCTTATTTTATGGATGGTGGATAAAAATCTTTTAATAAATAATTGTTCATTCAAAGAAAATTTTTAGTCAATCTGTTTTCCTTATAAAACAATCTTTTTTTTTTTGACATTTTCTATTTAACACAACATCAAATGGTATGAGAGATAATTTATTGATGTAACCAGAAAAAGGTAGACCAACATAATAAGTCTTAATTATTCTTTCAAATATGCATCAAACTAATACAAAGACCCAAGAAGAAGAAAATAAACGCACAAAGAAATGTAATATACAGAGCTAGAGCTAGAAACCATAAGCATTGTGGTTATATTTTCTACATTAGATGATCAACCACTAATCTGTCGCAACAACTAAGACAATCAACAGGAAAACAACATAATCAAGGTCAACAACAGACGAGAAAGTAGCACAGAACATAACATTAACCATAGATCCACAAAATTCGTGACAATGTTTTTCAAAGTTGGAACTTGATGAGATGTCAGTCCAATTAATATACTGTGCCTGGATTTGATATTGTTCACTTAAGCCAAGATGAGCCATAAGAACAGAGACATGAGCGACCAGCTCTCCACCTCTTCGAAGTTGTTGACCATGCTCTTTCCATCCGCATTGATTCGCAGCATGTGCTAACATTTCCACCCCACACATCACTGGTCATCTTCCGTTTTTCTTCGTATCCCATTTCTATTTCCAAGTTTTCCAATACCCTGGCAAGAATACACCCAGAGAATAGCACTGACTGACTTCTATCCCTTTTTTTTTATATCTTTCAGCATTTCTAAACTACTAACATTAACATTAAGTAGTTTTATGCAGGCTTCTTTGATTCTTTCACTAGAGGGAATCTGTTTGTACTTGAAAAACCTCCTAGCCTCTGCACAAGTACCTCTATACCTTATTTCACCAATACCTTTAGGTAACATTGTTTGACGGATGACAAGAAGATACAACATATAATCTGACGAACATTTACTAATTTCGTAACTTGACTTGACATTTTTGATGCCTTCACGTTTTGGATCCACATTGTGGGCCTCTTTTTAGCTGCATTATAATAACATATATTAGATCATTTCTAACTTGTAACGAAAAATTTTATATTATTTTGATGTCAATATTAAATTTTTTTACACCAAATTTTTTGTTACTACAATGTATATAACTCAAAATTGATGTAAATGATATTTTCAAAGAATATTCTATACATATTCTTTAATCAATATATATTCAAGATTTAAACATATATTAAAATATATTCAATATTATGCTCATTTTAAATATATCAATAAAATATTTTAGATCATATAATTTTTTTATAATAATTTAATATATTTTTAATTAAAGTAATTTGTAATTAAATATCAAATTTGGTGTTATGAACAATGCAACACCAAATTTGGTGTTGCACTGTTCATTAACACCAAAAAATTATCTTGGGATAATAAGTTTGGTGTCTGCATTGGAGCACAAAACTACACCAAAATGGTGTTGTACACCGAAATGGTATATTTGTTGGAGATGGCCTTAGGCCCTCTCCAATGAATAGACCAAAATAGTGTTGAACATCAAAATGGTGCATTTTTAAGCTCCAATGTATATACCAAACTTATCATCCCAATACAATTTTTTATGTCAATGAACAGTGCAACACCAAATTTGGTGTTGTTGACGTTCGGAAACGGTCAACCAGAGATTCTAGGGCCCAGACGGCGAACTTGGTAATTAAAGGGTTCTGATCGTACTAATTGAAGGTTAATAAATGGGTAATTAATGAAGTTCAAGGTTGGTGGTGATTAATTCAGGTGAAGGAATGTCGGTCCTAGAGGTTGGGTGAATTTAATAAGGTGATCAGCAAGGAATTCAAGAGGAAGAGAGAGAAGACACAAGGATTTTTACGTGGTTCGGTGACTGCACCTACGTCCACGGCCACTCTGGAATAATTCCGGCAGAGTGACAGTTCTCTAGTATATTCAACTTGTCGGTACAGTGAAAATGTCTCCCCTCTTTATAGAGGAGGTGAGATGACAATAAAAAATACAAAAGAAAATTATACACGTTACTAGCAACGGCTAGTTTCAACTAATCCTGATATTGTCATGCTGCATTAATTGTAAAGATAATGATGATTCTCTTCCTGC
The DNA here is from genome assembly GCA_019925255.1 of Litchi chinensis. Classification (NCBI taxonomy): domain Eukaryota; kingdom Viridiplantae; phylum Streptophyta; class Magnoliopsida; order Sapindales; family Sapindaceae; genus Litchi; species Litchi chinensis. The sequence continues at coordinate 3,772,727 of CM034464.1, read as the reverse complement.
ACGAGTCTGCATTTAATATACCTGAAGAGACATTTGCTTCATTAAATGTTTCTGGGTAATTGTGCAGACAGTTTCCGGCGGGGAATCATGAGAGTTGGTAATTCTGACAACTTGCTATACACGGTACCCTCAGGATGAGCCTTCCAATCAGCCAGGTGGTGCACACTGGAGGAGAGATAAGACGATCTGGAGGTTCTCGCGACCTGGGCGACCTCGCGAGCTCCACGAGCTGAAGGCACGGGCAAGAGGCATTCTGGGAACTGCTGTCGGCTTGCGACCTGGACGACCTCACGAGCTGGGCTTGCAACCGTTGGTTTCAACCTTAGGCCTCCTGGGCCCTTGCTTCTATTCAAGTTAATAAGGCCTGTATTGATCCATTTGGGCCGATCCAGAAAATGGGTATAACAGGTGTTGCATTGTTCATAACACCAAATTTGGTATTGATTTATAAATTAGTTTAATTGAAAATATATATTAAATTATTATAAAAAAATATATCATTTAAAATATTTTGTTGAAATCTTTAAGATGAGTATAATATTGAATATGTTTTAATATATTTTTAAATTTTTAATATATATTGATTAAAGAATTATATATAGAATATTCTTTAAAGATGTCATTTACACAAATTTAATGTAAAACATATTGGTGTAAGAAAATTTGGTATAGACACCAAAATTGTATAAAATTTGGTGTCCAAAGATGACTTAGTAGCGATATGCCAAAGAAGGAGGCTGTGGTCGAATTCAACATCAACAGTGCACCACTTGAACTCTTCAGGACGTTTCCATTTCTCAAGGACATAATTACCACAGCGAGCCAATAATTCCTTGCATGAGCTCACAAAGAATTCATTATCGTCTTTAATTGCCCTACCTTTCTCTCGAAGATGCTCGATGATCAATGTTTGCAAACCATCACTAATTTTGGTACTAGTTTTGCAATTGAAGTTTTCTAAGGCTTCACGGACGCCAAAAAGTTTCTGAACTGCCACACACTTCAGTGGCGTCTCTATGCAAACATTAAGCAAGTTGTATTGTCCCATTGAAGCGGACCACCTCTTACGTTTGGCAAGGAGTGAACGAGGAGGACATGATGTGCATGTGGCACAACGACGAAGAGGATCACTTGGGGCCTTTTTCAGCATGCTCAACCGCAACTTTGTCCAGTCTGAGAAGAAAAGTAGAATGAACGCGTAAACCTCCAAAACAATACATCTACCAAATAATGAGTAAGTTACAGCGATGTCAATTGTCTTATTGGCATGCTTATCGATAATAATCGCGAAGGCGAGCAATGTAGATGCCAAGAAGCACACGCTGATGCAAGGTCCCACACTTTGATTGTACCATCTCTAGAACTTGAAAACAATCTTTTCCTCTCAAGTTCAACACACAAAGAAAGAACAGGTTCAGAGTGGGCCTCCACTGATGCAACCACTTGATTATTAATTAATTAATTAATGCTAGCAAGTTGCATCACGAAAGTAATAATGAAGATCATTAGCCAGTAAAATGAGAGCTATTTTTAAGCACAAAGGGATACATTATGAATATAGTAATAATAAAGATAATTATATGTTACAACTAGCTAATTTGTATGTCATAGCACAAAGGGATACGTTATGAACATAGTACTTTATAATAACAATGCAAATGTCAAGATGTTTGATGAAAATATCTAAGTGTTTGTTAAAAGTGTTGAGAGAACATGAAAACCTCCATTGATGGAGCTTGAAGAAAGTCAAAGTACATTCATTCTTATTTTCTTGATTGATCATAATCAGTTACAAGCACTATATAAATTTGGAGAATCTGTTAATCAATCATCTAACTAACTTGGACATGTCAGCAGATTAGGCTCTAACAACTTTAACTTGTGAACTAATCATTTAATAAACCTGATCAACCTGCATCATACTGATTAATGTCTGAGCAAGTATTAGAACTTCTCCTTTGATGTGCACCTCCATCATAGCTTCCTGTTGATGCACATATACTATAGAAACCTGCTTGATTACTTGTAATAGAATTATTAGTCCATGCTGAGCTAGCTAACAATTCTTGAGCCCGAGCGCCTCCAACACAACTAATATGTTTGGCAATTCTGAGCCGCTTGATCAGCTAGAGCTTGTGATGATGAACTTACTAGGCAACTTATTAATATTCCGGTATTTGGAAATAGTTTGGGAAGTTGCCCAGTAGTGATGACTGAAACACTATCACATCGTAGCCATTGAGAGCAACTAAGGAGTTTTTAAGGAATTTGAATATTGGAATATTTTGCAGCTGTAGTTGCCTAGCTGCTCAAGTTACTTACGTATGGCATAGTAATTTCTTTTAAATTTCAATTCTTATTTGTTTAAAAACGAATATCTGGATACCCATCTTAATCACAATAGTTGTTTTCATATTAGTATGTTGCTGAAATTAAAATCATCAAACATCGTAAAATATACCTTCACAAATGTTCTAGTGAAACTAAATTAATATAAAGAAAGAATATATGCGCAGTGAAATTAATTAGTCTTCTTGTTATTTGTTTATCTCTTTTAATTTACTTAATCATAAAATATTTGTTTGACAGAAAAAGATTAGTATATAAAATTTTGAAGAAGCCAACAAATTAAGCAAGTGAATATAATATATATATAAGTTTGAAATTACTAGCATACTATTAATAAAATGTCACCATATACATGTACATTTTTATTGTCCGAGCCTGAATTAGAAGTACTTGCATATATACCTATTTTAATTTAAACTTCTTTTACAAGAAGTCTCATTTCATGTTGGGGCATCAACAACATCTTATAAACTGGAGAGTGGACATAATTCGGGGACACCGAAAAGCTGAACCTGGATAGTAGAAGACACAATACTAACTTGAGCTCTAACATGGCAAATGTTTGTCCTAGACACAATCGAGCCCCGTATCCGAATGGTACATACGCTTGCGGGTACTTGCAAGCCTCAGAAATTCCAGCTTGGAACCTCTTAGGGTTGAACTCATTAGCGTCAGGACCCCAGTTTTCAGGGTCTCTATGCAATAATGGGACGAAGCTCCATATATAAACTCCTTTTGGCACCACAAAATTACCATCTCCAAGCTTTATGTCCCCAAAAGCTTCTCTTGCGATCACAGCTGAAGGCGCGTAAAGGCGCAAGCTTTCCAGGATTGCATTCCCTAGAGTTTTCAACTGGCTCAGTTTGTCCCAGTCTAATGAAATTGAAGGACTTTGATCACCACAGATTTCGATGATTTCCGATCGAACACGTTGTTGCCATTCGGGGTGTAGTGCAAGAAGCATCAAGGTCCAAGAAGCTGACGCAGCAGTGGTTTCGTAGCCAGCAAAGTAGATGTTTGTGCAAGTGTCCACCAGGAACCGCTCAAATTTGTGCTTGTCTTGGTGAAATTTGCTATCTGTAGAAGCTCTTTCGAGCATCATTTGTAGTAGGTCCTTGCTGTATTTTTCGCCATCATTCTCGCTACCTTCTTGACGACCTTTTATTACGTCGAAAATCAAGGCCTCCACTTCTTTCTTCAGCCTCCATATCGTCCTTCTACCCTTTGTGGGAAGAAATCTGCATGCATATATGGTTATTTATGGTTCTGAAATTAGTTTTTATATATCTAGCTAGTCGAAAATTCACACATGCCAACAGTCTTAATCTAGATTTTTGTTTTTATAAATAACTTTAGAACCTTTAAAGTTCCGGATAAAATTCTATTGAATGTGAAATTCGTTAAAGGATAAAAATGTGATGAAGAGAATCTTCTTATAACTTGAATATGTTAATGTACATATTGTTGTTCCACAAATATTATAGATTAAATTATTATAATCTCATATACCATCATTTTTTTTCCTCTTATCTTGCATTGTCAATCTTATAGGTTCATGAAACAAGCTATTCTGTTGTGATGATCGTACATGAACTAAATGGTCATGTGTGATCTTAAATATTGGTCATTTTCGTGACACATTAAAACAGAAAGAAGATGCGATCTTTCTATTTTGAGAATTACTATAAATCCTATAGAACATATATTCATGTATACATATATGTACCTCAAGTATGGAAGTCCAAAAAGCAAGCTCGGTTTAGCTAGAGTCTCTTCCATGACCCTCAACTTTGTGGAAATAGTTTTGCCAAGGTTGTACGAGCTGCCAAAAAAAGCTTTAGAGATGATATCAGTAGCAAGGCCTCTCAAATCTTGATAAACCGTAGTTATCTCTACAACCCCTCCATTTTCTTTCAATTGCTGCTCCCATGTTCTTATCATTGCGGTCGCACATTCTTCCATTAGACCCACCATGCCCTGTGCGTGTACCATTAAAGGTTAATTTTAAAACATCTAGTGAAGGGCTTTTGAAAAACAAAATTTTGGATAAGATGATACCATGATCATAAGTGCATAATCTATCATTTTCAATAGTGAACTATAGTTAAAAAAAAAATCATTGGATACAGACGGTCGTGCACAATTTTTGATAGACCACAAATTTTGAAGTTCTAACTCTTATTTCCACTTAAAAAGTAAGTCATGACTCATTAACGAAGACATTTATAAAAATTTTCAATTGCGTGCTATCCATAAAGGATTTGTTACCAATAATAAACTCCAAATGTAATTATAATGATTGTAATGAAAATTTTCAAATCTGGTTTGTCTACAGACGAAATTTCCTGTAGATAACAAACTCCAAAGATGATTCCTTAAAATAATAAAAATTATTTATTTTTCAGTTAACCAAAAGCACTCGTAGTTTCTATCTACACAAAATTTTGTATAATTCGTACACGATAACCCAATAAAAAGTTGTAATTACCTTGACTTGGAGGGGGAAGAAGTGAGGAGCAATGAGTTTCCTCTGATGAGCCCAGTGGTGCCCATTGGCTTTGAGGACACCATTTCCCAAAATGGGCTTGCGTGCCGTGGATAAGTATGTAGGTTTACCCAAATCCAAAGACTTGTATAGTTTCAAATCCTTTATCAATTCTGGTTGGTTGACGTATAGATGCTGTTTCGTCCCTGTTGAGAACATGTATATCGGACCTGTACACATCAACATATGTCACGACACTTTAATTATTGTCTTCTAAATATATGAAGCAGACAATTATTATACAAGTTGTATATTGTTAGATGAAGTACAGTCTTAACCATTGAAATTCCATCAAATAGAATAATTAGTTTGATAATATAAATCAAAAAGAATATATGTTACATGCATCTAGGTCCCACGATGGGACATTAAATATCTTACGATGGGACTTAAAAAGATGCAAGGTGTCATATTTGACCAATATATGAAAAAGGCATTTTCTCACTTTTTATTTTATAATTATTAATCTTATTGTCACTATCATATTTTAATCGTTTTTTCCTGTTTTACTTTTTAAAAAAAAAAAAAAATTCCTTGATTTAAAGTTTAAATTGACACTTGAAGGTGATAACACGTTTTGTTTTGTTTTGTTTTTTTTGTTTTTAATTTGATGGTACATAATTTCACAATTTTGCCAATATATCGCATTATTAAATTAAAAGAATATATACATACAAACATATATATATATATATATAATTTAAAAGGTTAACAGAGATCATATGCTCTTACAAGGTACAACAATTGAAGCTTTTTTTTTTGTTATCCTTAAAATACACCTAAAAGAAACATATTATAGGACAAATACCAATAGATGAAGTGATAGTTTCCTACATTGAATTTTGATATTGCTTAGATCGAATAAACTAAAAACTAAACTCACAACTCACCCATAAAAAGATAATATTAATATGAAGATAAATGGGAGATATATTTTTCATCTTCTTATTCCAATAGATCAAGTACAATATTTATAGGATTTAAGAAAACAAACTTCCTTAAATGTTGCACTTATCACTAACTAACAGATATGGATAACTTTAAGAGTTTTCAATATCCTAATCTTCTATTTAAATTCAAACTAACACTTTTACTATCTTAAGGACAGTAGTTATTTAACTAATACAAATAATATTCACATAATTCTACAACTAGACATCCCATTTTATTTCCTAATTTACAAAGTAAACTTTTGTGAAACAATCTCACCGCTTTAATGAAGCCATATCCCATTTATTTATATTGAGACTTGACGTATTCTACTTTTCAAGATAAATTATGGAATATGACATAGCATTAATTAACATGGTGATACTCTATCCCACATAAAGTTTTTCCACCAGTTTGATTTCGATTCATGAAGTGACAATTAAATTCTCAAAATATGTAACAAATAAATAAAACTATCATTAATGTATATCTATCATCGATTATGATATTATCGATTGTGATCAAATTGAAATACAGAAGGTTAATGTTTAGCATTAAAACAAATAATTAGTGATTAATTAAATAGTTTTTTAATCAATATAGACAGTACGCGAAAATGTATTGGAAAAGGAGAGAAAAAAATCAGTTGGCCATATATGAAAACATAATGAAATTAACCTTACCCAGGAAAAACTAATACAGATTGTATGTGAAAAAAATAATAATAAAAAAAAAAAGTTTTGCACGAAATACAAGATTATATGATAAAAATAAGTTCCTGGTTAACTAGTTAAAAAGAAAAAAGAAAAAAGTATAAAAGTCAAAGGTTGGATTTTTTAATTATATGATACAAAGTAGTATGCATGCCAGCCACGAAACATTTATATCAAGTACCTCATAATTTGCGTAAATTGAGTAAGAATTTTGGACTTTGGCATGAATATGAGCTGTCTAGAAAATCGTCCAGCTTTTCATTTATTTGTTAAATGTCTTAAGTTCATGCTTTGAGCCTGGTAATTCTTTATTTTTTGAATCAATTGGTTCAAGAAACTTACAATAAAAAGCATAAAATTTTATACAAAAAATAGGTGCTTGCACAGATTTTAAAGAGAAATACACATCAAATTAAGATTTAAAAAAATAATATTAACATACATCATCACGCACATATTAAGATTACAAACAATTATTGAATAAATGGAAAAAAAAAATGATTCATGTATTGGTTGTTTGTGATTTTTATTCTTTTTCTAATTTCTAGATGTTAACCTAAGTTTTAGGGAATAGATTGACACTACCCTTAAACTAATTCATATAGGTAGATTAATGTTGTTCGAGATAATGGCTAATTATCCTATTGCATGCATAGAATCATATATAACCTAATCTCTAATATCTAATTAATGTTAGATGTCTCAATATATAACATATATAGCTAAGACCTAACAACTGATCAAGGGTTGATATCCATCAGTTAACCTTAGGCGATTTATTGAAATATAGCAAAATCAAACACTAGATTTATGATCGGAAACTACTCTCATAGCAGAGGAGAGATATCTTTCCATGCTAATTATGTGGTGAGTTTTGTGACTTCTAAACCTCTATTATAAATCTGAAAATGAAAATGTACAATCACTTAACTAAGAATATGTAAAGAGTTTAAGTGGTTTCGAACCAAGAAACAATGCTATAATGGACTATAAGCATAGTAATTAAATATTACCAAAGTGCCGAGACCATGTCTGGAGATAAGGGAAGGAAGAGTGAACCCATTGATGGTGGGAAACTGCAGGTTGGCCATCCGATGAAGAAGAAGAAGGAGGTGACTTGATGATCATCATCTTGACCGTCGATTCCATTTGTCGTATTTCCTTGACGTTTCCATACAAAAAAGATGGCTTTGGACCTCTAATACCTTGCTTGGAAAGCATGGATCGGATCCTTTTGGGTTTCAACCATATAATCTCAAGTGCTCCTATCATCACCCTACAAAGCACTATAAGCATAATTACTATCACACACCAAATCATGATCTCTACTAATGATCTTATCAAATCTTCCATTAATATGATAATGATCTCCTCTCTTCTCTTGCTTGGTATCTTCTGCCTTTCTCTCTTTCTCTTCCCTTGTACTTCTATTCATGTGTTGACTAGTTATTTCTTTTCTCTTTCCGTGGCTAGAAGGCCAACTTAATTATTTAATTTATGAGTGGGGACTTAATTTTAATAATCCATTGTATCAACTCGCACTAATTGATCTGTGCCCACATTTTTTATATTGCAGAATAATATAAGAGTATTATTAACATGAGTCGTATTCAACCGTATGAGTAACAATTTTTTATGCAAGACAGTTCTAGAAGTTCACAAAAAGAGTAAATGATGTCGAATTGGGTCCATTATCACCTCAACAAATGATACAGCAATTTTTGGGGATTTAGTTACTCCATGGTGTGGAACCAGTCGCCTAAATTCAATTGTTTCAACTTTTTTTTTTCTTTTTATAATTTTGTTCTTCATTTTTAAGCAATATTTTCGAAAGCCAAATGACTTTTATAGAAATTTTTATGTTTGGGATGGTTTGTTTTGCTATATTCATGAACAAAAATTATAATGGCTCAAATTTTATAATTTACTAGAATTCATCATTTATTATTATTAATAATAAAATTACTTTTGGAAATAAACCTTTATCTTTTTTACTGTCTTCACTATGTAATTTGATAAAGAAATGGATGTATACAATTACAAGTACACTACAAACAAATATGTCACCCGATCAATACTCAATCGCTGATGTTAAAGAGTTCCACATATGAAATTGAAAAAAAAAAAAAGAAAAAAGAATGAATCCTACTTTAAAAATATACAAACCAATAGAAGAATATACACACTAATGAATGTCACAATTCAATATTATATTAGTTTATTAAGTTGTAAGACCATCCACCGATATTTGTAACACTTCTGAAAAAATACATACAAAGTCAAAATTATGAAATTTTGACAGGTACTATATTTCCCTTTTCTCATATTTAAACCAACAAGTGATGAACTATGCATATGTACATGAAATTAAAAAAAAAAAAAAAAAATTCCAATTTAAGTGTAAGGACATGCATTCATCACAAATAAAATTGATATCATGAATCATGCTAAACTTAACGGTCACAATCAATTATGTGATTAGTTCTGTAATAAGCTATCTTCATTGTAATCACATGCAATAGCAAGGTAATCATGCTAAATTGGTCGTAATCAGTTATGTGAGTTAAATTACTACCAACAAATGATGAATTATACACATATACGTGGAAAAGTCAACTAATGTGTATGAAGATGCATTGCTTCCAAATTGAAATTGATATCACGAATCATTCTAATACGTACGGTCGCAATCAACTATGTGACAAGTCCTGAAACAAGCTATATTCATTGTGCTCACATACAATCTAGAAAAGTAATTATGCTAAATTGGTCGTAATCAACTATGTGACAAGTCCTGTAATAAGATATCTTCCTTACGATCATATATAATCTAACAGGACAATCATGTTAGACTAGTCGTAATCAATTATGTGACAAGTCCGATAACAAGTAATCTTCATTATGATCGTGTATAATCTAGCAAGGCAAGAATATTGATTGCACATGATATATCATTTATATTATGTGATACACATTTTGTATAATATTTGTATTTGCTCAAATGTCACCATCTATTTCTTTTTCTTTCTTTCTATTTTACTTGATAAGTCGATGTCACCTATTTAATTATTAGTAAGAAGCCGAGAGATGAGAACCTTCACAAAAAAACAATAATGTGAATCTCATTTTGTGCATTGCTTTAAATTCAAATTCATAAAATTATTGTTTTAAAAAGAAATCATAAAAAATATTTAGTTAAAAAGTATTTACTCAAATTCATTGGTAAGAGTGTAATAAATAAAACAAAAAACAAAAAGAAAACGTGTAAAGAATCACCAACCAATTAATTTATTTTTCTCTTTTGCTTTCTTAAAAAATTGTTTGTGTTGGTCAAGGTCTTATATGTACAGTTAAGCAGACCAACACTGAGCCTGACATAGAAGAAACAATTGTAAATAATATTTTGTTTAAAAATAAACTAATAAATACCGTAACATATTAAACTCAAGTTTTAAATATTATAATTAGATCATTTTTAATCAATTTAAACTCTTAGATCTAGTAATAACTAATATGATATTAGAACTTGAAAATCTCTATTTAAACCTTCTCTTTTTCTCTTATCTCGAATTCTTGTTACATATGTTATAACGGTAACTAGCATTTAGCATACGTATAACATCCGTCATTCATTTATATCAAGTCTTAAATACTATAATGATCATTTCCTATTTTAAGTGATGCACAACCTGCGCTTTAATTAGTATAGTTTGTAATTTTATTTAAATAATATGATAAATTTATTTATAATAATTATATTATAATATATTAATTGATGTGATAATTACAAATCCATTGTCATTTAGACAATTAGTTTAGACAAATTTTTTAATAGTATAATTATTATCCTTTTAAAATGATCAGATTTTGTTTTGCAGAATCTGTTTACCTTTAAAAACCGTTCCTCAATCAGCACCTGATGTGGCTAAGAATACCCATTCAACCTCTCAATATCTCATATTCGAGTTGTACTCATCCAAGATGATCTTTATAAGTAAAAAAAAATCATGGAACCTATTCTTTTCAAATTTTGTATTTTATCTATATAATATCAAACCTTTGAAATATTGCATCTATATCGAGCCAACTTTGATTTCCTTATAAACTGATGTTGTCAAATGTTTTCATGGGTTGGTTGCGTAGGTTGCATCGACTAAATCGATTGATCAGTTTTTAACTTGTATCCAAAATCGTGTTTATGGCCCAAAACGGGCCCGAATTTAAGGTAGAAACCCCAGATGACGCATGGATGTTTGATGGACTGAAATAAGGGTCCATCAATTTGGTCCTGCTCTTTGCTCAGTTGATTATATTGAAGGTGAAACATCAGCTTTGATTCTCAAATTTTATTTTATTTTATTTTTCAATTTGTTTGTGGCAAGAACTAGCTTTTGAAATATCAGAAGCACTTTTGAGCGTTTTGTCCTCCTTTATATGTTTTAACTGAAAAGAAAATGTTTTTATTAGGAGTGTTTTTGAAATCTTGAAAGATGCTGTTTTGGATAGAAGAAAATAAATTTGAAGTGCTTCTTGAAAAAGTACTTGTCAAGTGCTTTTGCAAATTGACTTTCGAACATTCAAAATTAGTATTGCCTTGTTGTGTCGAAAGAAACTTGTCCTTGATTTCCTTTCAAAATTGAAACAAAAGAAAAAACAATATGAATGCAATTTTCATATCAACTTGCTCACCATTTGCTCTGCTCTCAAAAGCTCGTGCAACATTTTTTTGTCTAATGCTTCTAAAAGTTCACGAACTCATAAATTTCTACTTAGAATCTTGTATTTGACCGCGAATTCAACTGAAAAGAACTCAATTAATTTAAAGTAGTGACACATTAATTTGTTGAAAGAGTTTTTAAAATATCAAATGCACTTTGTCAATCTTTTAATGTTGTAACCGAAGTGCTTCTTGAAGAAGCACTTGGCAACTGCTTTTTTTAGATCTCCAAACACCATTTTGTATATTAGTCAGATGTTTTTGTGCCACTGATGATGCTTTGCTCACCTTTTTATCTGTTTGTGTTGTCTCAAGTAACATTTGCATTAAATTTTCATGTAAACTACTCTACTTAGAATCCTGTATGTGCCAATTAATTGAAGTTATAAGAAGTCAGTTTATTCAAAACAATTATCAAAATCAAAGATTTGCAAAACCAGGATTCTCATGCAAAGCTTTTCTGCTCTTAACAAATTTAACAAACAACATACAAATCAAAAGAAAATCACTGTAACTTGTAGCATTACAAAGTTGATCTAATACTTTGATCAATCACTTTGACATCATCTAGTTTCCACAATGAACAGAAAGACACGGGCTGCCCTTTCCACCACAGTCCAACACACTTGTCTTTCTCTTCCACTCTCATCTCCCAATTGCTATCATACTTCCTCAACAAAGCTCTAGCTCCATCTATGGCATCCTCTCCAAGAACTTCTCCAACGAAGCCTGCATCTCTCATTCTCTCGCACCATTTCTCCTTGCCTTCATTCATTTCTCTCTTGTTTGTCAGCGCCTTCGCGGCCTCTCCCTCCATCATCCTCCTCTCTTCGCTCTCTCGCCCTTTGAATGCCGCGCTTGTTGAGTCCAAGAACCTCCATAAGTACTCCACACTTCGCGAAAAGCCTATGGCAAAGTCCCCACAATTGTTGCAGCTGCAGTCCATGTTGTTTTCGCTTAGTATGACTCCTTTAGGCTCCAAGCCTCTCAACACTTTCAAGAATTCGGTTCTTTCGTTTGGGGTGTTGTTGTGATTCAGATGATGGAGTCTGAATTGTGCACAAACAATCAAGGTCTCTTCTGGGGAGATGTCGATCGTTTGTGCACTAAGTTTTTGTAAAGGGTGGTTATCTAGCCTAGTGATTTGGAGATTTATGTTCATCGTCTTGGCAAAACTTAGGAGTTGTAGGGAGTAGTTGTCTCCTGGTGGACCAACCGAAAATGGGCTCTCTGTGTTTTGATCATTTTCGAAGGTTGGAGCGATGATCGTAAGGCGTACGAGAGGTGGAGGGCCACCTGACCTTCTATTACTCAAGGCCTCAAGAAGTGTAGGCCATTGCACACCATGAGATACCCCTATATCGAGAATGTGAAGACCGCGATTAAGGTCTTTTCCTTGAGCTAAAATTTGGAGGATAGAAGAGTTTGCAATGTTGTTTGGGAAGGCAAACCATGGACTTTTGTCATAGAAATTGAGTAGTGATTTTTGGAAGAATTTTGGTTCTGTCGAAGCAAAAGTTGGAGGACTAATTGATGAGGTGGATGAGGAGGTTGATGAAGAAGCCAAGTGTTGAGTCAAGGCTCGGAGGCCGTGAGCTGCTAGCCGGTGGTTCGCATCTCCAGTAAGGGAGGCGAGCTCGTGAAGGACATACAATAGGTGTTGGACACGTGTCAGGTTACCGGCTGTGATGGCTGCCGCGCAAGGGTTGAGCAGCTGCTCTGCCCATCTGCCTTCCTTGTTGTTACCGTTATTGTTGTTATTTCCTGTAGACTTGCTTGTGTTTCTCTTGTTACCAACTGACCTTTTAGCTGTCACCACTTCTTGATCATCACCCTCTTCCGTTTCGCTGATCCGACGGCCATGATTCTTCCTCTGATGATGCGTCTGTGATGATCTTGGAATTGGGTTGTCATCGGTGTTTCGACGTTTCTTTGAAGAATCCGAAGACGTTGGTGGATGATCGCTAGTAACACAAGAATGTTCAACAGGTTTCACACTAGCAGTACTGGTATCTATACTTGTGTTTACGTTGTTGACAGAAGAAATAGCACCAAAACCAACACCAATCACATGTTCTTGGCTTGTATCCGGACCTGTATCCCACCATTGATAGCCGTTGAGATCGCCTGGGTTGTACGGATCATCCAAGAACGATGGAAAGAATGACACCGAATCTTCAAGCCAATCTAATATGTGATCAGCGCCAGTATTCGATTCCGGTTCAATAATCATTCTTCTTGAGCCTGCAAGAGAGAGAGAAAAAAAAAAAAAAGAAGTGTTTGATCAATTGACTAGGAGAGAAATGACACACACAACTTGCAAGGAGAGTTGGCCGTTGGTAGTGTTAAAATAATGTTAATGAGAAAGTGATGTTTTGTGGAATTGGCCAACAAATGGAATATTGTATGTGTTTGGTGTGCTGTTGATTTGGAAGATGTGATGTATATTTTTTTTATTTCAGGTTTTTTGTAAGCTTGGGGGAAAAGTATAGACTTCGTCTCTTCTTTGTTTTTGGTACCAACTTATTCATTTGTGTGTAATTTTAAATTGATATATGAATTTTCAAGAGCCGGCAAACTCTATTTAAGCTAATATAAAACTAAGTGTCCTTGTTTGATTCTAAATTATGTTGTTAGGACCACAAAAACCTATCTACAACCAAGAAATTACGAGTTTAAAATTTTGAAATTGTTTAATGAAATAATAATAATATATTATTATTATTTTTATAATTTGGTCCTTGCTACAAACTATATATAGCAAACTTTGGATCCAAAGATTAAATACTTTGAATATATATATATATATATATATATATATATATAGTATGAATGATAATACTTTCTTTTCTTAAAAAAAAAAAGAAAAGAAAAGAAAAGAAAATATAGTACTTTCTGGAATGTAAAGTATATTCTTTTAATAGATACTCCAACATATTAAAAAAACATTCTTAAAAGAAAAACTGCTTTAAGCTACCATAAGAAGTATTATTTATCATTTTTTTTTAATTTAAAATATGTTAGGTTTTATTTCGGGTGAAGTTTATGGAACAAACCTAAAAGTATTTTATAAGACTTTTTAATTATGTTGCACGAACATTTGTATTATATATGTAAATCTAGAGATTGTTTGAATCCATCGTTACTGAAGTGTATACAATTAGGATGTGGATTCTCTATCAATCTTATTTTTGTTAATCTTTTAATTAGATCGTAACATGTGACAAGTATAAAAATGAAGAGCCCAGATAAAAATCAGTTGTAGAAGCAACCATTTCTCATCCATAATCAAACCCAGTTTCAGAGCAATCATTTCTCATCCATAATCAAATCCAATTTTGAAAGTAATTAACTACTGCAGTGATTTATTATTTATTTTTTTAATATTTTCTATAACTCTATAAATAGACTTATAAATTGTAGTTTAAAGCAATTTGGCTCAATAAAATATTATAGTGTCTTTTCATCTCTGAAATTCTCTAGAACTTTATCTAACCATTGTCAACTAATTTTCAGAACAAATTTATCTTACTTGGAAACTATCCTGCATCAGTTAACATAAAGAAAATAAAAACAAATTGCTGCAAAGAAGAAAAGTGCATGAAATGGGTAGGAAGGGAGAAATGCTAATGTTTTAAATGTTTTCAGTGATTCAACATTGTAAGAACAAGTATACACTAAATTTTTTTTCCACATTTCATTTGTTCAATTTTCCACTACCTAACACAGGCACACAAAAGTACTAGTTTATATTATCTTAGGGCATGTGGTACGCCCTGACATATTGATTTGTTAAGCCAAAATGTGTCATAAGAAGGCAGACATGAGTGAGCAGCTCTCCACCTTTTATAAGATGTTGAGCATGTTTTTGCCAAACACAATTAAATGCAGCATTTGCCAACATTTCCATCCACACTTCACATATGGTTTCCCACATTTCCTCATCAACAGGTTGTGATGCAGCCTTTATAATATTCCTTCTAAGCCTACATGCACTAGATAACAATGAACTAGTACCACTTCTTGGCTCATCACCCATATCTTGTAGCAATGCCCTTCTTCCATCGAATGTTGATTTATCAGATGCTTCTTCCATCTTCTTGAAAAATTCCATGGCCGAATCACAAGTACCTTTATACCTTATCTCACCAACAGATATAGTCACCATAGATGATCGAAAGATGAAAAGATACAACATGTAATCGGACAAGCATTTGCTGATTTTACAATTCGAATCAAGTTTATTATAGTCTCCTCCAAGTATATCATTAAGATGATGATAATAACATAGATCAGTAGCAATGTGCCAAAGAAGTAGGCTTGTATCAAATTCTACGTCCAATATGCTCCAACTAATTCCACCAATTTTGAAATGATTGCTGTTTTTAATTGCATAACCGCGCGCCTCTCTCAGCCAAGACTTTATCGCGTGCCTGAATATACGTAAAATGTTGCTGAAGCCGTTGCAATTCATGAACTTTCCTTTTAAGATGATTGACGATTTTTTCTTTCAAATTAGTAGTCACATCTTCCCTAATCAAGATCATGTGATTCTCCAAAAAATCACCTACAAATGGTAACTTCCCAACTCCAATGCAAGTAGGTTGCACTTCTTTGAGGCAAAAGTTTATCATATTAAATTGTCCCATAGATCCTGACCACCATTTTTCATTAATCCCAACTAAATGACAATGACGATCTCCAAAAATGATTAACCAGCTGATCAGTTCTTGAGACGGGATTACCTTCTTTAATTTCATGCTTGATCAACCAAAGCTTTGTCCAGGCTGAGAAAAAGAGCATAAAGAATGCATAAACATCAAGAATAACTGCTCCAACCAGCAGTAAGAAAGTTGTGAAGATGTCAGGTGGCGGGTAAGCATGAATGTCAAGGGTGGCCAAAATGACAATCAAGGCAGAAAAGGTGGAAATGAAGCAGATGCAACGGAGAAAGATTCCTAATCGAGAATAGACAATGTTGGCCTTGGTATAGAGAACGTCATACAGGAATCCAAGCTCAACTGCTATCAATTTGAAGGCATCTCTTGCTTCCATGTATCTAAGGACCGAAAACCTTTCGTCCCAATCATCTGTAGGAAGACTCCGGCCAGCAAAGAGAAACTCAAATCTCTTGAATAAAAAGTAAGCTAGGACAAGATAATGGTCATCTGGGTTAATTCCATCCTTCGGTACGATTGCTTTTGATGGGTCCTCCAATTCTTCGGTGTTGATTAGAACGAGGTCCTGACAAGTATCAGGCTTCAAGGACAGTGAATCTTTGAAATGCTCAGTGCTTGAAGCCCTCAACACCCAAGTCCTCTCCCCATACTTGATAATTCCAGTGATGAACATTGGAATGGCTATGAATGTGAGTACAGATTTACTCCAGGATGTAGAAAGACATAAAACGCCACGTTAACTTGGACTATGACCCCAAGAAAGTGCCTTAACCATAGCTCGTTATCTTCTATCGAGTAGGCTGTGATTGTGTCCGGGCCACCGAGGTGCATGAGAAGAAAAGGTGCCCAAAACGACTGTAATAATGCGTTGTTTGGCTCTGGGGAACCATCTTCTGCGTCTCCTTGCCATATATTATGGGCAAGATTACCCAGAGCAACAGTTGCCACCCAATCGGCCATAAAATATGCTGACCAAACAAGTATCCGTAGCCAGCTTCTCACTATATTTTTTCGTCCATTACCAAAAATGATGAGGAGGACTTGTAAAAAAAGGCTAAGTAGAACAACCATTCGAATTTCCCATCCGTTCCAAAGTTTTCTGATTTTTTTCCGGGAGAAGCTGCATTGCTTCGTCCTTTGAAGATCAGACTGCAAGCAATTTAAAATATTTGAAACAATAAAGGGAAAATTTTCATTTCACTAGATGAATATAGATGTTGGACAAACAGTTTTAAATAAAATTGAATATAAAACAATCTATAAGATAAAGGTGAAGAGAGAAATTTTTTTGAAAACTATACTAGAATGTTACGTGATTCGATTGATTAGAGTAATGCTAGAAGTGCTAGAAAGTACTTTATGAATGATTTTTTTCTGTAATTATCAATTACCTGATTGAGATTAAAAATGTTGTTGCTATTGCACTCTCTTCTACATTTTAACAATATGTTTCACAAATGCTACTAGATATATCTAATTAAAATGAATGTTGTACGTTTGAAAGATTTGTATTCGTGTTACTAATCAATCAATTATCCTTTGAAAATTTCATTTGGGTATCTAAGAAGATATATTTCAAACTCAAATCAAACCATTAATCTTTCAAGTGAAAGAAAGTGAAAAATCATTAATTTTGCAAGGCAAATGCTACAAAGAATACGACAAAACAAACTAAATGCATATATGTATATACACACACATAGAAGTGCATGTGTTTTCTAAAGAAGAATCCAAGCAATAAGACTAACGAGACACAAATAAGTAGAACCTAGCTCTTTTATTAGCAAAAGGAATAATCCCACTTTTACCTTATAGTTTGAGATAATTACTAATTACCTATATGGTTTCAGAAAATCTCATTTTATATTTTACTGTTGTTTGCCGTTACTAAAATTACTAAAATAATCAAAGTGCTCTAATAGTTTTCTCTTCCAAATTAACGGCCAAATTTTTATTTTTAAATTCAACTTTAATGGCAAGAAGGTTTTTTGGATATTTACATACACTACATGGGGTAATTAATCTATTTCATAAATCAACAACAAAAATATTAACGATTTTCAAAAATACTATGACATTTTGGCATTATGTCAAACTACAGGGGAAAATAGAATTATCCCTTAACAAAATTAATAAACTTTTTGGCTAAATGTTGTAGAAGTGAAAATTACATGCTAGATGGTCCAAAGCATAAATAATTTTCAATGCCATATGTTAAATATATATCCAGCAAGTATTGGAATAAATTTTGTTGAGCAATGAAATATCTGCACAATCAATCTATAACCAAATATTTATGCGTAAAGAAGGGGAAAATAAACAAAATGAAGTATCATTCATGGTCATAAGACATTGAAATAATTTATCAAAAAGCATCAATATCTTAAACTTCTGAGTTGAATCTCAAAACATGCAAAATTAGACAAAAATAAACAAAGAATAGTTGATGTCTCATTATCAATCATCAGCAAATTGACATTAGAACATAGTATATTGTATAAATAAAAAATGTACCTACAACTTTGACCAAAAATGAACATTATATACAAGAATTAATTAATGTTGTAGCTGGTACCATAGATATAAAAGAATACCAACTATCTCTTTTGATGTGTTTATTATGTATAGACATGCTGGTTGGCCAACAAACAATTATACATAGTACTTCTGCAATATTGTCAAAATAAAATAACTGACGTGCCTGATAAAAAGAAGCACACAAGAACTTCTGAAGCTCGTTGAGCAGATGCTGTTTTCGAACCAAGGTAATGTAATGTGAAACGTTATTCTTTGACTTTGGAGGCCATTTAATAACAGAAAACTAGAGAGAAAGCTAATTTAAGAATACAATAAATAGTGTTATAGAATGGATTATTCCAAGCAAAGAATAACTTCTGCAACGGGGATGAAATTTTACAAGCATCTTCCTATGGAAAAATGTATGTTCTAGAAAAGCTAGATAGAATTAACGTCTCAAATCCCATCAGACTGTATATCTTAATACTATAGTTGTTCTTTATCTATCAACTTAAATATAGTAAAAATAATTACTTACTGTCGAAATTTTAATTGTGTAAGAAATGAATTAGTACATATTGAAATAAAGCAATGAATTGATGCAAAAAGCAGAAGTACGAGGAATATTTGGAGTAGGAATCAAGAAATGCAAAATGAAAGAACACAAAAGTTTAATCGGTTTAGTAAAATAAAAGCTGGTTTCACATCAGTTGGAGCTTGAATAGACCTGATTTTGTATCTTCTGTAATAAGAAAGATGAAGAATCCGGTACTTCAGCTTGGATTCAACATTGAAAGTAATTTGTTTTGCATTTTCTTTGTTGATCAAACCTATTTCCCTGTTCTCTAATTTTTTTCAGGTTCCTAAAATTTGCATTAAGGTTCAATAACCAAATAGAATTTTATTCTTTCATAAAATCATCTTGCGATAACTCAAAACATATCGTGCACATGTTGACAAGAATCCTTTCAAATTAATTTATCCATCAAAATCTACATAAATGTCGTTGATTATAATGTCTATTTATTTTATATGTTTTTAATGTTTTTAGATCATTATTGTTTTTTTTTTAATTAATTTTTACAATATTGTAAGAAATTAATGGTTTAATGTAAAGAATGAAGATTAAATGACTAAATGAAATATAATAGATATCGTAAAATAACTGACTTACCTGGAAAACAGAATGTGCCAAGAGAAGAAATTGTGATGCTGACTGAGACAGGTGATGCAATTGAATTTTGGATATGGAATCATAAAAATCAGTGCAGTTTTGATCAAAACTTTAATGGTCTTGATGGGTTGTAAAATTCAATCAATTCACCTCACTGATCAGGATTTTACTGAATTTTCAAAATTGAGATCGTATGGTAAGAAATAAAAGATAACTCGGAATACATTTCCAATTGCTTTATGGTTATCAAATGAAGCCCTTTACAAAAAACTTTACTCAATATTTTCACCCAAAAAAAATCTTATATACTCCTAACTCATGGATATCACTATGAGTTAAAATATGTACATGATAACTGAGAACAGAACACAATGTCACACAGTCAACAGAGCTCAAGACATAAATATTCGCATCGAACTATGGATCGTCATGCGACAAATAGGACACTTTGGAGACACTTCACGCTCAACTGAAATGGCACAACGATGGCAACAAACAAGATGCCCACATGGATTAAATGCAGATGTCCTTCTCCTCATCAAGCAGATAACGCACAGCTGCCCGTCTGGAACATCTCCAGCCATTTCCTCGTCTTCACCAACTTGAGAGTCCGCGTCACTTCTAGGAGCTTGTGTTGGTTGTTGCAACTGTCTCTGTCTTCTATATTCTTTCCATTTATGCAGGTTCCTGTAGAAAATCATTGATTGATATGTTCAAAACCAAAACAGTTAACTTAAGCTCTCCACAGTAGCTTGAATGCAATCCGGTTTAAATAACAGAATGTACCTCCAAATGGCATAGCCAAGGATACCAACTGATAGTGAACCAATGAATATACTACTCCAAAAGAGTACATTGGTCTTGTCAGTCAGATCTACTACCACCTCATCCTTGGTCATTTCGGTCCTGCAAAAAGCCATAATACCAGTTATCCATTAAAAAAGCCTCACAAAATGACAGCAGGGATGCGCCTAAATCTGTTAAATCAGATTTATTAAAGCTAAGTCACCTATTTGACTTCGAGGAAACTAATCAATATTTTAAGACTGTCTTTGAATTGATATTATTTTGGAATGAATTCCCTTACAGAAAATAGGGAAGGTCCTTGCAAGACTTTATCTCGGGAATTCCATTTTTAAATGTGCAAATACCGATCGCACTGATATTTTTTCCCAAAGGAAGAATTTTCTCTTCATCAAGCACACCAACCTTCAAAAACAGGACAAAAAACAATATCAACAACTGTGACAAAACAGAGAAACTGCGAAGAATTAAACAAAATGCAAATGCAGTACGAGGACTTTCAGAGTCAGGATCTCATTCGAAGTTAGAAGCAAATTTAAAAATTGCAATTTCCAGACTTACAGGGCATTCATGGCCAAAAATTGCCTGAAGAAATGTATGAGGTGAAACATTAATAGGTTGCAATCGGTGATAAACTGTGGTTAGAGGTAAGGGATGTTCTGAGCCATCCAAGTTCACGATTGCATAATCAGATGATGGAAGCCATCCACCTTCAACAAGAACAAAAGGAACCTGCAGAATAGTACAAATAGTAAAGTAAGGTATTGCCACCACAACAACAAAGTACGTCTACATAAGTCGCACTTGGCAAAATGCACCAAACCATAATAAAGCTTATAGCTAATCCCAATTGGTTTTAATTTTCTTAAATATAAATTCGAGTTGAAAACTAAAATTTTCAAATCAGTATGACTAATTTCGAGACCACTATAGGTTGAACAAGACTTTCCTCTAATCTAGTCATTCCCATTAGGGATGTCATCATTTGGCCTGAAACTGGCCTTAAAATACCACTAATACAATTATTTACCTATAAAATACATGAGGGTATGACTTTATGAGGACCATAACTCATGCTACGAACTAGACTCTGTACTAAACAGAACAATAAGTTCAGACGAGACACATAAGAAACGATCTCCAAATCAACACTTCATTTTGGTTATGTTGGAAGGTTCTAAACTGTTAAAACTAAAGAACCAAAATGCTTTATGCACAACAAATACGAAAAATATATATCATATAGCATTTCTTTGACTAAGACAATTTTAAATGCTAACATACCCATGTAAATTAACAGAAATGAGTTATTACTTACTGTTCTCAATGATGTTGATTCTCTTTTTGTCCAAGATCTCCCAAAGACATGCCGTATATCAGTACTCCATCTAAAAACACCCCTCCATTCATTGTATATACACTTCACAACATATAGAACCACAACATCAGTACCAGTGTAACAACAACTCAACCAATAATTGTACAAAATTCAAAGAAAAAGCAAATAACATCTGGTTCTACTCCTTCAACAATCAATAATCGTTGATTATCCTACTGAATACCACCACTTCCCTAAATTTCACCATTAAATCAGAATTTGAACGATGCAGGACACAACACAACTGACCCATTAGCCTCCCTGACACGTGAAAACTAATGAAGCTATTCAATCTAATCATTAACATCTATAACAATAACTCCATCAAAACCTAACAAAATCATTCCAAATGAATATGCAATTCAATTCCCACAACACCATAGTTCACACCGAAAAAACTACCAATTTCAATCACAAGCAACAAACCCACCACATTGACTTCATCCACCATATATAACCAAACAAGACCCAAAAAAAAAAAAAAGCAAAAAAACATGAAGCAAATCCAGATCCTTCTAGTCTTCTCAGAAACAAAAAACACATGAAACTACACACCTAACACACCAAAACACCAAATCCTCACAAGAATCCACAAAAGCACCTACATTTTAAAACAAAAAACACATCAAACAATACACCTGACTCACACGAAAATGCGAAACCACCTACTTTTCAAAACGAAAAACACATTAAACTATACACCTTACTCACACAAAAACACAAAATGCTCACAAGAATCCACAAAACCGCCTGCATTTTAAAACTAAAAACACATCAGACTATAAACCTAACTCACAGGAAAACACAAAATCCTCACAAGAATCCACGAAACCACCTTCATTCTAAAACAAAGAAACACATCAAACTACACACCTAACTCACATGGAAACCGCTCACAAGACTGCCTACATTCTGGAACTCAAATCACATCAAACTATACACCAACTCACACAGAAAACACAAAATCCTCACACGAATCCACAAAAGCTCCTACATTCAACAACGAAAAACATGGAATTCTCACACGAATCCGTGAAACCTCCTACATTTTTTTATACAATCTCGCGTATAAACATCTATTCTCCTAAAATTCAAAGTTTTCAATTTCTCATAATCTCTAACAAACAACACAACAATAACATCAAAAACACCAAAATTTTCACTAAACAAAAACACAAATTTCGAGAAGTGATATTGGATACATACAGTTTGTGTTCTTTGGATTACAACAGCTTTGTCTCCACTCTCCTGAGACACAAGCACGCCGTTACTGTTCGTCAAGTTCTTCCAGTTCTTGCCGTCGACGGCCGATTTGGAGTCCACGTGGCCGCGGACGATGACGAGGCGGTCGTGATCGGAGTGGAGGAGACAGCGGAGGTCGGAGACGTTGAGCGACGGCGCTGCGCGGAGGCGGCGGAGGGAATTGGAGGTGGAGCGGAAGCCAAGGAAGGTACAGATGGCGGAGTAGGCGAGGGCGGCGCCGAGGACAGCGCCGTCGTAGGAGAGAGCGAGCCTGTAGAGGAGCGACGCAAGGTCGCGTTCGTGCGAGGACATTTCGGTAATTTCGCGTCGTGAGTGAGGGGGTTGGGTCACGTGAGAGGCAGGTGATGACTGACTGAGATGAGAGTAACTCGATTTGATGGCAGTTTGTTTTTGCGGGAGGGAGATCACGTGCTCGGCAGGTGATGAGATATTCGTGCGTGTTTTGTTTTAGAGCGAAATTGGGAGTGTTTGGACATGGAATTAAGAGTCTGGAATAAGCCTGCTCTATCCTTGTTTTTGGATTTTCCCCTACTTTAGCTTGGTAAATCTTTCCTACATCGTTTATGAAAAAAAAAAAATCTTTCCTACATCAATTTTACTTGTTCTAGCTTCTTTGAATCTCTTCCGCCTCAGTTTTACTACATTTTTTTTTCAATCACATACATCATATTTTTCAATCATGAATGATATGACAATCGATTCAAACGAAATATATAAGTGACGAAATAATATAGTTAGTACTATACTGATTACAAATCTATTTTTATATTGTTTGATATGAATTATTGGAATGCCATATAGTTAACTAAATAAAATCACAAAGAAAATCATTGTTTTATATTAATATTATACCTATGTCGTTTGCATTTCAAGTTTTTTTGCTATTGACATATAACTTTATGTGGCACTTTAAAATCATTTCTATTAATCATTTCACGGTCTCAATGCAGCTTGATAGTAAAAGATTATTCATTTAACTTGTAAGGTTTTAGGCTCAAGTCATTTGATACATCAACTCTCAGTTTCATCCTCATCCAATTTAGTGTTAATTTAAAAATTACCTATATTTTTCAAATTTTGTAATACATCTTATATAGAATAAAAATTTACTAGTTTTAAATTCAGTGAGATTGTCTACATTGTATCCACCGTTGAATAAGGATTTGAACAGCATTCTTTAATCATTACCATCTTTTAAATACAAATACTGGACAAGAGAAAAATGAGAAACTTACTTCACCAACTTAGTATTAAACAATGATTAAATCAGCCTATTAATCCAAACTTTAACATTTACAACATAATTGATTTCAAAAAAAAAAATACAGAGAGAAAAATGCATTTACAACGTAAGTTAAAATTCCTAGAACTCTCTATAGATTACATAATCGACTAATAAATACAAACATATCATAAACCTACTCTGATCAAGATAATTCCCATAAAATTCGTCTGAACAACCTTGAATTAGTTTATAAGGAAAAACAATTAATCCCAAGGAATCTTTGAACAAGGAATTGCTTGTTATTAATTACTCAAAACAAACGAATTTATCAGGTTATTGACTTCGTAAGGTGATTCAACATTTGCAGCATGGCCTACATTTTTGATGATCACCAATCTTGATTTTGGTCCCAAAGTCCTATAATTCATTAAACCATTGTTAAATTGTATCCAAAGAACTTCAACAACTTAAAAAAAAAATATATATATATATATATATCATATAGTTTGAAAATTAGATAAAACTCTTAGTTAATTTCATCCGTTTAACTCAAAAATTAAATGATTGTTTTTCTATTTTGATTATGTAAGGTTAGAATTGGAAATATAAATGGTAATAATATTTTTTTTTTTTCTGTACCTGTGCATCTGATGTGCAAGTTCTACTGGAAAGACTTTGTCTTGATCACCCCAAATTAGCAATGTTTCCTTCACCAAAATAAAATATCATTAGTAAGATGTTTTTCAAAAGTGTTTTTGGTATTGTCAAAATTGGTTTCAGGTAATGAAAAACCTTGTTTTTCATACATTATTAAAATAAGTATATGCATGAGAGATGAACAATATAAAACATTTTTTTGAAGTACTTTAAGCACTATCAAGAATGTTTTTACAAAACAAAAAACATCTTTTCTATTTTAAACTATAGAAACTATTTAAAAGTGTTTGTTATAGTTAAACATATACATTTAAATAGTGCTTAAAACTTTTGTAACAAAATTTTCAAATACTTATAGGTGTACTCAAAGCTTCGCTTTGTGGAGGTATCTTCAAATGAACCTAAGTTCAAAACCCCCCTCCTGAAGTCTCTCTCTCTCTCTAAATACATACATACATACATACATACATACACTTTTTGAAACAAACCTTTCATATACTTACACGCGCACTCAAAACTTTGCTTTGAAAAAGTGTTTCCAAACAAACTCGAAATCATCCATCAGTTTTTTTGTGAACGTACAAATTTTTTGGGGAAGACTGTACAGAGATTAAATTTAATTAATTACCTGAGTTAAGATGGGAATGTTTAGATTTGGTTCTTGGTTCAGCAAGTACTCAATCAATTCTATTTGTCCCTTCCTGTTAATTTGTCCCTTCCTGCTAATCTTATACATCACCTATAAAACACCTCAAAACATGTAAAGCTTTTGTGTCATGTAATTGATGTGACAAAATCTGAAACAAATACTATTGAATCGTGCCAAAAACAAATATAAATAATAAGGTTAATCCCATTTTTTCTCTTAATTAGAATTAATACTCAAAATCTTTTTTTTTTTAAAAAAAAGGAGTACTAATTCAAACTATAAGGGAAAAACATTATTTTCCTTAAATAATAAGCATATAAGTAGGTGGATTTTGTAACAAAATTATGTATATATTTATAGAAAGTGTTTTTAGACAAAATGCTTTCAGCATCTTTGTAAAATGATACTTTTTAAAAACACTAAAGTATCTACCAAAGGGTTTGATTAAAGATACTTTTATAAAAAGGAAAAAGGATGAACTCCAAAACTTCTCTAAATTACCATAAACATAATAAGCAAACAAAAGGCTTTATAGACAAGCATACGATACTAATAATTTGAAAAAGCTTTCAAAGATGTAGATATAAAACATTAAATATATGAAATCCAAATGAGAAGCAAGAGACATGTAAATCTTGGCACCCCTTAAAAGTTACGTTTAAAAGTGATTTTTGTTATTTGACAGCATTTTTAGTGTAACACCAAACAAACAAATTATAAAACACTTTAAAGATACTTATTAAAAAAAAAAAACACTACAAAGATACTTTAGTGGGTGTTTCTTAGCAACAAATTTTATTTTAGAAGGTCTTCAGTATAGCAAAATGCACATGCATCTCTCACTAAAATCCTACTACAAGGTGAACCTTTTTGCATGTTAAGATCATAATAGAAGACGCATGGCGCATCCCGTTGCAGCCTAGTTTAATGTCATACTTTATGAGAAGATCTTGGGATGCATCACGATACACTACAGATTATAGGATCTTAGCGAAAAAGTCATAGTATATCCCATTGCATTCTATTTTGCAACTTTATATATAACAACCATCTAACAATTCTATTCATAGGAAAAACTTATTTTCTTCCATCAACATTTCACTTATTTGCTATAAAACATCAAAATAATCAAAATCAGTATTAATCATGATGAAACAATCAATCAAATCATCAACAACAAATAAATAACTCACTCACATTAATGAACTCCCGGAGCATGAAATCAGGAGTCCATTTGTTGAAATCATGATTGTAGACTGCTAGACTTACTAGGAGCCGTAGATCTTGTGGACTTTCAGGGACCAAAATTCCTGAAATGTCTCTTCCAATATTTTCCAAGTACTTTTTCTTCTGATTCTTCGAATACATTATCCCACTACTCACAATCACAACCTTCTCCACTTCCCGAGGATGAATCTCAGCCATCCGATATGCCACGAATCCACCGTAGCTGATCCCATATACGTTGAACCTGTCCACACCCAATCTCCTCAACCCATGGAACAAACACTTGGCCTGGAAGGCATCACTCCTATCAGGATTGGCTGTCCAGGATTTTCCAAAGAACAGCAAATCAGGAACGTACAGGTTGTAATCAACGGCCAGGGATCGAACCTGGTAGACAAATTGCCACCTTGAGTTCCCACCATATCCATGTATGATGACCAATGTAGGCTTGTTGATTTTCCTGTGATTTGGGGTCCAGAAATGGAGGGTGGTTTGATCATCTAGATCAATGGTGCATGGAGAAAGATCACAAAACCTGAAATACATTGAAAGCATCTTGTCGAGAAGAGGGATGATGATGGGAATCCAGTTCGTTTTTGACAACCCGAAAACGTACCGGAAAAGAGTGTGAAGAATGTGGAGAAAGCATCTGAATAGAAAGGGAACTTTTGATAGGTAGACGGAGAAGATGTGAGAGAGTACTTTTGAGTCCATGGAGAAATTTGATTTTCTTTTTTTCTTTCTGAATGAGAAGTACGAGTTATTTTGTGGTAGATATATAATTAGGGAAAGATATGAATCATCTGCTTCAATGGAGTTCGGTCAAAATACAAGTAGACTTTACTACTTTTATTTAGAAACTTTTCGTGAAATTAAAATAATGACATAGTTGTTAATAATATAACGTGTAAGATATCGAGTCTTATTTGGTATTTCGTGAAATTTATTAATATCATTTTTATTGTCCGCCTCATCAAATACTTTTTAAACTAAACGAAAGTTGCCACTTTCTATTATTAAGTCAATCAAGTAATCTCAACATGTGTTTGACAAGAGCAATTCTTGACTATAAAGAGTGTATTCTTCATTTTAAGAATTCAATAAAAGTAATCCTTTTATTTATATAGATAACTTTTGTTTGTGAGAGTAAATATCTAAATTTTACGTAATGAAGTGATTAATTATGGGAAATGCAAACCACTAACGTTGGAGCTACTTTTGGCACGCGAGATTAGAATGGAATTAAATGAATTTTATTGGAATTGAATGAATTGGATTGAATTAAAAAATTATCGTTCCATATTTAGTAGAACTTGACATTGGATTAAAATTATATTATATCATATTTGGTGTAGGTTGGGATTGGATTAGAATAAAATTAATTTAAATTTTTTATTATATAAAATTACTTTTAAAAAAATCTGAAAAAAAAAAAAAAAAAAAAAAAACACCACAGTTCATTATGAACCTATTGTCTTTAATATCATCAACCCAAAGTTTATCAATATCATTAATCCAATTCATCAACAATATCAAAACATCAAAACATGAAAAAAAAAAAAAAAGAACAGGGGTTTCTGATCGAATTCATAATCATCTAGTTCTAGTTTTATCAAACCCTAAACATTCTCAAAACCAAATACCCAAACTAAGAAAAAATTTAAAGAGAGAGAGAGAGAGTTGAGAGTTCTGCAGGTTCCATGGATGTGTGATGAGAGAAAGAGAAAGATAAGAGAAAGAGAGATAGATGGAGGTGTGAAAGAAGAGAAAGAATATGGGAAATAAGAAATCTTGTTCCACTAAAACCCATCATTTTGGACAAAAATGAAGATTTCCAAAAGATTGGGAAATGAGGGAGTTTGGGATTCTTCTCAAACTCATTGCTTTCCAATTAGTCTTTAAACATGTCATTTAAAAAGTTCTGGATTTTTGAATCCCAAAATCACTTCCATTCCTACTGGCAAACATGCCCTAGAAGTTATAATTAAATTGAATGGCATACACCTTTAACATAACTACATAAATTATATAGCAGAAAGTCTGTGTTCGGACTTCAGATACAATAATGGTTTATAAGATGAATCTGGTACACATGACATTCTGGTCCATTGCAGAATATATGGCCAAAAAGGCAAGAAATTGAGGTCAGTATATTATGATCAAAGACATATAAAAAATGTGACTAATGCTTCAGATTATAAAATTCGAGAATTAAGTGGTTTTAAGATTCATCACAAACCATGTCCATCATGTAAGTTTGCATATGCAAAACTCTAACAAACCTTTAGGATATTTAATTTCCCAACAAATTTCAGAAATTCACGGAAGATTTATAAGGAATATCGAAACCATTTAATTCCTAAACGAGACATGAAAAGTAATAAAAAAGTAACTCTAAAACAAATTCATAAATTTTTCTCATTTTTAAAAATATTTGTCTTTATTTTCATTACATTTTATAAGTTTATACTAGAGAATGAAATTTTATATATGTTTTAGTATTAGATCATTCAATTACTATATTTTGGTGAGCCATGTAGGATTGTTAATTGAATTAATACATGACTTAAAAGCACACATCGCTTTAAAATTTGTGAAGTATTCGTGTACGTTTTGTATAACTCAAAACCACACTTTATGGTTTGAGATAGACGTGCTATGCATGCAAAGCTTTACATTTGTTTCAAACAAGACTACGTAAACTATATATATATATATATATAAACTTTTGGATACAAGTTTCCGCACCTTTTTTTTAAAAAAAAAAACATATTTCTGTGTTTCAAATTTGATGTAAAGTATTAGAAATTTTCTTTTTTGTGTAGGATTTGAAACCATTTTAACATTTTAAATCCGATTTAAGGCTCTACAATCTATTTTAACAAGAAGAAAATATGAAAGAATATTTCACATCCAAAATTTTCATATGTCTGTCTATTTTATTTAAAAATATTAAGTCCAAGGGGTTATGCGAGTTTTTATAACATTAAAATGGAAATATTTATAGATCAAGACAGATAAATATGGTCAGATATATGAGTTGAAAATGTGGTCCAAGTTGCAAACTTATATATGTTATAAAAGTGACAATTACTATAAAACGTATATGTAATTTTGGTGACAGAAAATATAACATTATAGTATTATCAATTACTATTAATTGTTCAAAGTAGATATGATTAAAAAAAGTTGAATTACAAACCCACTTCTTCAGTACATAAACCTTTCAAGCTTTTCAAATTTGTTATAAAGTATTAGAAATTTTCTTTTTTGTGTAGGATTTGAAACCATTTTAACATTTTAAATCCGATTTAAGACATTACAATCTATTTTAACAAGAAGAAAATATGAAAGAATATTTCACATCCAAAATTTTCATATGTCTGTCTATTTTATTTAAAAATATTAAGTCCAAGTGGTTCTGTGGGTTTTAATTAAATTAAAATGGAAATTTTTATAGATCAAGACAGATAAATATGGTCAGATATATGAGTTGAAAATGTGGTCCAAGTTGCAAACTTATATATGTTATAAAAGTGACAATTACTATAAAACGTATATGTAATTTTGGTGACAGAAAATATAACATTATAGTATTATCAATTACTATTAATTGTTCAAAGTAGATATGATTAAAAAAAAGTTGGATTACAAACCCACCTCTTCAGTACATCAACCTTTCAAGCTTTCCTTAGTGACCTTCAGTTTCTATCTACAGAGCATCACTGTACTATATTCAAGAAATCACAACAACATCGATAAATCTCAGCCGTCTAACTTGCCGTACTAGATTAGATGAAATCACTGATCAGTTGGGTGTATCCAAATATCTGATATTTGATTCCTGCAAAACAAAAAAAACAAAAAAAAGTGATATTGGATTGAATAGAAATTATCATATGTGAACTGTCTGCACATTTTTGTTAGGTTACACAATTTGAACAATTAATTAATCTCGTCGAATTAAAATTATCAATTCGCACTCCACAGCCAAGTAAATTACAACTTTAAATATGATGAAATACTCGTCTTAAAAAATGTGATATTTGGTTTAATAGAAATTGTCATGTATAAATTGTATATTTTTTAGTACATTCTTTTTGTAAGGTTATCCTATATGGCCAACTAGTTACACAACCTAATTAGTTGCATAACAAATAATGACTATTTGGTTGATATATATATTTGATATTTGGGACTAACCTAGAAAACAATCAGTACCAAACGGGATAGAATACTAAAGACACAGTCCGAAGAGCAACTCTCATATGAGAGGGAACATCTCACACATAGGTAGAAGAGCACCCACACTAAGATGAGAGGAAACTTGCCAACTTTTTTTTTTGTGGCTGGGTGTCAAACTCATGAGCTGCCACTCAGCTGCACACACTTTGACTAGGTTGATAGAAATTTGAGAGGCTAGAAGAAGGTTTTTTTTTTTTTTTTTTTTCAAGATAGGTGCAAGAAGAGTAAATAAAGTCTTGGGAGTTTATATAAAATTGACAAAACTGTATAAGGTTTTTTTTTTTTTTAACATTAACACCTTACAGATTAAAGATTTATCGAGATCGATCATTAATACCACAGACTAAATGATTAATCTCATAACTAGGAGATGAGTACTCATACAAGAGAAAACTTATACTAACATCTTGCGTTTTAATCGAACAAAAGTAAGGGGTCGTTTGTTTTTCCCACTTAAGACTTAATAGTGTTGAATTACATCTATTAAGTTGTTTTCGTTTGTTTTTTTAAATGATCAAACCATTTAAAACTATTAAAAAACAACTGAAAAAATTAAGTAAAAATTTTTAATTTTTCACTTAATTGCAAATCACTTAATCACATTTCAAAGTTTTTATTCCAAATCTATCCTCTTTAAAATAACATAATTTCAAATTTATCCAAATTTTATATTACCCAAATTTTTTTTTCTTTTTTGTTTCTTGATACTTACCAAAAATAATTTGAAAAATAAAATTTAAATACATCTCATCCCAAATTATCTTAGAATTGAACTAATATATTTTAATATACAATTTAAGCATTCATTTTTTTAGTTGTTTTCTTAAATATATTAATATATTTAAATATAAATATGGCTAATATTACTATATTTTTAATCATATTTTAATTACAAATAAAATATTATTAATATATACATAAAAATATTTTAAAATTTATTAAATTATTTATTTCTAAACGTTTGTATTAAATTAATTAAAATTACATAACAATAAATAATAAAAATGATATAAATGTCAACTTACTAGTTTTCAGACAATTTTAGATTTAAAAAACAAACAAGTTTATAACATATTCAGATGTAAGAGAAAAAAAAAAAACATGTTATTTAGATTTCAAATTTCTGTCACTATTCAACCTTCAGTCTTCAGCAGCACTGTTCAGTCTTTAGATAAGAAAACAAATAACTCCTAATACTACAATATTTGTAATCATGTTTATGAATAAAATATTATTAATATGTATAAAAAAATGTTTTAGAATTTATTAAATTATTTATTTTTAAATATTTATATTACATTAATTAAAATTATATAACAACAAATAGTAAAAATGGTATAAATGTCAATTTATTAGTTTTAAACAATTTTAAATTTAAAAACAAACAAGTTTATAACATATTCAAAGATAAAGGAAAAAAAAAAAAAAAACAAACATGTTATTCAGATTTCAGATTTCAATCACTATTTAGTCTTCAACTTTCAGCAATACTGTTCAGTCTTCAGATAAAAAAACAAACGACCCCTAAGACTCAAACTTTCAACCTTTTGGGATCAAGAGAGGGAAGGTATTCAACCATTCTTACTAAAGGGTGGTGTACAAAATTGTCTAGTTAAAGGAGGTTCATAAAAGTTCTATATATATCTTAACTCTCTTCCTTTTATATATATATATATATATATATATATATATATATGTCACCTACTGCAATGCATGGAAGATGTACTTTTAAAAAGTGACTTTCCACACCATAAAAATATACGTTGCAATGGTGGAAGTGTAAATGATTGCACATTTCAGTAGGCCAAATTTCTTGTAATGTACGTATATATAGGTGTCTGCGTGGCTAATTGCCCTTTGAAATAAAACAGTGCTGTATCTAAAATGGGACACAATTAACTTTGGAAAAGCATCTGTGATATGTCTGTATATAACTTTATATTGGAAAAAGATTTTAACCATAAATCATAGCCAGCTACTTCCAATAAAAATGGACACACAGCCAGCTAGCATTTAGCAATACAATGCTTGTAAACATGTATGAACACAGATAACTTAAGATACCTTACTTGCAAACCATTCCAATCACTACTTCACTTTTTTACCTTTTCTTCCTCCAAAACTTTGAACTTTGTTTTAACAAACAATATCATGACTCTCTTTTCTTTTTGGAGGGCTGTGAATGACTTTGATTCTCATCATCATGATCATCATCCAATCACAACCGTCTTTTTCCAGCTAGATTCCTTCGCTAGTTTGGTTCTCTCTTCCTTTGCCTCCCCATATAAATCTCCAAAGCCCCACTTAAGTTTTCTTCATTCCAAGAGCTAGCTACTTTGATTTTAATTCAACACAACAATGGCTAGTTTTCTTACTCACAACACACCCCAAATGTCCTCATCACCTTCATCAACATCATCACAAAGAGGAGTAGCAATGGTTTTGGCTTTGGTATCAGCAGTGGTGTTGTCTCCACTGTACGTGACAAGAAAAAGTGACCATTCTTATGAGAGAAAACTAGGGAGCAGTAGTTGTTCTACTTTTGTACTTCCTTTGGTTCTTGGTGGGTTGATAATTGCTATCAAAACTACTTCTTCTTCTTCAATGGCAATGCATGGAGGAGGGAGGGTTTCAATGATTCCATCACCTGAGCCTTCATGGGTACTTAGAATTGGGAGCTCTTCATGGGGACTAGCTGGGGTTTTAATCATGCTTTTGCTTGTACTTTCATGGCAGGATTCTATTCAAGACTTCTTTTGGAGATAATGATCTAGCTAGCTAGAAGAAAAGAAAAAACTAATAATTAGCTTGTTATATGTATTGTGTTTTTGTATTTCCATTTGATTGTTGTATCAAATGGGATATATATAATAATGTAAGGGGTGGTAGTCTTAATTAAAGTTGGATGCTTGGCCAATTTATAAATGATGTTTTAGTTCTTTTACATACAATGGATCAAACCAAAACTAGATAGTTGGAATGGAGTACACCGATTAATTAAAAAAAAAAATAGTGACGAATTAAATTTCCATTGAAGGCTTGACTCATTTTCAAAATGAAGGAAGATCATTTGTTCCAATTATTTGTGTTTTGTGTGTTTGTCTCAGAAAAAGAAAGAGCATTCCTATGTATAATGTATATGGGTGGTTTGATTATACTAGCCTTGGACATTCCAGATCCAAATAAAAAATAAAATAAAATATAAAGATAACCTATCATATGATGACATGTGTTCATTTATATCAGTTTACAATATGATTAGGTTAACAATACGTTATATCAAACTTTAAGAATTACACACCAACTGATCTAGATTGAGTTAGCTGTTTAACTCCCCCTCCTTAGCTAGAATTATACTAAAAGAAACAATATGCATATTTTCCTGTATATGAGTGGTGAGAAGTTTTCTTCCACGAGTTTCTTCCAGTTTAATAGTGTTTAATATTGACATATACTAAAACACTCTAAACCATTTGTTTTCCATACAGTGGAGTAGTTATACTCTTGATAAACCACAACATCTTTTACTGGGCTTGAGGCCCATTAATTATCGGGCTTTACGGCCCATTATAATCTTAACTTTGTATTCCTTAAAATCAACAAACAAGAACAGACGCTACGAAAGTTCAAAAAAAAAAACAAAAAGAACAGAGGTTACGCTCGGGGACAGAGACTGAAACTGGGAGAGAGAGGAAGAGAAGATCCTGCTCGAAGAGGGACAGAGAGAGAGAGAGAGAGATCAAACTTCGTTTGACCTGAAAAGGGTAAGTCTTAGATTTCTATTTGGACTCAAATTTATTGAAAAGTTTCAATCTTTTTCATTTTTGCTTTGTTCTTGTTTAGTTGTTATAGTTGCTGATTTCTTAGATGTTTGTTTCCTGAGAAAAAGATTGAATCTTTTGATAGATTAGAAGTAGAAAATTTGTGTTTTCATGTCATTTTTTTATCTTTTGTCGTGGTTCCCGTCAGGTGAGGTCTGACTTTGTTTTATTTAGATACCCTTTAAAGCTGTTGTTTTTATTTTCATTGTATCTGCTAGAGCTTCAATTGTTATCTATATATGATTATTCGGTACAGGCAAGGGTGATGTAATGGATCATTTTCGACAAATTTAGGTGCTAGGGACAGCTATGTTTGTGTTTTTGTGAATTTTAGAGGATTTTTTATTCATCCAGTATGATTGAACCTTTGTTTGTATGGTAGTTACGGTAAATGAAACAGATATAGAAGTGGTAATTTGTGCTAGGTTTAAATATGGCAATGCATGACATTTATTTCTTCAAGTACAAGAAGTGTGCTACTGATTGATATATTGTTATGATTATTTTGAGCCTTTGTTTCCTTGATAGATTCCATGGATGAAGCAGATATAGAAGTGGTAATTTGTGCTATTTTTGTAGATGAAAATGCAAAGTCTCAGATTTTCAAGTGTATGACATGCCTATTTTTGAGTACAAGAAGTGTACTACAAAACAATATATTGTTATGGTGGGTTAGGGTATGTTTATTGTTATGCTAACATTGAGTTCTCATGTTGGTGAATGATTCAGTGAAGGGAAATGGCGGAGGGGGATGAGGACTTGCCAAGGGATGCCAAGATTGTTAAGTCACTGCTAAAATCAATGGGTGTGGAGGACTATGAACCTCGTGTTATACACCAGTTCTTAGAGTTGTGGTACCGATATGTTGTTGATGTGTTGTCAGATGCGCAGGTATACTCCGAGCATGCTGGCAAAAGTACTATCGATTGTGATGATATCAAGCTTGCTATTCAGTCTAAAGTATTCAGCTTCTCCCAACCCCCGCCGAGAGAGGTTAGTCAGAATATTAATTCTCCTTCACATTCATGAACTTAATTTTTAGCGAAGATTTCAAAAATTCTAAGTGCAAATTTAATTTGGAATTGTGGCTCATTTTATAAGATCTCTTTTCTATTTGTTTTTGCTGTTTAGTATTCACTCTCCTTTTTTATTTTTAATGGGATTGGATTCTTGAGGGCTTATCCCTGCTCTTGTTCTAGCAAACCGTGCATGATGTTGGTTCTGTACTGTAGGATTTAGTACGATTGCTTAAATGTCTCTGAATCTTTTTCTAGCATTTTGAGGTTTTAGTTTGTAAAAGTCTTGTAACATGTATAATCATATCGTCTATCAGGTCCTACTTGAGTTGGCTAGAAACAGGAACAAAATTCCATTGCCAAAGTCAATAGCGGCGCCTGGTATTCCACTTCCACCTGAGCATGACACACTGATCAGCCCCAACTACCAGCTGTTGATCCCAAGGAAGCAGTCTGCTCAGGCAATGGAAGAAATGGAGGAGGATGAAGAAAGTGGCGATCCCAACTCATCTCAAAAACCGAAGACAGATTTGCCACAACAAACGCCTCAAAGAGTATCGTTTCCACTTGCTAAACGTTCGAAGTGAAGCATTAGATGTGCTGGCTTCAGGAGGCATCGCATTTGATACAATGATATGTAGAAGAAACAATAATGAAGTTGTATCACTAGTTGAGAGGAAATTTTATGATTTATCCACTGATATGTTCTTAGTCATTGTAATTACCTACAACATTCTGATTTGGAGATATGCAGTCTTTCCTTATATATCATTTTCCTCCTTAACGTTTGAAGAATCATCGTTTTTCCTCTTAATGTTTGAGAAAACATCAAAATAATACCCTTTGCTGTTACATATATTGATGTTAAAAAAGACGGTAGTCTGACATCATCAACTTTAAAATGACAATAACTTTATATATATATATATATAGAGAGAGAGAGAGAGAGAGAGAGAGCACAACTTGTAATGCATGTGGGTGCAGATGTATTTGGAATTTTGGCTCTTCAATTTCTAATGAGTCAGATCTAAGGATTGTGATTTATATCTACAGTGTGTGCATGCATGGTTAAGATCTTGTGTGTAGTTAAGAAACAAATCCAAATATTTAATAAAGTTTATAGATGGAGATAGAGAATCAGAGGAGAGCTGACATTGGATTAATTCATATAGATCTAATCTAGTCATTTTCCTTTTTTTGAATATTGTTATCGAATATATCAAAAGATTATATTGTCGAAATCTGGTGAGATCAATTGACATCGAACATATCAAAAAATTGTCAAAATATACTAAGATCAATTGACTCTGATTATTGGAATCCGCTAAAATCAATTGATATCCATGATTATAAAAAAATAAATAAAGCATAGTTGAACATAATTCTTTAGAAAAAGAATAAATATTCTACTAGGTTTTATTTATTAAGGGGCTTGAATAATATTTTCTTAAAGTTAGGGTGATTTCTATGAATTCCTAATTAAATAAAGCTCGATTCAACAAAATAATTTTTTGTTTTTGGTTTTGAGAAAATCCAACCGAATAATATGATTACTCTATATTGAGCACACACTAATTCAAGTTTAGGTACTATAACATTGCACTTGTCAGTTCATCCAAGTTTCTGATTATGAAAGTTCTTAGCTCGTAAAACTTACTAAACAATGCTAATTATACTAATTAACACTAACCAACATTAATTGAAATTTATAGTTTTTAATGATATTTTTTGCTGATTTTGTTTGAAAATAAACGAAACTCACTAAATTAAACTTTC
The DNA here is from genome assembly GCA_019925255.1 of Litchi chinensis. Lineage (NCBI taxonomy): Eukaryota > Viridiplantae > Streptophyta > Magnoliopsida > Sapindales > Sapindaceae > Litchi > Litchi chinensis. The sequence goes on along the minus strand of CM034464.1, from coordinate 3,735,042 downwards.
TTAATCATTTATGGTATCTTGTTTACTCTCAACCACTTGAAAGCTATAATTTTACTTATTTTTGTGATTATTTTATTTGTTTCATATTACTTGGGAGAGGCCCTGGGAGGTTTCTACTTAGATTCTCAGTTGTGCTAAGGGCCTTAGTTAGCGAAGACGTTATGTCTACTTGCTCTAATTGAACTTCTAATTAGTTGGATTGTGTTAAGCTTTTGTAATTAAAAACGCATCATCTCTTTTGTTATTTCTGCCTATTGTTTATTTGCCAAGGTCTCATACTTTGTAAAAGTACATGTGATTCTGAAAATTTTACATTACCATTTTTGTGAGAGAGCACCGACTTTGATCAGCTCTAACATCCTTCAAGATTTCAAAAACATTCTATTTCACAACGAAGAAGAGTTATGATTTAGTAATTAATCTTTATCAATTGTTTTTGTTGACAATAGTTATATTCTCTTTCTAATTGTTTTCACTTACAATAGTTATATTCTTTACAATAGTTGAAATTCCATTTTAAATTATTATTATTATTATTATTATTTGTTTTGGGAAGTTGGATTCAAAGCCAGAAAAATTTACAAACCAACAAATATACCATCCTGAACAAACTCCACAACAAATAGAGAAACTTGCTCCAATCAAACCAAGCCCTAATCTTTTGCTTTTGCATCAACTGCTATTTTTAATGAAAGTTATCGGTGATTATGTAAAAAAATAAAAACAAGGTTTGCGTATATGAGAAACCAATGTTACTACATTATGAATCCAAAAATAGTTTGAAGATGGTAATAGCTATCAAAAAATAAATTAATTAATAAAGTCACCAAATTATTTCTATCAAAAAAATAAATAAATAAAGAGTCATCAAATTTGCACTTGTACCATTGATATATTGACGGTAATGGATATTGGCTGGGATTTCAAGTCTGTTTAAGGGGTTGAATCCACAGTTCAACCCACACTTCTCCCCTCCTCAAATTTTGGTAAAAGTCATAAGTACGTAATGTCCGACCCTCATGTAGCTGATGAAAATAACACGAACTGATGCCACGACGATGGTCCCCCGGATGCAGAGCTAGCCCTGTAGGCGTAATTAGGTGTACACTATTTGCTAACTCACTTGCATCCTCCACTGCTGGAAGTAACATGGAGGTGCTGTGACCATAACATAGCATGGCATTGTCTAAACTTTCGACTTCCAACCACTCCATCTTCGATTGATCATATCTGAAAATTTGCACCGATTTAGGAAATCTCTTACAACTCACTAACAAATTTCCATCCTCATGACACTCAATTAACCTATGGAAAAACAACTTATCTGTATTAGCTGTTTCTGCTGAGAATGGTAGTGGATGTATTTTCCACTCATGTTTTGCAACCTCAAACGAACGCATCACTTCGTTGGAAAAAAGGCAATAGAAGGCTCCCCGTGAAAAGGCAAGACTGCGAATGTATCCATAATGATCACCACCATCAACCAAGTTATTTCTCCAGGTTGTGTCTCTAGGACTACACGTGCTCGTCCAAATACTTTTACAAGATTTAGATGATAAAGTTAATACGAATACCACACAATCTGGGGAGGTCGGAGGCGTAGAGAATGTAGCCATGTATTCACCACCCATCATGCGCAATAGTCGTAGTTTCATGGGCGGTAGTTTTATGGTCTCATGAGTAAAAGGAGTATAAAAGAAGAATGAGGAATCGGGGATCCATGGTGAATCCGTTAACTTGGATAAAAGCAACCAACCATGTTTTGAGGCAAAGCAATAGGTACCATTCAAAATTTCATTGTGACGGAAGTAACTTTTCTTCTGGGAAGGGTCGTGTAGATAGAATGATGAATTTGTGCATGTGAAGGACATCACCCATGGCAACTTGTGTTTGGTGGGGTTGGTATGTGATCGCCACGCCTTGCACACAGACCGGAATCGAATTTGCTCAACGTAGAGAAGGCGTTCTGCAATTTCGTTTAAGATTTCAGCAGAAAGATCACACCATGAGCGTTCTATAGCACTAGACGTCCTAGTGTATTGAATTTTTCTTTTTTTGAAAAGAGTCATAGTGTATTGAATTGTTTCCCTCTAAAAACCAATAAACAAAGTGAAATTTGTGTTTGCAGTCGGCAAAGTTGTTTGTGAAATATTTATATATATTGAAGATCAATAAACCAAGCCTAATACAAGCACGACAAGGGAAATTAAATACAAATAGGAAACCACAGAAGGACTTTCCTTCTAATTTTTTGGTCTCTCTGCCAATTTTTTAGGCTGAGAAATTAAATACAAATTGGAAACCAAAAAAGGACTTTCCCATAATGTTTTGGTCTCTATGCCAATTTTTTAGGCTGAGAAATTAAATACAGATTGGAAACCAAAGAAGCAACTTTCCTATAATGCTTTCTTTTATGGCATGTTTAAAAATAAAGAATAACAAGGAACTCTAGAAAAGGAAAGATCTAATTTGTGAATTCTCATGTATACTAAAACCTGTGAAGAAAAGCAAATTTAATTTTGTGAATTTCTATGTTTACAAAAAATTATGAGAATTAAATTACATTAACCTTACATCTAAATTAGAAAGTAATGTTTTAGTCTCTCTCAATTACACCTAATTTCTTATGTTTACTAAAACTAGTGAAGGAAAGGGAATTTAATTCCACATTTGTGAATTTCTATATATATATATAAATTGTAGAATTAAATTATGTGGACCTTTTAAATAAATTGAAAATTATTTTTTAATTGGGAGTCATAATCTTGCGTGCAATAAGAGAAACAATAATGCTCAATTGAGAGTCAACCGTCTCCACTTGGTCTCCTGAAGAACTCCGCAAGAACTTTTGTCCACTCTTTACATCCCCAACTAACGAGTATTTCACGTTGTCCACCATCCCAGCTTTGTCATGCCTCACCATCAGGTATTCATGGTTATCAGGCCTGTTTTCAACAAGGTTGGCCATAACTATATCACTAATCACTATATCGAGGCAATTGATATGTGTAAATGGATCACTCAGTGGTTTCCTCAACGTGGGAAGGCTAAGGTGAGGGCACATGTGCAACTCATGCATGCAAGTCATCATTATTATATGTGGGGTCATGTTGAGTTGTGAATCTTGTGATCTCGATCGTTCTGCTGCTTCTTCTGCAACTCATTCATGCAAGCCATCATTATTATATGCAAGTCAACGTAATGAACCTCACTCGAGACGACAAGGTATCACTCAGTTGAAAGTAAAATTAATTGGTCCAAGTGTTAAATTTGCTGTTGGGAATACAATTGCGGATGGTATTAACATAATTAATAAACGAGTATGGTTTCTTTTGCTGTAAAAATCACATTGTAAAGTGAATCATCGAAGGCTGTTTTGATTGAGATAGCAACTCAAAACTCAAAGCTTGTTTTTTTCTCTATCAGGTGACTCATTTCTGGCGTTGGTGGTGTCCTTAGCCCCATCTGCCACATAGTAGGTGCGCCTTCACATGTTAATTGTCTCAGCTGACTCATGCAAGGTCTTTGTCGTACTCATTGTATATTCTGGGGTCATGTTGAATTGTGAATTTAGTGATCTGTCTTCTTCTTCTTCTTGTAGTCTTGATTTCTCAACCCCTCAATGTTAACAGAATGTAATAGTATATATCCTAAAGACTATTGCATTGGGGTGCTAATACCAAAGCATCATATATACCGTACACTTTTTAAATTCAAATTCTGTGTAACATCGTTTATGCACTTCAACTCCTTTTATTTATGTTCATGCAACAATCTTATATGACTAAATATTGCATCCAAGTTGTGCAAATGTGAAGTTTGTCTGCTTAAATGCATGCATTTAATTTACACTACCTTTCCAAACCCATACAAGAGGAAGACTGGTCTTTGAAAATCATAAGACACCCCTTTAAGGGTGGAGAAGAGAGTTTGTTGGATTGTTTTAGATATGGATTGGATCACAATTCAACTCCTATTGTGGCAAAAATCAAGCACAGGAAGAAGACAAAAATGATTATCCAATTTGGACTCTAATTGGACAGGTGCGTCCATTCAATATAACAAAACAGCCCAAGTAATTACTTGGTATAGTGAGAATACGATAGTTAATGTAAAGGCAATATAATTTCACAGAAAATATGTGATACTCCTGGTTATTTGACATGTGTAAAACTAATGGAATACTTGTCAAATGCTAAAGCTTTGACTCATCAACAAGGAGCCATCCAAACATCTACGAAAAGGGCTTAAAATCTCTAATTCAGATATAAGCACGACAAAAATATAGCTACTTATATACAACTATAATCAAATTTACAAAAATAGAGCTACCTTGTTACAACTATAATCAAATATACTAACTTAAGCATTGGAAGCTTCTCATAAAAAATAGTACACCGGTCAACTTTAGTCTGTTTTGTAGGAAGTGGATCATACGTTTTCATGTAGGAATCTTTGATCAACTTAATTGTGAAGTTGTAATTCATTCGGGAACAGCTATGAAAAGATGACTTTATTAAAATTTTTATCTTTGAAAACGAAATAAAGATTATATCATTCTATTTGAGAGTAAAATCAAATTTTCTCATGAACAACTTCCATTTTGTTTAAAAGAAAACTATTGAAAGAAAAGTGAATTAATAATGATAAATAAATTGGTAGGAGAGTTTTTATACTATTGTTTAGTCATATTTTAATTTTTATTAATTTAGGCTTTTGGATTTATTAGTTAATAACATTGTGTTATTTGTATCAAAGCTTAGTTTGTTTCAGATTTTCGTGTATGATTTCCCTCACATACTGATATTTGAGTTTGTTGTGTGTTTGTGTTTACATCTAGTCCATGTATCAAGCCAATCGGTGTAGCATATGAGAGAACGTGTTAAAAATATTTTATATTATTAGTTGAGTCATTTTCGATTGACTCAAGTCTTTGAGTATTTTGATTTAGAATATATCAAAAAACCTTATATCATTAATTCAGTTAATCTGTCGGTTACCGATATGTTAAACTAATAATATATGTTAAAAAACACCTTTTTTTTTGGGTTTAAACCTCAACACCAGTTTTTGAACTGTTTATGTTATTATTTATCAACATAATATCAGAGCATTCGAGCTTGAACCACTTAGTAGCTCATTGATAGTACACGTGAGAAAGGTCTGTTGGTTACTAAAGTATCATCTTCAGATGTGACATGTATGCTTAATTCAAATAAATAGATTTAAGAGAATGGGAGCTGTGAACGCACAACACTTAAACCAGGCAGTGTTACTGTAAGCAATGCTAGATGGAAATGTAAATGTAATCATAAAATATAATTTCATTCATAGAGGAAATTTGGCAAATCAATCATTTAGCCCTTCTATTGAATCCAGTTAGACTTTTTTTTTCTTCATAACAGAACCATGGAGAGTTGTTCTGTACAATCATTTTTCATGTATATACAAGAATAACCAATTGTAACTAAATGGTATACTGTAATTGGAACGTGCCGGTTAACTTCTCCAGCCAGCCATGCTAGTAGCAGCAGGCCCCGAGCTTGATACTGTCAGGCCCCGCTCGTACATTCGTTGGATCTCTTCCCTGTACTCAGTCAAAGACTTACCGGGTATGGCTGGAGTGAGCTCTATTACATCCCCCATTTTCAACTTACATAGGGGATCGCCTACTGGTTCGTGGTTTAGCCTTGGCCTCAATTCTTCCTTCATAGGGAATCCGTATGGAGACCATCTTGTGCTTACCCGTCCTGCTCTTTCCAGCAGATCCATTACCGTTGAGTTTGCAGGAAACTCCTGAACTGACATCTGCAACATTCATTCACCAGATTTATTTAGGCCATGCCACCAAAATAACAAATATTGCAACACAAGGCTACAGACATCATTTATGAAAATGAGATGGATGAAAATGCAAGATTTGGAACGGACCTTATCATTCTCAAGCATGATGACAAACACGGGTCCATCCTGACTGCAGTGAGGCTTATAAGAAAAGGGGCAATCATCCGCATGTGTAGGGAATGTGCAGGGTGGCTTGATGGAATCAGCATAGACAATGGAAGACCTATCTTTGCTCATTGTTTCACACTGCCAGGTGAGAACCCATCGTGCCCATTCAACCATCTGAAGCACAAAAGAAGAAAGCTTGCAGTCGCCTTCCTTGTATCTCCAATGAGCTGCAAATCCAAACTCAGCTTGCAAATGCATTTCTTTCGTTCGAATTTGAACTTCAAGTGGAACCATTCCTTCACCCTTGACAACAGTGTGCAGAGACTTATACCTATGACGTAAACCAAGAGTTAGATCGAACAAACAATGTATTAGAGTCAACAGAACACGTTAACTTGAATAATATTACTTACCCATTAAACTTAGGGTGGGTCATGTAGTCCTTCATCTTCCCTGGCACTTCAGTCCACAACTGATGAACGATTGACAATGCTTTGTAACAGTCTTCCTCATTTTCAACAATCAATCTCAGCCCATGAATATCATGGATTTGATCCATGGTCAGCTTCTTTCTGCAAAAGGGTAATTATTATTGCATCAGTCCTGAGATCTACACTATAAAATGCATGCCATGACACAAATTTAGAATATTATAGAAAATTCTTATGTTCACTGTACCATTAGGTCAAACCATGCCATAATTTAGTCTCACTTTTAAATGCATTATGATATCCATACTTCATCCCCCACATTTGACAATATCACAAGAAATTCACAAATTAACTTCAAGATACATCCGACCATTATCACTAATAGCTCTGATCGTACTAAAATTCTCTGATTCCTTGTCCATATAAGTGTTCGTATTCTAGATTTTGACCACTACCATGTATCTGTGTCTGTGTGTGTGTGTGACACAAAGAGAGAGGGAGAGAGAGACAGAGACAGAGACAGAGGGAGGTAGCATACTTCAGCATTTTGCTGTGAATGCTATACAAGCTTTTATGCCTCCCAGACAAGACATGGTAAGACATGTCTTTATCCTTGAGAGCTCGCTCTAATTTCCCTATGGCAGAAGTGATCATTGCTTCATCAAACGATTCTTCAAGCTTAGTTGACAACAGTTGATGCTGATCCGGGTTAAGATGCTTGAAGCATAGATTTTCTAGTTGCTCCTTCCAGCTACAGATCCCCAAACGGTTAGCCAACGGAACAAATATTTCCAATGTCTCCTTGGCAAACCTCTGTTGCTTTGTTGAAGGCAATGCATCAAGCGTCATCATGTTGTGCAACCGATCTGCTAGCTTAATAAGAACAGCCCTAGCATCTGCCATGGCCAGGAACATGGTGTGTAGCCGATCTGCTTCTACAGTTTTGCTTGCCGTATTGTTCTCACGCGCAAGCTTACTCAATTGACTAAGCTTAGAGACCTGGTAAACAAAATTGAAAAACTAAATTAGATGTGTGTAGTGATCAAACCTCTTACTTAAAAAAAAGACTTAAATTTATGTAGTCTAAACAAACAACACTTTCTAAACCGCATGTGATGAATCAAAATCAAATGAAATAAAAAACCGAGCCAACCCCACTCAAACTTATTTGAATCTATATAAGTCTCAACACTCAAAAAAAGAGAAGTTACCAATTATGCAAAATTGATCAAAATTAACAGATCACAATCACAACAATGATCTGTACTACAAGGAACAAGCATCATTCCATCATCCTTTGACATCATCGACATCGTCCTTGGCTGAAATCAAAATCAACATCTTGTCTACATATTTTTCAATGCAGCTACTTTACAATCAAATATATGAACATCACAAAAGCATCTCTTATTATAAGTTATAACTTCTTCGGTGTATAAGAAACTCACTTTTTGACAACCAACAAACAAATGATTCGAACCTAAATTTCATCTACACGCATCCAATAACAACACTCTCTCTTACCCCTTCAACCAAATCAGCAACTCCAGCTCCAAACGTGCTAAAAATATAATCATATCTCAAAAACGAATCATCAAGCGTATCATGCAGCAGCCCTGCAGCCACCACAGTTGAATTCGCACCAATCATAGCCAACAACACCGCGGTCTCCACACAATGCTGCAAATACGGATCCCCACTAGCACGCATCTGCAACAAAAACACACACACAAACACCAAAATCAACACCAACACCAAATATACCAAAAGCAACAATCTTTCAAACCAATTTTAATCCTTTCTCCTTCCTACCTGCCCTCTATGAGCCCTCTCCGCCTCATAAAACGCCTTGATCACAAAATCCTCACAAAAGACCTTGTGCTTGAACTGTGCTTCCACCAGAAACTCCTTAGCATAAGACTCCATTTCTCCCCCTTCCGCTAAACTCACACTCTCCTCCATATTGAAGGGCAATTCATCAGCCAAACCGTCATTGTTTTCGATGCGAAAACTCGGGGAATCGTAGTCCACACATGACCCCAAAGCGTACCTCACAAACCCGTTAAACAACCCATTAGTCCCTCTAACGTCAATCTTCTCCCGGCCAATTCGTATTGGAGGACTGCTCCTATACGAGCCTCCAGTAGAAACAGGACCCTGAAACACCGACACCGGACTCTGGTCCCTCTTCGGCGGCGGCGCGGAGGAGAATTTTGAGTACCCAAAAGAGCTACTTAGCTCCTTCAACTCCTCGCTCCTGCTATGGTGATGCTGGTGGGACCCCATCTCCGACGAGAACAGACACGATAGACCTCCGACCACCGTGCGCGGAGGAGCCGACGACGGAGCCGCCGTCGACGGCGGTGACGACGTGGAAGATCTCGCCGAGCTAAGCTCGAAGTCGTACGTCGTGTGGGAATTGATCTGGTGAGTCGCGGAGCAGACCCCACTCGTTGGACTCGCGTAGAAAGCTATTGCAGGAACCGCCATGCCCGGCATCGGAAAAAATACCCAGATTCAGATATGGACAATTCGAGATTTTAAAGCCGACCCAGATCGCTGAAGCTCACTAATTGTTCGAGAAACCAATTCGGGTGTGGAGTGGATTTGACAAGTGAAAACACCCAATTTTGAGGTTTCAAGATCCAAAAAAAGAAATAAATTGCGAGAGAGAATTGTTGCTAAAGCTATCAATATATATAGATATATATACAAGAAAACAAGTTGAAGAATTTACAAGAACTGAAGGTGAGATTAGAAGAAAAGTCAAAAGGAAGATTTGGAAAAAAAAAAAATTAAGTTTGGGTGGGGAGAGATGGTTCTTCTTTGTTTCTTTTTCTGTGAATTTTTTCTTTTTTTTGGTTGGAAAATATTTTCTCTCTCTTTCTCTTTCTGGGTTATTATAGCGCTTAGTGCGGCCGGAAAATGAAAATAGTGAAAGGACGCTTTTGCCCTTGCGTTGTGGTGGAAATGGCTGCAATGTGTTGTAAAATATTATAAATCTTTATTTAAAATAAAAAAAATTGACTACTTTATGAATTGAGGAAGGTTAGTCATTGAAATTGATGATAAGGATGATTATTGAAAAAAATTCAAGAACTAATATTGATGAATAACTTTATTCAACTTGTAAAATAGTTAAATCATTAAAATAAATAAATAAAATGATAATAAACGTGACACGTTATGTTAGTTGTGGAGTTCATATTGCATTAAGAGTTTATTTGCTAAGATCTAGCGTTTGTACGAGTGGTTTTAAGTTTTAAGTTTTTGGTATGTACCTAAACTCCTGTCAAGACTAGTTGAGATATGAATATGAGATTTGGCCCAAAGATCTATATGAGTAGTGTTCTTTTTGTATTATGGAAATTGATATATAAACTATAGCTGTAAAGATAGTTATTGAAGTTAATTTAAAAACTACAATTTATAGGTAATAATAGTGGTTGAGTAAAGTAGTAAAACTTCTATTAATCTTTTATCATTTGATATCAATTTTAGAAGGCAATAATAAAGTAAAAATAAGGTGGTGGTAGAATAATTTTATGAAGTCAAAATATATGATTATTTAGTTATTGTATTTGAAATTTGTTTGTAGATTTATCTTTGTTTAAAATATACTATCAAAATGTTCTTTCCTTAGAAATATTTGCATTCCCCTTATCACATACTTCAAATCAAATTAATTGACTTTTACGTTGTAAGTTTAAACTTTGTTTAAATACATACCATTTAGTTTTTGTAAAACTAATGTCAAAAAATGTTTTATTGATACACTACATTTACACTTTTTGAATATGATTAACAATGATTTAAACTGAGTTATTTTTTTTTAATTATTAAGTATGTATTTGTAATATTATATTAATTCAAATATATTCATATTCACTCATAATTCAAATAATTAGTGTATTTTTCTTTCATATTTATAATATAAATTCGAGTCTCATCATACTCCTTTATCAGAATATGTAAAGAATTTCTTTTAATCAAAAAGTAAATATCATTCGAGTAAATTTTTGAACGGCACTTATAAATTCCTAATCATCAATTTTGAATCATCTTATAATTATATAAAAATAATTAATTTTATTATCCTTAATATTTATTTATTCATATTTTTCTCAATTAGTTATTGGGTCGATATCTATAATAGTATGCCAAGTTAGAAATATGTGTCAAAACAATAGTTTCCTTATAATTATTATTAGCCTAACTTATGACTAACCTTATCTGAAACATCAATGAGATTTATTTTTTTTTTCCATTAATCATTGTAGACATTGAACTTATCCACTTAAACTTTTCTTGATTAATTATTTAATCAAATGTTGGAAAAACTATGACATTGGAACTCACATAAATAGTGTAATAGATATTTAATTATTCTTTTTGATGCTCGCTTGGTGTAGAAGTGGGATTATTGTCAAAGAAAAATTAAAAAATAAAAAAGTGATGAAATCAGCTGCTTTTAGAACATGGCTAGTTGGGTAGGGACCACCATTTGATATTTGTTTTAATTTTTGGGTATCGTTTGTTATACGGGCAGTGCATCAAAACTTTATGGATCAGGAATCCACTGAATCTTTTGATGTTTCTTTGTTTTGAAGGAATAAAAATCTTGATTTTTATTTTTATTTTTTGTATGGTTGTGATTTTGTCAGACTTATAATGATTAATCCATGCACTGAATTCATATCTGATGGCTGTTTCTGGCTTGTGATCAAGCAAATAAAGATTTGATGGGATAGAAATATACATAGTGGATATCGATGGAATCTTGATTTAATGCAAAGATATATTATGCCCTTACACAAATTTTTTATTAAAAATAATACTACCTCTTTTAAAATTTTATTTAAATAATAAAATAAATTAATTTATAATTATATTAAATTTAAGATGATATATTAATAATATAATAATTATATTTAAATTTATTATGCTTTTATTAAAAGTACACCAGTCTATTCTAGTGGTTGTCAAATGCTTCACCTTTTACATTGGTGATATGAAAAAAATCTGACTTTTACTTATAAAATTACTAATATTAATACATTCCTACCTAATAGTGAAAGTTGTTATGTTGACCATGTGTAACAGTCGATTTTCACCAAAATACCACGGATCTCTTAATAATGTTAGATTTATGGGTTTCATGATTAATCTCCTTTACATATTGACAGAACCGTAATCCTATATTAAATTTGTAAGTTTAAACACTACATGATACTTTCAAGTCAATGCCAACTTCTACGAGTTCTACCATGTATAAGATTAATGGTAAGTTATGAACTTAAACACTCTATCAATACATATCTGATAAAATTTATCGAGATCAATCATTATTTATAATATTAAACTATCGAATTCAAGAGTTTATATGTGTCGAGACTTATCAAGATTAATAATCACTTGCACGACTTATCTCTATACCCCCATAATAAAAAGACAACTACTCATACTATAAAGGAAGAAAACAACACAAACTTGTAAAGTACATTTAATGAGAATCAATTTGCTAACACTTTAACGAGTGTATCCAATTTAGAGTTTATTAGAATTTGATAATTTTTTTTTTAATGATAGATTTTGATAGAATTTACATATTTTATAAATTTCATATTGATTTTATTAAAATTCATTGAAAAATACAATGAAATATTAAGGAGAGTGATAAGATTTATTATGATCTTTTCTATTTTTTAATACAAATCACTTCAAACTCCATCCAAATTCATTTAAATTCATCACTTAAACGAGATTTATAAAATCAATGATTATTTTAATACATTTAAATGGGGTGTATTCAACTTTGGAGTTTATTGGAATTCAAAGGATTTTAAAAATTTTGGTGTATTCAATTTATATTTTTTTTATAAATCCATCAAAATTCGGATATATTCAATTTAAATTTGTAAATATTTCAATGAAATTTTTGTGTATTCAATTCAGACTTTTAAGAAATCCAAATAAGTCTAAATGTATTAAAAAAATCAACGATTTTATAGGAATTAGATTTTCATGATTGTGGTGTATTTTTTAAACCCTAGATATAAACAAAAAATCTCATCTGAAATTTTGCCCTAACTCAAAGATTTCCTAGGTTTTTCGTAGGTTCTTTTTTTGCTCTTGGAATAGGTGGTAGTAAATTAAAGATATGTTATGTATTTTTTTCTTCCATATTTAATCAGTATTTTCTATTATATTCAATTATTGTATTTTCGATTCCGCTTCACGATTTGGGTTTGATTTGCTCTAATATAAAGAATGATAGGGAATGAGTACACGTACTAGCATAAAGAAAAGATTCGTTGTAGCAATAGAGAATATATTGAAGAATTTGTACGATGCAGCTAGTGTAGCCATAGAAAAAAGTCAGTGATATATACCTACTAAAAAATCAGTAGCTGCTAGTGTAGCCATGGAAAATCAATAAAGGATATTTGATCCATATAGATAAAAAATTTGTACGATGCCACTGTGATTAAACACGACTACACAACAGAGAAAATTTTTTTCAGTATATATTTTTACAAATTAATTTCCCAATTCAATCAATTTCATATATATTTTGGACTTTGGAGTTTGAATCCATTTCACTCTATATATTTTTTTCAATACTTGATTTATTCATTCGATTTAATTGATTGTTTTGTATTTCGTTTAAGGGAAGATAATGAGATTTAATTTTTAGGGTTGTCGATTTGGTATTTTTGGTAGTTTTAATGATAAGGGTGAGATTTTAAAAAAGGAGGTGAGTTTCGTAAAAAAAAAGGAGCAAATAGATTGTTGCAAAAGAATTATATATAAGAAGTAATCTTGAAATTCTCGTTTTAAGCTATTGCAAGAAAGGGCAGTACATGGTCTAGTCTGAAGCAAGTGCAAAGTCTAATTTGAAAGTTATCAGAAAATTTTCTCCGATTGACAAGTGTATGATTGGTCCAACAGTAGACTCGTTTAATGAGAAAAGCACATGAATGCAATTAAATATTTGGAATTTAGAAAAGTGGGGTTCTGAAAATGCTTTTAATGCTATTTTATTTTTTGATTTTATGTTGTTTATGTAATGATTGAAATTGTATTAAAAATAAGTGAGGTATTTAAGTTATGATAGATGATGATGATCGGTTGGTTGTCATTTTTTTTTTTCTAATTGAATTTTGAAATTTTCACATGTAATTAGTATACTTATAAATGGAAGAAACACAACAAGAAAATGAGAAAGGGAAAAGCAAAGTTGGAGGAAATTATAATAATTGAACTGGGGTACAGAGCAATTTATTATTACAATTTATAGTTGAAGTCATCGATCGTAGATGACGTGATGGTAATGGATTGCTAAGCAAGCAAACAATGGAAACATCAATACTCTCTATTCTCAATGAAAAGCTTACAATAAGACCTATAATAATTATCAAAGTTGATTGAAACGGTTTAAGACACAATATCAATGATATATTAAATTTATGCGTTATAACTTTGGCTTTGGATATGACCCAATCAAGAGATTCACTACTAGTGAAGAAGCATGCGAAGACTATTTTAAGGTAAGGTTCTTAAATTTTCGTTTATATATATGTATGTATGTATGCATGCATGTATAGTTTGATAATTACTTGACTTTTTTGGTTTTATATATTAACTTTTTATTTTTGCTTTTGTTTATAATCTTATCCAAAAGAATGACAATTTCGCATAGAAAATTATGTAAATTATAATGATTTAAGGATTATAATTGGGAATGCAACTGCTTCAAAGAGATACGTAGTTTGATTGGGTGATGATGCCAATGCAAGAATACTTAGAGTTCAAGAAAAATATACCAATATTGAAGATTATATGTATGATGAGAATAATAATACATTTGTGCAAAATCAACATGAATCATCACACCAAGCTTCGCAATTTGAACAATCTACTTCACTCAAATAATATCAGAGCATGAGTTCAGAGATTCCTTCAAAGAGCACCAATCAGAAAAAGAAGAATATAACAAATTATGAAGAATCTTACTCATTTGAGAATAATCAAAACGAAGTTATAAAAAAAATTTCTTTTGTCATTGATTCAATTGCCACTGATTTTCAAGGAATGTGCAACCTAATGGAGAAGAGGGAAAGTGATAGAGAGAAAAGGGAAATAGAAAAAGAAAGAAAAAGTAATATATAGGATGTTGTAAAAGAGATTCCAAACTTAAATAATTTTGCCTATTATAAGACACTTGCATTGCTTAATACTAAAATAAAAAATGATGCGTTTTTGAAAATGTCACCTAAAGAGCGTGCAGCTTGGATATCACATTTCTAAATGAGTGTGATTATATGAACATCATATAGTTTAGTTTAAAATATTTTATATAGATTTAAATTTGAATTGTTTTCAATTACTAGTTAGACTTGTTTTTATTTTGACTTGTTTATCATTTTTGGTTGGAACTAGTTCATACTTATTAAAGCTTGTTTAATTTGTTTTGATATTATTGAAATATTTATTTTGTTTTGTTGATTAAGTAATAGCTAATTATTATTGCTTTTGTTTTGTGATTTGCATGACTATCTATGATATGAGATGTTTTATTTTTATTTTTGTGGTTGTTTGTAGTGTTATATGCATAATGAGTGTGACAATTATGATAATGAAAAGCTAGTAATTTGATACTGGCTTGGACTTATTTTATATGTATAGTTTTGTTTTTCGTTTGTAGGTAGTTTTCTATATAAAATGGATCATCATAGCATAACTAATCAAATAAAGGAGATGGAAATTGAGAAATAAGAAATTAAGGGAGAAAAAGTGGAAGATATGGAGGAAGAAGAAGATGAAGAAGATGGATGAAGAATTTTATGAAACCATTAAATATTTATTTATGGCAATTTAAGCAGTACTCCATGTGCTACATGAGTTTATGATTCTCATACATGCTTATCATATTGAACGTCTATTAATTCAACGACCAACAACTACAATTGGATACAATTATATACATAGAGTATTGAATGAGGATCCTCAAGATTTTCGACAATTGTATCAAATGTATTCAGATGTATTTTGCAAATTATGCAACATTTTAAGAGAAAAAAAAAAAAAAAAACACTTTTAGAAGATACAAGATATATTTGTGTAGAAGAAATACTTGACAAATTTTTACTAATTGTTGGTCAAAATAGTAGATATTGTCAAACTCATGATACATTTATCTGATCACATTTTACTACTAGCAAGAACTTCAACAAAATTTTGAAGGCATTGAATATGATTGCACCAAAGTTGATAGGCAAACCTGAATCTACCATGTCATCTAAGATAAGAGAAAGCACAAGATTTTACCCTTACTTTAAGATAAATGTTCCATTATTTTTATATATATATATATTTATTTAATTATTAGTTATAATAATATTGTTATTCTTATAATTTATTAATATGTAAACTTTAATTTTTATTTCAAGATTGTGTTGGAGCTATCAATGACACACTCATACCATAAATGGTAATTGAACACGATGTTAACAACTATCGCATTCGTCATGAAACAGTATCACAAAATGTATTACTAGCTTGTAACTTTAATTTGGAATTCATATATGTGCTTAGTGGGTGGGAGAGGTCAGCTCATGATTCACAAGTGCTGAACGACGCTTTATCAAAGAAGAATGGGCTTAAAAAGCGACATGGTAATAATTTATTATTTATTTTAATTATAATTTTTTTTGTTAGAAAATTAATTTGACATTAGATTATACATAATATATTAATTATTTACGCATTGAATCGGGCAAATATTTCTTAATAGATCGTGGATTTCCAAATCAACGCTAATTCTTAGTTCCATTTAAAGATGTTTGATGTCATCTTCAAGATTTTATTGGTTACGGTCATGACCTTGAAAATGAAGTTAAGTTATTCAACATTTGTCATTCTTCCCTAAGAAATGTTATTGAAAGGATATTTGGTGTATTCAAATCAAGATTCACAATTTTCAAGTCCACACCTCCATTCCCATATCAGACACAAGCAGATCTAATGTTAGCTTGTGCAGGAGGACTACACAATTTTCTTCATAAGAAATATCAGTCTGATAAATTTCTTATTGAATTGGATAATGAATCTTCTTCATCTTCATTACCACTAACTAATGAAGAGGAATTTGAGGTATTTTTTCAAATGAAAGAGCAACAACGAGAAAGCATAAACCAATGGAGAGCTCATATAGCTACAAATATATGGAGAGATGCTAGGGAGCAGAATGACAACAATGACAATTACGGAGAATAATTTCTTCAAACTTTCATAATACACATCATTTCATAGTTATTGTATTTTTCAATTTAGGATTTTTTTTTTTTTAAAAAAAAAAAAACTATCAGTTTGGGATTGTTGAAACTAGCTCTTTTTTTTCAATTTTAATTCAACAACTTACTTCAATAATTAGATGTAAATATATTTATCTTTTTATAATATCAAAATTTTCATTAATGTGATTTATGTTAATAAAATAATCATATAAACAATGAAAGTTGAACCAAGTTTTATCGCATACTACTCATCATATGAATTTTTTTTAAAGATAAATCCTTAACAATTCCATTTAAATATATCCAATTTCATTTAAATCTATGTAAAAAGTCTAACAAGCTCTAAATATAATTCTAACAAAATCTAATGAAATCTATGAAATCCACACAATCCATCAAAAGTTATCATTAAAAAACACTTCAACAAACTCCAATAAAATCTATATTGAAAACACAAATTTTATTGGATTTTATACAAATCTAAATTAAATACACCTAATTTTAATGGATTTCATGCAAATCCGAATTGAATATACCTAAAATTTTGATAAGTTTCATACAAATCTGGATTAAATACATCTATATTTCAATGTAATATATTCAAATCTGAATTGATAAAACAAAAATTTTATTAGATTTCATATAAGTATGAATTGAATAAACCTAGATTTTAATGGATTCTATACAAATTTTGATTGAATACGTCTAGATTTTGATTAAATCTATTCAAAATCTGGATTGAATACACTTAAATTTTCAAAATCCTTTAAATTCCAATGACAAAATTGAGTACAACTAGATTTCGATTGAATCTATTCAAATCTAGATTGAATACACCCAACCTTTCAAAATCCTTTAAATTCCAATGAAATATGAAATTGAATACACTCCCTTATCAAATGGAAATATGCATAATCACATGTGTTTAGAGATGATATGCTTTAATTCAATTGTTTTTTTAATGTTAACACGAACTTTGAGATTTGCTAAAACTTAAAGAGATCAAACACTACCGCATATTTACTCAAGTAATTAAGGGACAATTATCCATGCATTAAGAAGAAAAAAACCACCCATGTAACTTTGTAAAGCTTTTTGTGGGAATTGAATTCCCAACATCTTAGTGAATGAAGAGATGCACAATCACATGCAATAAAAGGTGATGTATTTCTAAATTCTAAGGTTGAAACTTGAAAGTTATATGTATGCACAAATTATGTATATGTTTGATACAGATTATCTATTAGTCAAAAGCATTTTTTTAATGTCAAAAGCTTAACCTGATTTTTTTTTACGTCGTTTGGTTGACATTTAAATAGAGCTTTTAGGGAATTAAAAAAGCTAAAAAATGTCTATTTTGAGAAACTCAAATATTTTTGAACTTTTTTTTAAAGATCAAAATATCTGCTATACTCTTATTTTATTTTGTTGATAAATATAAACACATAACCTCCATTTTCATTCATTTTTTATTTCATAAAAACTTTTGAGAACTCATTTTTAATTAATAAGTTTTCTATATTTTGTGTTTTTTTATTGCAACTTTTTTTTTTAATCTTTATTGTCATAAAGATTATATGTCATATTTGTTATATATAACTATATATAATGCAATTGATTTTGTTATTGATTCATTGATATATACTTACATTAAATGATTATTGGTTGTTTGATTGATTACTTTTATAAGGTTGAGGTTGAAGCTATTATATTCTTAGAATGAATATACTACTTCTCTCTCATACTATTTTTAGTAAATTAATAATCTAAAAGTGCTTTAAAAATAATTTAATCAAACAGTCTATAATTTAAAAGAGTTTTTTTAATTGACAATCAAATAAACAATAATTTTCTTCTAAACGATTTATTTCCAAAAGATCTACTTTCAAAAGATCTACTTATAAAATATCTACTTGAAGAAGTTGTATCAAACGAAACTTATATCCGAATAATCCATAAGCTTTTAATATCACAAAATGGCTTTCATAACATTTAAAAATTATAATAATAATAATAACAACAATAATAAGGCTTTCATAACAAGAAAAAAAAAAAAAAAAAACCTTTATTAAGGTCACTTAAAATAATCAAATTCTTTTATCATATCTCACATGAAAACTACATAGTAAGTAAATAAACAATTTATTTTCATAAATTTTAAAAAAAAAAAAAGAAAGAAAAAAAAGCAGTAATAGTAAACCTAAGAGGGGCAAAATAGTCAATAACACAAAGTACGAGAGATGATAATTCCATGTCACCATCCACTTTCAACCTCTAGAAGATTGGAAGTCCGTCCATGACAAGTACCCACCCCGCGCACACACCTGCGAAAACCGAAAAAAATATTAATAAAAAATTCCTTCTTTATTGATTTTTTTTTGTTTTGTTTTTTTCTGTCAAGTTCACAGTTTCCTGTGGGCTGTTGGCGGCACGTGGCGTGCCACCACTAACGACCCGCCCACATGGTCAGCTCACGAGCCCTACTCGTGTCCTCCAGCGACCACTACTTGCTTGTGGTTTTTTGTCACTGTTCGAGTGCTGTCACGCTCGTAGCACGTGCTAGGACCGCCGACCGGACTCGGTCAGCCTACTCGGCGCCTGCCTCAACCACTGCCCCTGCCCTCCGCAACTGTTGGCCGTGTCGTTTTGGGGTTCCGTCGATGAATTCGGTCGCGGTGCCTTGGAGTTGAAATTAGATTTATACTCTATTGGAATTTATTGAGATTAAATAATATGATTATTGATAAGTAGTTAATAATATTTGTAAACGGTGCACATTAGAGCATCTTCAATGTAAAAATAGATTGTGATTAAAAAAAAATTATCATGTCATCAATATCAAGAAAATATGTTTCCTACATGACACAAATATGACTTGATAGACAATCAAGTTAAAAAATGTTTTCCAATGCATCCACTTAAAATATACACTTTAATGAGGTGTTGAATTTTTTTTAACCACACTTTAATGAGGCAGTGAAGATGAAGGGTGGTGATTTGCTGAAACTGTAGAAGATAGGTTGGAGAGGAAAAATGCAGGAGGTGGTGGGGTGATGTAGAAAATTAACTTGATTAGTCAGCAATAAATGACTGTCTAACAGACCCTCTGAAAGTAGAGGGTCATGTTGATATTGTCTTTTTTTTTTTTTGCCACATCAGCTTGACAATAGAAAGAGATAGTTGCATTGGAGAAATCTATTTTAACACAATGTTCATTTGTCCTATGTGTCATTCTAGTTTTTCATAATTCATTTCTACATTGGAGATACTCTTATTTTAAGACTAAATTATGGATTTATTGTAATATGAAAAAATTAAATGTTCGGATTTATTTAAATTTATGCAAATCAGATAACTACGTTCGCCGTGATTAAGTATTATAAACAAATTGAGATAAAGGTCTACTAAAGCTTAATATAAGCATTATAAATATTGAATAATTAGTTTCATAACAAAACAAACATTGTTTTTTTACTTATTTGTATTTATTAGTAATTTGAGATGAAACCTTTACTATTAATATTAAGTGAGAAGCGTGCAGCTGCTCAAATTGGAATTGGATGCATTGATTGTTTGTATCTACCAAACAAGTTGGTTTCCACATCTGGACGGAGAAAAACTTACATGCATCTAAACTTGAAAATGATCGAGGTCAAACATGAATACATTGACGATTGATGTTAAAAGTCTATTTTTCGTTTTTACCTCTTTTTTTTAATTAATTTTCAATTTTGTCAAATGCATCTATCGAACAAGTTTTGACATTTTGATGGAGAAAATATTCCTACACGATGACTTGAAAATGATTTTGTTTTATATTCATAAATATACTGATCCATTTATACCACTTTTTGACAACTTATACGAAAACATATTGTTCTACGTATTTCAATTTTCATATAGTATTACACATTCATTTTTGGTTGAGTAATTACAGCTTCCAACTCTATATTTATGTTGAAAATTTGAATCTCACTTCACACAAAAAAAAAAAAAAAAATCTATAATAGTATAGCTAACAAAATCATACTAATAATATAAGTAATTTTTGATATATCTCTATTTTGCTATCCACATCATTTTCAAAAAACAAAATCTTCACATGGGATTTTTTTTTTTTTTTATTGGTACCAGTAGAACACTATCGAAATCAACTGAAATGGAACTTTGAAGCACCGTTCAGATTTTTGTTTCCAGATGCAAGAGAAGGTTGTCCACATAAAGTAAGAAAACTACTTACAATTAGTGAGATGATATCAATTGAACCCATATATCGTGCATGGGGGGGATTGACTATACTACTATATCAACCCCACTTTTTGCATCTTCATATGCTATTTTGATATCAAATAGAATCATTTTGGTATTAGGGTTTTCATTAAGAATGTGCATATACAGAGTTTCACATGTGAAAATGTGTTGAGAGGCAATTTTGTGTCGGTGAATCAAAGCATGGTGTTCCACAAAACGTGCAAGCCAAGTGCATGCATGAGCTGGAAACATATTGCTCACACGCTTTAATTATACCTGGCCATGCATATGTCTCACTCATAAAAATTGACACACTATAAAGTCATGCCTTCTAAGTAGAATAAGCAACTAATTATTTGGTGTTATTTGCAAGTCCAAGTTACGTGCACGATAATTAAGGAGAATTGGTTCATCAAAAGCACCGTTTATAGTTCTTTGTTTTAAAAATAATAATAATAACAAAATCTTGGACATATGCAAAGAAATGTTATTAGAAATATATATATCACATAATATCTGTCAAAGTAAAAGTATTTTACTTAGGAATGATAATGGATTAAATCAGATCGGGGTTTGGCCTTTACCAAACCCGAACTGAAATTTTTGAGGGATACTTTAAACCTAATCCATGCCTCAAATGGGTCGTTACTTTCCTCCCCAAATAGGTCAATTTGAGAGAATTATCTCGAGTTTGACTTATTGACCCGATTTAATTTTTAACTAATGATATAATTAATATAAAAAAAAAAATTTGGCTATGATATCTACAATCCTTCTAAAAGAATTATAAATTCATATAAAAACGTTGAAAATTTAGTGTGCAAGACTCGGTCACCTTATAATAAGCCCCTTTAATACACAATCGTAGATTCGAGATTTTTTTTTTTTAATATTTATATATAAATCAGGTTACCAGATCGGATCAGGACACAAAAGCTTGTCTCAAACCCGATCTGAAATTTTTTAGGGTTGCCTCAAACTAGATCTATACCCCAAATGAGTCACTATTTTCCATCCCAAATCTACTCTAAATAGACTAGATTTGGATCGGATCAGATCGGATATATTTGTCATCCCTAATTTTACTTGATGCAAAGAAAGGTCAAAGTTTTAATTTATAACTTAATTAATTAAAACAAACTATATTTAAAGTTGTCGTTTGAGAACTATTTTGAGGTGATTAAATAGTTTTATACGGTTGAAATTAGATAGAAGTGCCTTAACTTTCTGCTCATGTAAGAGTAGGGGGGTTTCGAGTTTATTATTGTAATGTAAGGAATAGTTAAGAGCATGTAATCCCTTGGTTCAAGTGATTTTGCATCTCCTTATTCACCAAAGTGTTGTGCGTTCAATTCCATCAAACGTATTTTAATAAGTTTATGTGTTCTACCCTTGTTATGCGAGTTGTTATCTCCCAATTATGAGAATAATATTGAACCAATAGAAATACTAATAGACTTTAGTAAGTCTTAACAGAATTTTGATCTACTCAATGTTAATTTTAAAAAACAAAGTACTTAAGAGATATTAAATTTATACCTCTATAAAATGTCTTTTAGTAGGGAAAAAAAATGTACAGTAAGTATCTTTTGAAAACAACATTTGTGAAATGTTTTCTTTCCTTAAAAAACAATTTAGATATAATTTTAGAAAAAAAAAATCTATTTGAAAGCACTTTGAAGGAAAACATTCGTGACAAAGTTGTTCTGTGCAGTGTTATGCCTTGTCCAGCTATATACGCAGTGTTGTGTTGTGCTTTATCGTGTCATCCCATATTGTGTTATTACTTATTACATGATGTGTAAAAACACAGTTTAGGCTTTGCGTAGGGATAGAAGCCCCGGACGAGTTTATTTACAAGGCACAAACAAACAAAAGCATAAGTACATAACAAAGGACATGTTTATATTGAAAGAAGAAAGATAAGAACTAACAACTATTTTTAAAAGAGAACGAGCCTAAACAAATATAAACATCTTTGGTAAGTACACCCCATCGATATATACCTCTTTCGTTAGTACACACCATCAAATATTTAACGCGAGTATTCATAAAATAATAATATTATACTGTCCAAAAATTTTATTCAAATAATATGATAAATTGATTTATAATTATCATATTAATTTAAAAATGATGTATTGATAATATAATAATTATACCAACTCTGTTGGATAATTAATTTAAATAAATTTTTGGGTAATGTAGTATTACTTTTTACAAAATAGGTTTACATACTGTTTTAACTGGGTGCAAAAACCATCAGTTGGCGCTAAATTCATTTTGGGCTGACAATCAAAGGCAATTTGGGCTAAGTCACAATGGGCCTGGGCTTTGTCGTGAAATGAAAGTATCTACTCATGTAAATTCTTAACTGGGCTTGTTATGGACCTGGGTTTTGAAATGGGCTTCGGCTTCCACTTAACAGACCCAGCACCCATTGTAAAATCTTAATTCCATAATTACCCTTAATTAAAATTCAAACTTCGACCAGGATATATAAAAGAGGAAGACGGACACGACCACCGCGATGGTTTTCAATATTTTTGTTTTTGCTCCCAATTTTCTGAAGCAAGGATTTAATGGTACAAATTCACCAAGTTTGCTTAATGCATAGAGCTACACTTTATGTATGAATTTAAATTAATTGTCACAATTACAATCTATAAAATTTAAGAAAATTTACATATGTATTTAATAGGTCTAGCGATGAGATAGCACGCTCGTCTTATTGACAATTTTCAATATTTTAGGTTAAATTCTCCATATTGTATGAAGAAAGGTTTCAATAATAAAAACATGATTGTATTTCTGAACATGTTTAAATTCATTTTCATGATCACAATAAATATTTTCTAAAACGAATAAATATGAGATAAATATTTATTTGATATTGTAAAAGAGTGAGGATGAGATAATAAGCTTGTCTCATTATTGGTATTTAGTATTTTTCCTTTTTCCTTTTAAAATAATTTACATGACTCCTAAATAAAAATTGTAATGAGACAAATTCACCACCTCTTCAATATATCGATTTAATAGAATAAAATCTATTTATGAATTTAAATTCACAGTTATAATTACAATTAATAGTTATTTAAAACATATGCACAATTATGGATATCTAATTGAGACTGTAAAGGTGAGGCAATAAGGGAATGCTCGTCTCATCAATGGTTTTTAATATTTTTATTATTATTTAATTTACGAAAAGAATCTTGTAAAGACTCATATTCACCGTATCATTATAACGTTTATTAAATAGGATTATATTTATGATCAAGATCATAATCAATATTTTTTCAAAGAAAATACATTTACAACAACTTTCAAATCTACAAACATATAAATGAAAAGATATGTTTATCTCATTAATTACATTTTCTGTAAAAAGTCTTTAATAACACGAATTTCTAATATTCATCTACTAGTTCAAACACATTACCACAACCACAATCACTTATACCTAATAACTTTTCATAATATATATACAAAAATGATATGAGATGTCCAGCTCACTAAACAAATAGAAGCGTGTGTACTTCTGATTTCAAGTAATCGGAAGCACACATTCATATCAGCACCACATAGAGGTGTCCATTTTCAAAATCAGAAGGCCAATTTGGTCATTTAAACTCCACGATATAACCTTCTCTTCTTCTCCACCCCCCCAGGCTGCTCTCATATATATTTTTCGTTAAAAAAAAAAAAAGGAAAAAAAAAGAAAGAGAAACCTGAAAACAAAAACACTAAAACCTATAAAATCTCTCTTTCTCTGTAGTGTTCTCCAATACAAAAACCCTAGCTCTCCTTGTATACACACATTTATAAAAGATCCCTGAATTGCCCCATCTGATGATAACAATAAG
Source organism: Litchi chinensis (assembly GCA_019925255.1). Classification (NCBI taxonomy): domain Eukaryota; kingdom Viridiplantae; phylum Streptophyta; class Magnoliopsida; order Sapindales; family Sapindaceae; genus Litchi; species Litchi chinensis. The sequence continues at coordinate 3,710,241 of CM034464.1, read as the reverse complement.
GTAAGCTCTCAAGAACCCATCTCTGAATACAAAGTATCTGATGTACCCAGAGAAAAAATTGGAAACAGATAGATAAAAATTGTATCTTGATTGAGTTTTGATCATAAAGTGAGGAAATATTATCTGGGTATTTTGTTTTGAAGGGTTTAGAGTAGTTAAGACCATGGACGATCTTGAAAAAGCTATAGTTTTTAGCTTTGATGAGTCGGGTTCTATTGATTCTGTGTTGAAATCACAAGCAGTGAATTATTGTCAGCAGTTTAAGGAGAATTTGTCTATATGTAGTGTTTGCATTGAGAAGCTTTGGTTTTGTAAGCTTGTTCAGGTTCAGTTTTGGTGTTTGCAGACTTTACATGAGGTTATTAGCGTGAAGTATGCGGTTATGGGGGAGGAAGAGAAGGGTTTTGTGAGGAAATCAGTGTTTTCAATGGCTTGTTATGAGGGTATTGATGAAAAGAATGGTGTTAGGGTCTTAGATAGTCCTGCATTTATAAAGAACAAGCTTGCACAGGTGTTGGTTACTTTGATTTATTATGAGTACCCGTTGGTTTGGTCGTCAGTGTTTGTTGATTTTTTGCCTCATTTGAGTAAAGGGTGTGTTGCGATCGATATGTTTTGTCGGGTTTTGAATTCGTTGGATGATGAAGTTATAAGCTTGGATTATCCTCGGACTCCTGAGGATATGGCGGTGGCTGGGAGGGAGGATGCAATGAGGCAGCAATGTGTGGAGCAGATTGTTAGAGCGTGGTATAATATTGTTTCTATGTATAGGAATTCGGATTTTGAGGTTTGTACTAGTGTGTTGGATTGTATGCGGAGGTATATTTTGTGGATTGATATTAATTTGATTGCAAATGATGCATTTATTCCTTTATTTTTTGAGTTGATTTTGGCCGGTGGTTTGTCGGAACAGTTTCGCGGTGCAGCAGTGGGTTGTGTTCTAGCAGTGGTTTCTAAACGAATGGATCCACAATCAAAATTAAACCTCTTGAAAAGTCTCCATATAAGTCAGGTTTTTGGGTTGGTGAAAGAGATTGGTGAATTGGAATTGGTTTCAAAATTAGCTGAATTGCTTACTGGGTATGCAGTGGAGGCTCTAGAGTGTGTGAAACGGTTGAATTCAGAAAATGCTAATGTGGTTTCAATGGAGCTTTTGAATGAAGTTCTGCCATCAGTATTCTATGTGATGCAGAATTGTGAGGTGGACTCAACATTCAGTATGGTCCAGTTCCTTTCTAGTTATGTTGCAACGATGAAGAGTCTTTCTCCATTGAGGGAGGATCAACTTTTGCATGTTGGCCAGATATTGGAAGTTATTCGTACGCAGATTTGTTATGATCCCATGTATCGAGATAATCTTGACGTATTGGATAAGTTTGGGATTGAAGAAGAGGACAGAATGGTGGAGTTCAGGAAGGATTTACTTGTTTTGCTGCGTAGTGTTGGTCGTGTAGCACCTGAGGTTGCTCAGGTATTTATCAGAAATTCATTAGCTAGTGCTATTGTATCCTCATCAGACAGAAATGTTGAAGAGGTGGAAGCTGCACTTTCCCTTTTGTATGCACTAGGGGAGTCGATGAGCGATGAAGCTATGAGAACTGGAGCTGGACTCTTGAGTGAGTTAATGCCAATGCTATTACAAACAAGGCTTCCTTGTCATTCCAATAGGTTAGTCGCACTTGTGTATTTGGAAACGATAACAAGATATTTGAAGTTCATTCAGGAGAATACCCAATATATTCCTATGGTTTTGACTGCTTTTCTTGACGAGAGGGGTATACACCATCCGAACATTCATGTTAGTCGTAGGGCTAGTTATTTGTTCATGAGGGTTGTGAAACAGTTGAAAGCAAAACTTGTCCCTTTCATAGAGAAAATTTTGCAGGTATTATTTGTGTCTTCTACCTTTGATCAATTGTATCATATATATGGTCATACTTTTGTTGTGTATACTTATTCATTTGCTACACCCTCATTCTTTCCTTGTCACTTGATTTTTTCTTTCTCATGAATTGACAGAGCCTGCAAGATACAGTTGCTCAGTTTACAAGTATGAATTATACAGCGAAAGAACTTTCAGGATCTGACGATGGTAGTCACATCTTTGAGGTATTTGGTCACCTGCTTTTTTTATGTGTTATCGGAGTTGTACACATATTTATACTTACTCATTAGAAAGTGTATCTTGAAGTGGTAGAAAATATTCTTTGGAGTGGGTTATAGTGTTTCTTTATTGGTTTCTAATAGTTGTGCTTACTTTTACAGGCAATTGGTTTATTGATTGGGATGGAAGATGTACCACTCGAAAAGCAATCTGATTATCTCGCTTCATTACTCACTCCTCTTTGTCAACAGGTTACATTTTATTAAAAAATCATTCTTTGTTTTGGAATGAATCCCCTGTTCCAATGTAGTCGAGCTTAAACTTGTAACCATTTTGATGTTGATGTACTTATTTTGACTGGTGTTTTTGTTATATATGTATATGTGCCCGGCATTGTAATTAATTAGTGTTTGACACCTAATACTGTGAGCAATGCTACATATATGCTTTCTAAATGGTCTTTTTTTGTATTCAGGTTCAGTTACTTCTGAATGCAAAAACACTAAATCCAGAAGAATCTCCTGCAAAAATCATAAGTATCCAGCAAATAATTGTTGCTATTAACTCTCTTAGCAAGGTTCTTTTCTCCATCCGTTGAATTTGTAAATTGATATTAGTAAATTGCTATCCTCACAATGTGCGATTGTGATTCAGGGTTTCAGTGAGCGTCTTGTAACTGCTAGTCGCCCTGCAATTGGTCTTATGTTTAAGCAGGTAATGTTGTTCAATTCAAGTCTAGTAATAAAGTTTAAGAAGCTTGTGACCTTCAGTTCTCCATTTTTTTGTAAGCCTAACAATGCCTGATGACCCTTCTTAATGATTTTTGGTTTTGTGTTTTCCCTTTTGTGTAATCCAGACATTAGATGTGCTCCTTCAAATTCTTGTCGTATTTCCAAAGATAGAGCCTCTGCGAAGCAAGGTAGGAGTTAAATACGGTGGGACCATGATACTAACCTCATTTTATTGACTCTACATGGTGCCTAAAAGTTATGGCTTTGATATTCATAGGTCACTTCATTCATTCATCGGATGGTGGACACATTGGGAACATCTGTATTTCCTTATCTTCCAAAGGCATTGGAACAGTTGCTTGCAGAAAGTGAGGTATTGTAATAACAGACTTAGTATAATCCTTTGTTTTCTAGAGTTAAATTTGATTCTTACAAGAAGAAATGGAATGCTACAGTGTACTTATTGACTGCAAATAATATGCTCTTTACACTTTTAATAGTTTTTGTTATTATCGATACTTGTCTGGGGTGGGCAAATGATCACATAAGAAAACATCTACTTTATACATTTAAAGCAACTGTGTTTAGAATCTGAATGTTTTGTAATTGATTGCATGATATTTAATTCTATTTGTGACCATACCTAATCTGGATGGCCTCCTTGTTGCTAATTCATGACTTGTCAGAAATCAGTTTCCAATTCTGAAGTGCTAGAATCTAGAGCATCTTGCAAAAACCTGCTTTCTAAAGAGCAGTCACGTGTCTGAAATTTCATAGTCTGTTCTGTAACTGTCAAAACTGCGCTGCTGTTAGATTTGCTGCACTCTACTTATAAAATATATGTATCTGCGTGCTTAGCTGCAATTTTATACCCTACGAGTTCTTTTACTTTTTTCCATTTGCTAGGACTATGATGGACTTGATGATATAACTATTCATGGTTATTTTACTAATTCTGATCTGCGCATGACGCCAACTATTGATTTTAATTCTACTGTCTGATTTTGGATATTTTCCTGTTGCAGCCAAAGGAACTTGCTGGCTTCCTTGTTTTACTCAATCAACTAATATGTAAATTCAACACTTCAGTGCATGACATATTGGATGAAGTATTCCCTGCTATTGCTGGTAGGATATTTAGTATTATACCCAGGGATACATTGCCTTCTGGACCTGGAACCAATACTGAGGTATCGAAATGTACTTATTTCACTGAACTTCTTCAATAATGATTGCTTTTTCATTCATCAATAATGGTTTCCTTAGGTCAAAAGATAGGGTTGTATACTAATTACAACGTTTGAAGCTTTATGAAATGAAATATCTTGTTGGAAGCTTTATTTAATGCGTTAAAATATTTATTCATATTAATAATCAAGAATGTATCATGGTTGCAAAGGTTGGTCCTCTGTTCTGCTCTAAGCCTATACTGTATATACCGATTTTCCAACTTGTAATTTCTGACTTGACTCCTATGTTGAAGGTGATGTATCAAGTAATTTTGTTGTTGAGACTTTGTTTTCTATTTTCTTGTAGGAAATGCGTGAAGTGTTAGAGCTTCAGAGGACGCTATATACATTTCTTCATGTGATAGCCACTCATGATCTTTCTTCAGTGTTTCTTTCTACCAAAAGTAGGGTTTACTTGGAGCAGGTTATACAATTGTTATTGAATACATCTTGTAATCATAAGGATTATCTTGTGAGAAAAGTGAGTAACACATCCAAGCTTTCATTCTTTCACTCTATTTATGTTTTCTTCATTTTGATAATTTGATCTAAGACGGATTGTGATTACTAAAATGATAGAATAATAACTAAATCTAAAATTTTCCATGTATAGGCATGTGTGCAAATATTTATTAGATTAATCAAAGATTGGTGTGCCAGGCCTTACGGTGAAGAAAAGGTTTAGTCTTTTCCACCAAAATTCTCATATCTTAATTATGTTGAAAATATTTTGTATTTGATGGGGCTAATTGTTAATGTGTCTAGGTACCTGGTTTCCAAAATTTTATGATCGAGGGCTTTGCAATGAACTGTTGCTTCTACAGTGTTCTCGACAAATCTTTCGAGTTTGGTGATGCAAATACTGTAAGGATAATCTTTTAATTTAAAATTTTTCCATTTCTAATTCTCTAATTGTTTGAAAAGTATACGTTGGAATGGGTAGTATTTATGGCAAAAGAATGAAAAAAATGGTCTTTATTCTTTATTTGGTATGATGTTGTGCAAGAGGCAAACAGCCATGAAACCAAGATGTTAATCGATTGATCAGTAATGCTAGGTGAAAACTTTTTTGATCTTATTCTTGGTGCTTCCTATTTATGATATTTTGGACCGGTGGCAGGTTATTCTGTTTGGAGAAATTGTGTTGGCTCAGAAGGTCATGTATGAGAAGTTTGGCAATGATTTTCTTGTTCAATTTGTATATAAAGGCTTTACTTCTGCACATTGCCCACCTGATTTGGCAGAGCAATATTGTCAAAAGTTGCAGGTATGGATATGTACTCCCACCTTTTTCTTATAAAACGAAGGGACTATAATCGCTGTGGTCCTTGTGTTCTTATTGACACATGCCAATTTCTTCATCCAGACATGAATTGTTATAGTCCATTATTTAGCATGTTCTCAATGGTGTATTTGTGTGTTGTATTTAGCATCTGAGTGTGTGGTATTAAGCGGAGCTTATGCAATTGCTTTGTGTATTTTATTTAAATGTTTATGAATAAAATATGGTTTCTCATGGTCTTTTATGAGGTGCAGCCCCTTTCTGATTTAAATCATGAGAGTGAATAATTGGTTCCTACATGTTTGCACTATCTCTATCATTCAAATAATCATTCTGCATTTCTAGTTTGCCTGGCTGTTCACCAAACTAGAGTCAGTCCTTTTGGCTTTCAATATGAATCTTGGTATTGTGTTGCTAAATTAGCAAGGATGTTAAATGGATTGAGCTTAGTCATCATAATAGTTTCCGTTCTCTAATTCTTTGTTTTTGTAGGGTAACGATTTTAAGGCTTTGAAATCGTCCTACCAGTCTCTGATTGAAAAATTAAGACTGCAACAGAATGGAAGCCTTGTATTCAGATAGCAGCATCGCAAACAATCCAAATTTTGCGTTGCTCATTTCTGCAATCCAGATTTTGGTTGCCTAAAGGTATGTTGCATCCTGCCGTCAGATTGTATTTATTCAAAAATCGCTGTCATATTTATTATAGTTCATATTGCAGGATTTCTTTCTGTAAATATCGGTTTATGTCCATCCTGTCAACAAGAGGTATGGAAAAGTAAATTATTGGCCCCGTTTGGTTTGCCTATTGTCAACTCATTATGAGAGTGACTGATGATTGATCCCCTTAGTTCTGCAGTTGTAGATTTTCGGCATAGGGGTTTTTGATTGTGAAGAAGCTCGTGGAGTTGTAATAATTTTCGTTCTCATTTTTTCAGTTTATACCTCTTTGCAAGTTAAAAGTGGTTTGCATTTGACCAAATTTTATTTGTATTATGGTCATGGTTTTGTTAGGCCATACTCAATACCAATAGTACTTTTTGGTACAACAAATTTTTACATGTAAAATGATTATAGTTCTAAGTCTTAGAACCTTTTTTTCTTTGTCATGAATAATTTAGCAAGAAATGGAATAATTGCCCTTACAATCTTCCAAGTACATATTTGAATCTGTGCGCCTCCTATAAGGGAAATAACTCTTATTATTAGGCTTGATTTTAGTCATTAATTGCTATGTGATGTTATGTTACTTCATCATAATTTGAAAGTACAATCACAAAAATTTAATTTTTGAAAGTTGTCTCTTTCAAGTTATCCAATTTGAATTTGAATTCTCAATGAATATTAACGGTTCAAGAATGTTGCGACATTTATAAGGGAGCATGATATGAAACTTAGAATAGAAATACTTGAATTATTATGAGTTGGTGTATGACATGAAAGATTTGATGGTATCTCCATTGAGAACTGTCTTTCGTGGCTTACAGTGACAAGCTTTTCTTGTGGCCATTTTATAAGATTGTATGTTTTGATTAGGTTGGAGGATTTTGTCACCTTGTGAAGACAAAAACGGTTATTGGTATTTGACATAATCATGCATTTTCATCTTTTCTTCCCTCTATCTTACTCATCTAAAAAGATTCTTCCTTCTCTCTTACTCATCTAGAAGATAACAAGAGAAAAAAATTTATGGGTGTATTTCATAGTCGATGATGGTGAGATTGACTAATTAGTGATTGCTATTTGGTAAATACTAAAATAAGTAGGTGTGTTATTTATGTAGAGTTGGGAGTTTTTTCTAACTTTGGTATTCACTTATAACATTTTGTTAAAGAAGTTTGAGTTTGAGTAATTTTTTTTAATATTTTTTGAAAAGATTTGAGTTTGAGTGATGCATGAAAGAAAAAGTATAACAATTTTGTTTGGACTTGAATCCAACTGATATAATTTTTGTTGACGTTTTGATATGAGAGAACAAATAAACACAGTTTTTGTTTAAAAGTCGAAGAGAGAAAAGCAAAAGGTAAATTAATCTTATTCATTTGTTTATAAAGTTTCTCATATGTCAATGGATCTTCAAAATTTCAACAAAAATCATATCAATATTAGATCCAAAATCTTGTTTTTTATACTAATTTGTCATTAGATTATAAGAGCCTAAGAAGATAAAAAAAAAAAAAACAAAAAATTACAAGAGGATCCTAACACTTTAACAGTAAGCAAGACAGTCGACTACATTATTTGTCACATTATGAGTTTGGATATAAATGAGATACAAGAGGTGAAATGCTCAAAAGGACTCTTTGACCCAATTGCTTCAAAAACCTGGAGCATATAATCTCCTTCAAATCTTCCATCACACCACACTCATTCTCTTCTCAATTGAAATTGTCTAGCATTATTTGAATATACATGTTGTTAAAATGTCTCACTTGATATATCATGAGTTAAAATCAAGTTGAGATATAAAACGTGAGATCCCTGGTGTTATTGTATATTTTAATAAGTTTTATTGATTTACTACCGTCCAATGTGTCTTGGGTAGAAAAGGTTCATTCGGTATAATAATTTTTTAATTTCGAGTTGCTATACCATATTTATTATCTTAAAAGAAAAAGTTTCATTAACTTTAAAAAAGTAGGATCTAACAAATGGTGTATATTAAATATGGTATAAATGCATGCCCAATATGATTTATTAAATGTTATTTTTAAATACTAAAAGTAATGAGATGTTTGATATTGTTTTTTAAAATGAGTAAAATATTTTATTACTAATGCCAAGCTATCTAGATTTAGTAATGATAAATATTAAATAAAAAACTATATATATTAATGTGTATTATTATAGCTTTTAAATTTTTGTAACACCCAAAATTTTGTACACCCAGAAGTTCTTGATTTTATATTATTGATTTTATTAATGTATATTATTATGACTTTTAAATTTTTTTTAATGCCCAAAAATTCTTCAAAAATTTATAACACCCAAAAGTTCTTAATTATATATTATTAGTTTTATTAATGTATATTATTATGACTTTTAAATTTTTATCACACCCAACAATTTCATATTGATTTGTAACGCCCAATAGTTGAATTACCAAAATAATCATTATATATATTGTCCTCTCAAATCAAAACCATGCACACCAATTTTTCTCTTCAATTTTTTTTGGGGTTTTTTTAAATACATGTTGACCACTTACTATTTTAAGTATGATGTTCTCTTACTATATTGCTGTCATAAAGACAAAAGACTATAAACTTTAAAGATCCTATCTTGTTTGAAGGACTCCTCCATATTGAGACACTTCAATGTTGATAAATGTAGGAGGAAAGTGAAATGAATCATTCTGGGATTATGGGTGTATAAAAACAAAATTAATATTATCCAGAGCGATAAAGAAAGTGGTCATGGCTCCATTTCAAGATCATCATAAAACCATAAGAGTATACTGTTGAGATCATCATAAATAATATAATAAAATATATCACGATTGAGCTAATAAAGTGGTGAACCGTAATAATATACATTAATATATTATTATTTAAGATGATCATAAATGATACAAAAAATATATTTATCATGAAAATATGAAGGCTATCGTCATGAATTATAAGACTTGAAAAGTCATAATATCAATTCATCAATTTTATTATTTTTTTGATGATGATGATGATGATGATGATGATAATTCATATTTTGGATGCTATAAAAATTTAAAAGCTTTAAAATACTTTTAAATACATTAATGCAATTGTTATAATAATATTTGAAAAAACTTATTAAGGTTATTGTTATTTAATTTTATATCATTACAAAAAGAGTTACTATTGCGTATTTATTTAATAATAAAACATTTAAAACCAATAATATCAAATTGAAAGTTTTTGGGTATTACAAGCTTTTAGGTGTTATAAAACTTTAGAAGTCATAACAATATAGACTAATAAGTTGTTATTTAATCCTATGTCATTACAAAAAGAGTTAATATGTGGGCATTTGGTAATAAAAGATTTAAAACCAATAATATAAAATCAAAAGGTTTTGGATTTACAAACTTTTGGGTGTTATAAAACTTTAAAAGTCATGACAATATACATTAATACTGTTATTTAAGATCATCAATAATAACATAACAAATATATCATGAAAAGATTAAGGCTACTATCATGAATTATAAGACTTAAAAAACCACAATGTTAATTCATCAAATTTATTGTTTTGATGATGATGATGATTATAATAATAATAATAAGTGGGGAATTTTAATTTGGGTAAAAAATATAATAATTTATATTTTGGAAATATTTAAAAGCCATAATATTGGGAGTTGCAAAAGTTGTTAACTACATTAATATAGTTGTTATAATAATATTTAAAAAAACTTTATTAAGGTTATTGTTATTTAATTTTATATCATTACAAAAAAGGTTAATATGTGGGTATTTAGTAATAAATGATCTAAAACCAATAATATAAAATCGAAATCTTTTGGGTGTTTCAAATCTTTGGGTGCTATAAAACTTCAAAAGTCATAAAAATATCTATTAATATATTATTATTGAACTTTATATCACTGCAAAAATAGTTAATATGTAAATACTTAGTAATAAATGATTTAAACAAATAATATAAAATTGCTTTTGGGTGTTACAAACTTTTGATTGTTGTAAAGCTTTAAAAGCCATAATAACATACATGAATATAATGTTATTCAAGATCATCATAAATAATATAATAAAATCTATCATGATGGAACTAATGTTGTTGTGACTTTTATTTTCAAACATAGTTTATATATATATATATATATATTGAAAATAAACATAGTTTATATGTAAAAGTTTTGATCATATGAATTTATTAAATCTACAATAGCTTCATTATCTTCATCCTCGTACATAATATGAGTACCAACTAGTAGTTATTTTATTTATAAAAAAAAAAAAAAAAAAAAAAACTAGTAGTTATTTAAAGAGAAACCGTTTGTTTAAGAATTTTGTTTTGAAAATGGTGAAAAATATAAAAGAAAAATTAATTTTAGTTTTAAGTTATAATTGCTAAAAAAAATGCTTTTTATATTTAAAAATATATTTTACAAAACCACCAACGATATTTACATTTATTTCTTTTTTCTTTCAAAAAGAATATTACTTTGAAGAATGAATTTAAGTACCACCTTAATATATATATATATATTTGATTATTAGGACTAGTCTAGAGTATAGTTGGAATCAACTGTAATATAATTTTAAAGCGCGATCCGAAAATTAATTCTCAAAAGTGGGAAAGGAATAACCTACATTCACTTTCTTAATACTGCCTCAATGTTAGTCGGCATACCCCGGTGGTGTCCCAATGTTAGTTTCAAAAAGAGAGAGAGAGAGAAACTAGTGACATGGTCGTTTGACACATTTCCAAAATGGCTAGCTAAAAGAAGTTTCTGCGACAAGACTTCACGTGAAATAGACTAATTAAACTGTAGTCTTTTTCTTTTTCTGTTTTTTTTTTTTAAAATAATTACCTGTAGTCTTTTTCTTGATTGTGATTTTGATGCAATCAGTTTATTGTCAAAAACCCCATCTTTATCATCTTTTTTTTTTTTTTTTTTTTTCATTTTGGTAATATTTGGTGGCTCATTAATGCGTTTTCTCTGTAGCTGCCTTTTTAATGTCCTTCAACCTCATGATAAATTACTTTTATCAGGAGAGGTTTCGCTAATTCCGACTGAAATTTCCTGTAATACTTAACTTTGGAATGCATATTAACAAGATTCATTTAACTTTTAACCAAAAGCACATGATTGTCATCTCTTTTTTTCTTGCATTTGGTAATTTTTGGTGGCTTATTAATGCGTTTTCTCTGTGGCTGCCCTTCTAATTTCCTTTAAACTCATGAAAAATGTGACTATCATTGTATTTTTGAATAAATAAATACTATAGTTCAAAAAAAAAAAAATATAATAATAATAATATGTCGGCATGGGATTCGAACACAATTTAATTACTTTTATTAGGAGAGGTTTTCTTAGTTCCCACTAAAGTTTCCCATTGCATTACCTTTAGAGTATGTGTTAACAAAACTTATTTAATTTTCACGAAAACAAAATTAACTTTTTTTATTTCATCGTATAAGAAGTATATGAAGTTTGAATTAATTGTTGATAAGCGACAAAGGCAGGAATTTGTAAGTTGTATTTGTGACCTAAAAAATTAAAAATCCACACAGAAGACTTTGATTAGAAAATATAATTAATGTGGAAGAAAAAAGGAGATTATGTGATTTTCTATTTTTCTTGCTTTGGAAACCGTCAAGCAATATATATATATATATATGTATGTATGTATGTATAATTCTTTTTTCTGCAAGACTCCCCAGCGACTATGGTGTACACCCTTTTGGAAACTAAAAGGGTGATGCAAAAAAAAAAAAGTTTTATTTTTTAGATATCATAAGGCTTGATTTCTCTGTCGAACCATCCAAAATTGACTAAAATGTATACAAAATTGATTTATAATGTGGTTAATATATATATATATATACATTATAATCTTAAATCATTCTAATTTGTTAGGTGGATGTGAATTCGAAAAATGGATTCCGTACTAAACTCTATAATCTTTATAAAGCATGAAACTATGATTTTTTACTATATAGGTATTCATGAGGGATTTGAACTCCAACTTTGTGTGAGCAAATCATGGATCTAACTATTCGACTAAACTCATATAGGTAATATAAAATGATAATAACTAATAAAACATGTCGATTTATAATAGTAATTAAGTGCACGATTCTATATATTTTGTTGGCAAAATTTCGACTTGATCGTATTACAAGAGTGGCTTGGAATGACTTTATAACAACACAAAAATGAATTCAGCATACAAGAACATACAAAATCCACATACAAAATAACATATGAAATTCCACACTTAATTAGTCTTATAAATATTTTTCTAAAGAGAACTGACAAATAGGTAGGTAATATTTCTGATACAAAATCTTATTCAATAAATAATTTTCTTTTACAACAACACTGTAAGCTTACGATGTGTTTAGCGTGACTATTTAACAGATTTGGAGGAAATTACCGTTGAAAGTGACTGAGGGAGCCCACCCTTTTAGATCAATTGTTTATTTATTCATTTATTTTTTTGGCTGAAAAATTTTGTAGCTAAACTTTTATTTAATTGTTTAATAAATTTTGTAATTTCAGTCATAAATGGCAATCTTTTCTATAACTTGTTTTGACATTCTTGTTAAGCAATTGAATTTATCAAAAGGCTGATGTAACTGTTTACTTAAGGCTGATGTATTAGTTGATCATCATTTAGAGTGAAACAAAATATATGATATATATTTACAAGAAGTTATGTCATATATAAATATAGAAAACTAATAATAGTTAAATTTCTTTTAAAAAAAATAGTTAAATTAAATTTGTTAAGTATGAACTGTTCTAATTTTTCAAAATTTTTTATTGTAATATTATGTGTATAAAAATGGCTATTCTGCATAAAAAATAAATAAAAGACGAAAACTTTCATTCGTTTAAATATATAAAACAGTTGATAAATTGAAGTTGGAAATTTACCGAAATCAGACTTTGCACTTAAGAAATTCGATATATCGGAGGTGGTCATCTTGTTTTATTTTTTGAAGTTAAACTATTGATTTAATAAGGTACATGAGTTTAAGCATATGTTATAAGGTGTTTTAAACTTTGAGTTTGTTTTAAATTGATTGATTTTGATCAATTTTAATGATTTTAAATGAATTAGATTCAAGTTTTATATATATATAAACACTAACATGATCAATTTAACTCACTAATAAAAAACTTAAAAGTTTTTCATTTTAAAATTGACACCAAATAGGCCAGAAATTTACTGAGATATGTCAAGATAAAATGCTTCTTACGTCGTCCATATATTACTCCTATGAACATGACATCACTATACAGTCAGATTTGTTGGGATTTATCAAAATCAAACACTGCTTATATTGTTCGGATATCTACTTTCGTTTAAAAACTAACATTGGACAAATAAAAAATCTATTAGGACCTTTCGAAATCAAATGTTATATGTGTCGTCTATATATCTACTTCTATAAATAGAAGACAACTATTCGATGTAGAGATCGGATGGAACTTGTCAAAATCAAACACTACTTACGTCGTTTAAATACCTACTCCCATTTGGTGTTAAAGATATATGAGATTTGTCAAAATCATACACTACTTGCATTGTTTGAGTATTAATTTCTATGAACAAAAGACAATTATTCTCACAATATAAAGAGAAAACTACTTACATAAATTGTAATAGATGTTTGATAAGAATTGATCAGCTCCTAATCTCTTGAAATGATGGAAAGGTATATAATCACTTATGTTAAGAGATGATATGAAAAAATATATATATATAGTTTAAATCTTAAAAAATATAGAAGAAGAATAAAAAGTTGTTAAGGGAAGTTAATAATTATATATCTCAACTAAATCTGTATAAAATAAAATTTAATTAGCAGCTTAACTAACAATTAAAAAAATAAAAGAGAATTAAAGTTAGTATTTAATTATAATTGAACACAGGTTTTATCATAGTGCGAACTCAGTTTCTCTTTTTTAGTCTCCAAAAGATTAGCACACATGATCATGGAAACCGCAAAGAAATTCCTACCCGGCTTGTTACCAAAGAAGCCAACCAAGTCAATGGCAGCTAGAGCAGTCGATTAGTGCGCTAGCTGTCCCGTGCTTCCACTTGCATGGTCTACACCTCGTGTGCTGTTAAATAATAAATATTGTTTCGTTTTCTATGTGAATTATCTCTCATTCTTACGCGGGTTTCTTTTCTACCTTTGCATAGATAAGATCACTCTCATTTGAAAGTAACTTTCTGAATCGTGTTATTAATATTCCTATCTTGAAAGATTTTGGTTGTCTCTAAGCTAGTCTCAATAAATAAAAAAAATAAAATAAAAAAACCAACAAAATCAAATATTTGCATGATATTATGACAGCTTGCCAACATGGCCTTATTATTTAATTATTTAATTGACACGATGAAAGATTGCTAAGAAATCCGTCAAATTATTTACTAATTAACCTTATGATCTTCATGATAATATTACATGTAAATGGTCATTAATAATCAAATAAAAGAGAAATGGTCATTATTAATCAGTTATCAAGTTGAATAATTCGATATATTTTCACGCTCGATGATTCTATCCAAATATAAAAACATATATATTTTTACATTTTATTATTGATATTTATATCATTATTTCAAATATTAAAAGAATCTAATAAATGGAAGTTGAGAATGTGGGTTCTGAGTCATTTTATTTTTCGTAAGTCTTAATTTTAGAGCTTAAAAAAAATGCTAAATTATATAGAAAAAGGAACTCAAACTAATCAATGTTAAATATTTCTAAATGTGTATCTTTTTTTATAAAAAATTTGGCATGACAGAAATTTCATTTATTGACTCTTAATGCTGTTGTTATCATCATCATCATTATTATTATATCAATGGAGATTTATTCAGTGGTTAAAATCAACAAACTTAATAAAGCTAATTACTAATTATGACAAGATAAAGTTGGCCTACATGTAAAGACAGTTGTAGCACTAAGAGGGTGCTGACTGGCATACGACGTGTCTAATTTTATTTTTTAAAAAATATATTTAAAAAATTATGTACATATAATCATTGATTTTGTATAAATTTATTTTATCTCTCTTTAAATATTATATATTAGTTTATTGGTTTTGTAAATACATTTTGGGGTCTCTGCCTTTATCTAGTGATGTGTTCTTTAAATTTATATTCTCAAAGTTAAAATCATGTTCCTTTCTCCTAAAACCCCGATTAATTATAATAACTAATAAAAAAACCTAATTTTATATATAATCAAGTTGTATCTCTATCCCTTGAACCTCGTTTTAATTGTAATAGCTAAAAAAATATAATTATATATAGAAGGAACAAATGCATAATCTCACATATTTGTTTGTGCAAAAGATTTTACTCTATAACATTGTATACAAAAGTATTGTGTAATGTTACAAAATAAAGATGCAACATGAAAATATTTCTCATAATTCATTCATATATATATTTATATATTTAAAAAATATATAAAAACTTAAAAAAACCAAAAATCCCGAAAGAACGCAAATAAGTAATCAGCAATGTAAAACGGCTCCACTACGCACCATGGAGTATGGGCCATGAAATTACTAAGAAAATACTGAAAAGAATTTGGCACATGTCCAAACAAATCAAAACAAAACAAAACAAAACAAAAGTCATAGACTCGATTACTTTATATGAAAAATCTCATCTATATTCAAAGTCACGATGGGGCCAATCTCATCTTACTCTCAATCCGGTCTGAAGACTTTGTTAAGACTCTAGATAAAGATTTAATACAAGATAATTTACAAGATTTTGTACATCACTAATTCGTCACCAGATTGAGATCATTAATTTGTTGATATGAGCTCCATTTGATTTTGAAGATCTTAGTGGTAATTATATATTTGAAAATTTTTAGATGCGAACGTACGAGTTCAGATTAAAATACTTTTAATCAATAACAACCCTATCATATCTAGATTTTTATTAAACATTTCACATTTTTTTTATTACTGGAACTGACATAAAAAATAATCGGGACCAAACAAAATTAAACATATATTTGGATATAAAAATAGCTCCTTAAACATGATTAATTAAGTTAATGTTTTGTATAAGTAGAGAAATCGCACTTCAAAATTTGATCCAAAGTTCCACTAGGATTCGAACCGTTTTATAATACTTTAAAAATTTCTCAAGTTTGATTATGATAATTTTTGTGAAAAATCATTCATGCTTATTCATGACCATGCCAAATTTTTGTTAAATCTAGACATCTGAATCCGAATTAAATCTTTTATGAGATGTTTAATTAGCATACCATATTAATGTTGATGTGACATTTCATAATAATGTATCATGTGACATTTCTCTTTCATAAAAAATTAATATTAATGTTTTTTCTCATTTATGACAAAATTTTCAATTAAAAAATTATGTCCCGTGTCATATTATTATTGGAATATCACACCAGTATTAATTTTTTATGAAAGATAAATGTCACGTGTTATGTTATTATTAGAAGGTCATACAAATATTAGAATAACACATCAACTAAACGTCTTAGGGATGATTTTTTAATGAATCCGACATTAATTCTTTAATACTATTAATAACGTTTCAGTTGAGATAGATAGAGAAATTTACTTATAAACAAGGGATATTATCAATTTGTACACAACCTAAAAAGAACATACCCCGAAGCAGGAAAAAAGGGTGACTGGTTGTCACAAAGTCAACAGAAGACTTGTTTTGAGCCTCAAAACCGGCAAATCAACCATTGTTTTCTCACTAGAACTGAGAAATCTCCAAGCATCCTTAGAAATTCTCCACAGCACATACATTTCAGGCTATATATATATCCAATCAAGTTGTCCTAGAAAGAAAGGCCTGGCACAAACTTCGAATAAAACACTATGACTCTCAAAAGGGCAGTCAGCTGGAAAATAATCCTGCCAAGTTGTGTTAAGGCCAGGAAAAAGAACACTTCAGAGCACAAATCCAATCTAAGTTCCAAGCAGATATCTCTGCAGAGAATATCACTCTCTGATGTGAGCAACCCCGGCTCGCCTATTTCGCTTAATGATCTATCAAACTCCCTGGTGGGATCAAACCTGCACATTTTCACACTCAAGGAGCTGAAAGTGATGACACGCAATTTTTCCAAGGGTGAGTTCCTTGGAGAAGGTGGTTTTGGACCGGTTTACAAAGGCTACATTAGTGACAATCTCAGGCCTGGACTGGAAGCACAACCTGTAGCAGTTAAAGTCCTGGACTTGCATGGCTCTCAGGGCCACAAAGAATGGCTGGTGAGTTGTGTATATACGCAAGTATAGAGTCATTTTTTTAGTGTTTTTTTTTTTACTTGGAAACTTGTTTTGAAGGTTATGTGATTGTGATTTTGATTTTGATTTTTGTTTTTTCCAGGCTGAAGTGATATTTCTTGGACAATTGAAGCATCCCCATCTTGTGAATTTGATTGGATATTGCTATGAAGATGCGCATAGATTGCTGGTTTATGAATACATGGAAAAGGGCAATTTAGACAATCAATTGTTTAAAAGTATGCACATCCTTCTCTACTTTAGAGTTTTTTTAATGCAAAATTCAATTTTTGGATCATAATTATAATTTAACGTGCTATCAGAGTTAATTTTACGGATATCGTCCTGCATTTTAAGTTTAGAGAGAAATTTTTCGAAAATTAGAAGAGTATGAATATATAAACTGTTTTTGTGTTATTGATTATTGTTTGTTTTTGTGTAATGTAGATTACTTTGCACCGTTGCCATGGTTGACCAGAATCAAAATTGCAATAGGAGCAGCACAATGTCTAGCTTTCCTCCATGAAGAAGAAAAACCAGTCATATACAGAGATTTCAAGGCTGCAAACATCTTACTAGATTCTGTAATTTCTTCTTTTTCAAGCCTTACTTGCATTTTCTAGGAAAATTTCAAATTCTATGAGCAAACACCTAATGTTATTTTCTCCCTTTCAATTTTTCAGGAATACCATGCTAAGCTCTCTGATTTCGGCTTAGCAACAGATGGTCCGCAAGGGGATGATTCTCATATCACGACGTGTGTCATGGGCACTGAGGGCTATGCAGCCCCTGAATACATTAGTACCGGTAATTAGATTGTTCTCGAAATCTGTTTCTGTTTCACAAATCTTAAAAAGGGGGAAAAAATAGTTTTGTATTTGAAATTTTGAAAAATTTTCATGACTGGAAGCTGAAATGGGGTTTTTCAGGACACTTGACGAGTATGTGCGATGTTTTTAGCTTCGGAGTGGTGCTTTTAGAGTTACTGACAGGAAAGCGATCCGTGGACAAAAACCGTCCAAAAAGAGAGCAGGACTTGGTAGAATGGGCAAGGCCATTCCTGAAGGATAGTCACAGGCTTAACCATATAATGGATACGAGACTCGAGGGCCAGTACTCGACTGAGGGGGCTAAAAAGGCAGCTGCACTGGCTTATCAATGCCTGAGCCACAGTTCCAAGTCTAGGCCAACCATGAGAGCTGTGGTCAGGACTCTGGAGCCCCTCCTGGACTTGACTCATGATATCCCAATTGGACCCTTTGTGTACACTGTCCATCCTGAAGTGAAAAAATGTGATGAGCCAAGAATTGTTGACATTGGTGATGAAATCAAAGAGAAAAAGTACTACGAAAAGGGGCGAATCCGGCATCAGAAAGGTCGCAAACACCACCGGAGTCGAATTAAGGCATCAAAGTCTAGAGCTGTACATAGTGACACTACCTTGTACAAAGCTCTTGGAACTAGTCTATACTCCCCCAAGAACTAGAGGCAATGGGTGCAAAAGGGACATAGTTCAGCATTTCACAATCACACAGTGCAATCAGATAGAATTTTTGCTTTGGTTTTTTTGGGTTTCCTTTTCTGGTTTGGGTGTTGTAAATTAGTAAAGTTGGTTTTTTGATCGCTTTATAGCAGAAAATGGTTTTTCCAGATTGGTTGTATGTTTCAATATTTTCCTATGGTTCATTGTAATTTATGAATGTAACACA
The DNA here is from genome assembly GCA_019925255.1 of Litchi chinensis. NCBI lineage: Eukaryota > Viridiplantae > Streptophyta > Magnoliopsida > Sapindales > Sapindaceae > Litchi > Litchi chinensis. The sequence goes on along the minus strand of CM034464.1, from coordinate 3,691,206 downwards.
TTTCAGAATCATGAAAGTATACCTGTAATCAACACAATCTATAAGCAAAGTCGAAGAAATTTATATTGGAATCCACATGGCTTAGAAATTTATCCAATATCTCTTTGGATGGATTTTCAACAAATTTTAAAAAGGTTTATAACGAATTTCAAAATCATCACAGTCTCTCTGTACTTAACTGTAAGGAAAGTAGGTGAAATTTGTTTTTTGGTTGAATATTGTATCATGCTTCTAAGACATGGTTTCGGCTGCCTACTTATTATCTTTCATTCATCTCCTCAAATTAGCAAAAAAGAGGGACTTGATATTCAAGAGGACAGAATTTCAACTTATGATCCTAAAATTCATGAAGAAAAAAATTTGAGACCTATCCACTAGTGCAACTCTACCTAAAATGTTCTGGAATTTATGGTGTTTAATTGATTGAATTCCAAAAATTCAATCTCTTCTAATTTTCATGGTCAAATTTTTTTTGTAGCTTGGACTGTTCAAAGTTCAAACAACTCTAGAGGGGACTGGTTTTATTTAAGTCCTGCTCAGATTCAGAAGAAGGGCAACAAATTCTATGGTCCTATAATATACGTGCTTTGTGAAGGAAAATGACTTCCACCTCTTCACCAAACCCAATCCAAACGCTCAAAGTCAGATACAATGAACTAAAATATTTTTGGTTTTTTTTTTTTTTTTTGGTTTGATCCTTAAAACCAAACCTCCCATTTCAAGTCAGGCTACATTTGAAAGACTTAAAATAATTTCTGTTATTATAATTTTTATTGGTATAAACATTAGAGACGTCCATTGACAATTGGTTATACATGCGCATATAAAAATTTCCTAATGCTGATGATTTAGATAAAATTTTTTTAGAAAAACTCCATTTTATCCTTGAAGTTTTCAAAAATATCAAGTTTTTAAATTTTTTTTTAAATAGTTTTTTTCATCTCTAATTTTTCAAAACTCCTAAAAAAAAATCCAAATTGTTAATTAATTACGGTCAACGGTGATTTTAGACAATTTAAAATGTAATTTAATAATTTAAATTTAGAGATATTTTAAACAATTAAACTTGTAAACTCATTATTTTATAAAGGTAATCCAACAATTTACATATTATCAACAACCATCAACGATAAAAATATTTTTTTATTCAGACTCACGGTTTAGATTTTTTTTTGAAGAGTTTTGAAAAAGTTATAAATGAAAAGAGTTGTTTTTAAAAAAGTTTTAAAAATCTGATATTTTTTTAAATCTCAAATACTAAAATAATATTTTTTCAAAAATTTTATTGTCCAGATGTTATACTGAAAAAGCTTCATAATATATATATAGAGAGAGAGAGAGTTGATCTACATTTTTTTTAGTATTTATTTTTTTGTTTGAGGAGGAGTCCAAAAGTAAGGAGTTTTCTATGACGTGAATATTCGTCAGAAGAAACAATTGTTTTTTTTTTTTTTGGCATTTGAAATCATTCAATAATATATTTTAGCATTTTAATAAAAAATAGTGATACATCTTTTCGGTTTGTAAAGTGGTTGAGGTTCTTTCTGTTCCACCTAAAAGTCTAAAAGAGTGCAAATAAAATATAATAAGAAGAAAAGCCGCTCTAGAAAGTAGAAATTATATACATACTTTCTAGAAGAAATCCTCTATTATTAGTTCTATAGAATTCTGTCTATATGTACTAATATTTTAAAAATAAGTTCTGTAAATTTGCATTGGTAATTTAGTATGAAATCATTACAAAATTGAAGAAAATCAGAATTTGTATAGATATAAGTTTACTGTATTTTTTTTCCATAATTAACTTGTATAGATACAAATCACAAGACAATTTCTTATAAAATTATTACATAATAGAGATATTTTAATTTCTTATTATATGCAACCCTTTTTTCTAATTTGAATGAGGGAAGTTTTAAATTTAGAATTCTAATTTTATTAAGAGATACACTTAGTAATCAGATTATACCTTACTTGACTTACCTTTTAAGAAGTACAATTTGCACATAGAAGCTACAAATGGATTCACCTTAAAAATTTATGAGTGCTAGATTAATATGAACCACAAACAAACAACTTGTGTAGAAGATTATTATTACAGATAATATAATAACATTAATTATATTAATTATAGAACTGCATGTTTATTGTGTTGCATATATATGTGGTTTGCTATGTCTTTGTTTCATTTTCCCAAAACATGTGGTAGCAATGGCTATGATTCTCCATTATTCTACAAAAAGGACAAGGTGGAAATTGATGGTGAAGAACCAATAATCAATTTGGCCCACGCGTGAAAGCTTTGTTGCAACAAATGATGAGACATTTTACGTACCGTCGTGCAAGTTTGATAATGTTATTCAGTGTCGATGCCAGTTGAATTAAAATTTAATAACATATTGGAATTTCGATGACATTATTGAATTAGTTAATATTTATTAAATTGAAATCTAACAACATATCTGACAATACTATTCAGCTTGTTCATATTTAGTAATCTTAACACGTTCTACCGTGCATGTTGGATAAAGTTATTAAAAATTAATATCAATTATCATTTAATTAGTTGACATTTATTAAATTCAAAGACATATCTTATAATCGATCTATTCATATCTAGTGTCCATAAAATATACTGCTGTTGTTGCACAAAGTAAGAAATGTCCAAATCTTTAATGGCCAAGGTTTCTCAAATCTAATAACTTAGGATAGGCTTCTCTACAATAAAATAATTTCTGATAAATTTCAGGAATTCATACAAGGTTTCTGACATTTGAAATCACCAAAATTTAGTAGAGAGAATCTTTCAAATTTTTGTATTATTAGGTGATTAAGATGCCACACCACTCAATCAAAGCAAATAACACATGTATACTGAGGCCATTGGTCTAGTTGGCCCCAGCATAGAAAGTCTATATGCTTTCTAGAAGAAGTTCTTCATCATTATCGCCTAAACTACACCTTGCAGAAGCAAAAACATAATGTAAAAAGCTGGAAAAAGATTGAGCCTAAATGTATTATCTGTGAATGGGAAAGCTACACATTATGATTCAGGTTAAACAGACAACATGTGCATGGAAAAGTTAGATACAAATAATAAATTAAAGTTACGTGTTGTTTGATGTTGACGTTATATAGAATTTTAAATCAGATAAAATATAAAATTATCAATTTATGTCAATTAACAGAATCAATAATTTTTTATTATATCATCCTGAAGCATTGGGCAGTAGAGATTCTTTGTTTTTCTTCAAAAGGCCAGGGTGGGAAATGTTGAAAATTAAGGAAGTTACACAGGAGCCCGAGTGGGAAGACTTCCTGGCAATGGGACATCAGCAAAGAGAACAAGACACCTATGTACCAGTCTATTGAAGGTACCAAGTCAACCGGTGTAAACTAGACTGACAACCAATGATTTTAAAAAGTTGTAAAACTTAATATTGAGTGAAAAGAAATAGGAAACATGAATGAACTCTCCGGAGGTGAATCCGGCAACCAATGGAGGGACCACTTTAGGACCAGGAGGGACCTGTGGAGGGCACAATCCTGCATTATTGTGGCTCATTAGAAAGTTAAAGAGCTTTTACAATTATTGTGTATTGGCCCCCACAACTAGCCTTTTGATGAGTCATTGACTTTAACATGCATATAATCATTTTGTATCTTAATCCAAGTGATGATGTATATCACTTAATTTTAAATTTGTAATTAGCTCCTTAGTTTATTAATTGTGGTTTAATTAGAGTTAAATTTTGTGTTTTAGGTAAAAAAGCATTTTTGAAATTTGACATCAATGTTTACCATTTGTTGGGATTAATTATTATATATGCGTAAACTAAAAATCTACTCTTGTAACACCACACCAATTGTTTAGGGTATGTTAGAGACTTACTAAAATTAAATACTATCTACACGGTTCAAAAATCTACGATCATATTATGAGAGATATCTATTCTCATAATATGAGAACAAATCTCTCTACTATATATGTTGGTGAATACATTCTATTGGACTCGAACTTCGATCTTGAATGTGAAAGGAAAATGCATAGCTATTTAAATCTTGGATCAATGTAGGCTAGGTTAAAAAAAAAGCTTTGCCCACAATAGCTATCAATTTCATGCATTGAATAGAAGCTGCTCACATGATTTGTATCTGTACCAGTTTGATGCTGAGAAAAAAAGTACACATAGTCGCCCAAGACGAGCAAAGTCAATTCCAAAGACTTCGATAACAAGAAGAGAAAGGCACACCACCTAAGGCAATAAATAAGAAATATGCATGGATGTGACCGAGTGACTCGACATGGATGCTTGTGACTTCTATTACAAGTAAATTTCCTAGTCAATTTTTACTTTAGAAGGGATTTTGCGGCCTATATGTACAGCCATTGTGAATCACAAAAGGCTAGTCCATTTGGAACTTTGAATGTGATTTTCGAGCCTATTTAAAGTATAAACAGCCAGTCTTTTGTGACTCCTAAAAGGCTGGTCCATGGAGACTTGGTCTCTGTAGAAGAATTGCGGCTAGTTGGGACTTTTGGAGCCCACATAAGCAGCCACTGTGAGTCACAACAGGCTGGTCCATGGAAACTTGGGTCTATGTTGAAGAATTGCGGCCAGCAGCTAGACAATACAGTGCATCTTGCATGATGTCCTTTCATTTTGATAATTACGGTGTTTTTATTTTTTTCTTCAATTGATAATTAAATATAAAATTTTAAATCTGTTGTAAATCAATTGTTTGGGGATGTCACCCTTTGATATTCCATAACCTTCACTTAGACCATCATTATCTCTCAATAATACTCCTCTTAATAGTCTTTTAATGTTATATATAACATATGTCCTTTCTATTATCTCTACTTATAGTTCTTAGCTTGTAAAAGGATGATGTACGAGTATGTATTGTATATACTTTTTATAAGTACGTGAATGAATACAAGTTACTGTTTCATAAGTTTCTCTTATATTTTTTCTTTTGTTCTTTTTAATATTCTGCAATATCTTGAGATTATATTGATTTTATAACAAAATGAACGTATAGTTAATATTTATTATACAATATCTACATTTTAACGAAAGTTGAATATAGTATGTTTTGCATCAAAATTTACAAAATTGACATTAAAATTATGTGAACTTTACATGTTTCAAAGAATTAATGATAATTACACACGTTGAGTAATATAATACAAGTTTTATGTGAGTCCTTTTTAAAAAATATAGGAAAAACTGCCCATTGTTCTCTGATTTATATTTTATTTTATCAGCCTTCTAATTGAAAAGAAATTGCCCTTTAGACTCAAAATCCTTACTTCGTCTCTATTTGCAATCATACAGTCCCTGTACATTAACAAAATAGCCAAAAGCCTAAAGCAATTTAAGTGTAGAAAGGTTTTACCGGCTACATATACTTTATGCACCAAGAAGATTATATCATTGAAATTATTGAGATGAATACATTATTTTGACTATGAGATATCATAATTGATACAGGACTGAGTTTTCTAAAGACTTGCAGCTAGCAGTAGCTATTTCAAATAAGGAATGAGTTACTCATTCACACAATTTTGTGTTTTGTTGAATACATTAGTACACCTTGCCTCTATTGATCAAGAATTTTGAATTTGCCCAGGAAGTATATATTATGATCATCCGATAATAATGGTTTGCTTTTGGTGTTGTTAAGTGAACAACTTGAAATTTCGTTGATTCTAACAACTTATCATGGGATGATTAAAGAGAAGGTGTAAAACATATTTATAATGTTCGAACTTCAATGAACAATGTCACCCTGGAATTCAGTGATAGTAAAAATGATGATTAAAATGAAGAATAAGAAGCATTCAACATAGCTTTATTATTTTAATTTTACTTGATATCTAATGGGTGAGCTAAAAAAGACAAAAGTGGCACCCAAGGCTGCTTGATTCTTGCATCAAAATTTTGGTAGGGAAAGATTAACTCGAAATTCAAAATAACAGTTATTTGTATTTTGAAGAGAAACACAAATATTCCTAAATGTGAATGTCAAATTTTTTTTTTCCAGTTTTACTATCTAAATATAGAGGTAAACTAAATTGTCATGGTCATGATTAGGTGCATAAGTCATGATATTTTTAAATAAAAATCGTGAATGATCATTTAACAAGTTGTACTCTGATCACCGTAAGTCCATTAACAACTTACCACGATCATATATGAACAGAGATATGGTGCTAATATAAATCTCACATGCCTATTTCAAAGAGATTATCATAAATAAATAAACCAGAGCTTCAAGTGGGTACTGGAAACTGGAATCACATCAACCCTAAATCACTTTATGGGGGCTGGGCTTAATGATTTTCCCGGCCCAATTTATTAAAGGCCCTGTTTCATTTCTTTTCTATCGTTGCCCTCATTGTTGGATTGAAAGGAACGTTGATATATTCATTATATATACATCAAGTTGTTGTATTCTAATTTTCGTCATAAATTTATAAAATAAATTATGAGGGGTATATGTCTTAGAATCGAATGATAATATCATATACCGATTTAATTGAATAGAGTGGTTAACATTTTGTTCAAAATTAAAGTATTTTAAATGAAACTGCAATTTATTTTTAATTATTAGGCATTTGTTAGATTTCTCATGATATTATATCATGATTTATATAATAATTATAAAATATCCGTTACATCATTAAGTTTCATGATATTATTTCATGATCTTATATATAATAAGTATATATGATTAATCTCATATCTCTTGAAGGGTGCTCGGTAATTAAATTTCAATGAATTAGAAATATCTTAAAATAAGGTTTCAAAAGCATTATAAACATGTATAAAGTATAATACTGACAAAATAAGAGACCAACAAATTCACTTTGATTTAATAGACTAGATCGTACAAAGTAAGCTTACGAAGTAGTCAAGTCTTATATATAGATATAGGGAGTATTTTCTTTATAATTAATATTTTATCTCTTAAAACAGAACATAATAACTAAATAATTAGCTAACTAATTATAAATTCATTATTGTCACAACGTTTATAATTATTCGGACGGTGATAAATTCAAGAAAAGATTTACTAAAAACATTTTAGAATGTTTGAATCAATTTGTTTTTATTTAGATTATAGAAAATGGTTAATAATAAAGTTAATGTTCTGATGACAAATAGATACCATTAAAATAGATAGTATGAGATTGGCTTAATGGTGCCTCTCACACTCACACATATGTCTAATGTTGTGATGTGGCATTAGAGAATATGGACGAAAGGAATTTGCTGAGGTAGCAATTAGTTTGTTGTGTTGGAAACTTGTAGTGCTCACCATAAAATGATGCATCTATCATCCAGATGAATATTGCGATTGTCTCTCAGATATTAATGATACAATTTGTTGGTGTGGACAGACGAAATAACCAAACCCTCGGTTGATTTGATCAAGAATGTTCTTTGCGGCAAAAAGAAAGAGGGAAAAACAAAGAGGAACAACTGGGGTTTCTGGGATTGATTTTATTATTCCATTAGGGACTATTGAGTGCTATTCTCTTGTTATCTACAAGTGTAATATTTTCCTTTCATACTCTTCTACCTACCCGTAGAGTAGAGATTGTTTGTATAACAATTGAACCATGTAAATCCGGTGTCAATCTCTTGTTCCTCCTTTGTTTTCATTTTAATTTGTTTGTTTAAACGAGTTCTAAACCTCACATCTAAGTTTGAATTATAACACCCAAATTTGATGTAAAGATCAATATAATGAAATGTTAAATCAATCACTTAAATCTCCAAAACTAAAACATAATTAAAGAATAATTTTATAAAGTATTTATTTCTATAATACAAATTTGTCTTAACACCTTAATAAAAATCTTAACAACTCAAAACTATGATCATTTAAAATCAATCCTTATATTTAAATCCTAACAAATGAAACAAACTTAAATGATTCTTTAATATATAATCACAATAATAAAACTCAAATTCTCGTCCAAGTGATACCCATATCTCAAAGTCGTCCCTCAAGACAAATAAAACTTATTAATCTATAAAAATAATAGAGACAAGGAGGTAGGACGTTAATTCAATAGGTAAACATTATACATTATGATGTAGCATAAAATTAGAATGATTTATTGTAATTTATAAAGTAACTTTCTAGCAAAAATAAAACCATAATTTCATGGTAATTGAAATAATTGCAAATATATTCAAATCAATAAAATATTTAACAATACGATATAAAAAACATTCAATATTTAAACTGAAGTAAAAAAAATAATGAACAATATTCTATATACTAATTTAAATAAAAAAGGAAGTAGCTTCAATTATGTAATATCATTCATAATTTCGGTAACCAAGACAATACGATATAATTTTAGCATCTGTAATCCCAGTGTGGAGCCAATACAAGTAGCACCTGTAATTATGGTGCAAGGCCAATACAATTAATACTTGTAATCTCAGTGCAAGGTCAATACAATTAATATTGTGTAACAATAAATATTCAAGCTAGACCAATACGATACAATTATGACACATGTAGTCCCGATACCTAAACTAATATAATTAAATGAACAACGGACAAATGAGCTAAAACATTTTCATTACAATTATGATTGTAATACCTATCATACTTTTCAAATATGACGACATTATTTTTCATACAATCCAAACAATGTCTAAAACACATATATTTGAGGATGCCAAATTATTTAAATAAAATATAATGAAAAATAACATTGAAAAATTAAAGGTTTCATTTGACTTCATTTGAATATTTAAAAGAGCCAATCAAAATATTTTATTTAAAGTTGAACACATAATATATTAAGATAATGTATATGATTTACTTACTTCTTTTACTTATCTCAATAAAAATAACTTTACAGAATAATCTCACTTATCAATCTAAAATCATATAACGAAACTCATTCATATAAATTTATATAAATCTATAACTTCATAAATTACTCTAGACTAGTCAAAGATACATTGAATCTCAACATATTACTTGATGAATGCTATACTAACATTAGCTTAACACAAACCACACTTTATTATATTAATCCAACTCCAAATACCATAAAAACTCATTACTGTCAACACTACCTTTATTGATGCGGTCCACTTCTTTATTTTAATAAATTATATATAAAATCAATCATCTCAAAAATGCATACATATGTTCTAAAGGCTTACAATAAATACCATAAAAATTTCCAACCTTAAATAGCTCTGTTAACCTATCAACATAATCTTCTGAATCTAAACCAAGACTGTATTCACATCAGTTTCGAAATTGACTAGCCCTTGATGTCCGAATTTTTAAAATTTAACCACTTCATAAAAATCCTTGAAATTTTAAGGGGTTAAAGAAACTCATAATTTTTCTTAAAAAAATTAATGAGACCAAATAGCTTCAATTGCATGTTAAAAAAATTTGAGATTCAACCTAATTTAGTGTTGTCTAGATTTTTATTTTATTGAGTCAGAGGCAAACAAAAATTCGTAAATAATTGTATACCTATCATATGATCACCAAATTTTCCAAATTATAATTTGACATCCTAAAGATCATTCCTACCAAATTTCATAGTTTTATATCTTGATTTACCTATTCAAACAATTAAAGAAACTGACAGGTTGACTAGAAAGCAAATTTCTAGTTGTCTCTATTTCTTTCATTAGAAATCCATAAAATTTTAATCTTATTTTAAAATGACTCCGAACATAAACAATATGATATTGTAAATCTATCATATCATAACTCTTAATATTAATAATAAAAAAATATATATGAAAGAAGGGAAGAAACCTACCTGATTTACAATATTGATACCGGAATATCCATACCGGATATTAAAAGTTTGGTATGGATACCAATTATCTATATTGGACATTAAACGCTTGGTATAGATAATATCTTTTTCTATTATTAAAGTCAATTATCCATACTGAAAAAGAATTGCCCGGCATAGATAATAATATAAAACATTTTAATTTGATTATCCATACCAAGCATTAATGGCCCGGTATGGATAATCTTTTGTTTTATTATTATTATTTTTAAGTTTAACATCCATACCAGATGTTTGACCAGCTTGGTATGGATATTGTATATTATCCATATCGAACGGTCTGATATAAATAATCCATTTTAATAAAAAAAAAATAATAAATGGATTATTCATACTGGGCAGATGACCTGTCCGGTATGGATAGTGAACACTATCCATACCTGACAGGTCGGGTGTCCAGTATGGATAATCCATTTTAATTAAAATTGGATTATTCATATCGGGCAATTGACCCGTCCGATATGGATAATCTGTTTTTTGCCCCCCTTCCATTTTCCCTCATTTCTCTCTCTCTCTCTCTCTCTCTCACTTTTTTTCACATCAACTCTCCCTTAAACCCTAGTCGTTCCCCCTCCACTTGATTGCCCATTCACTGCTTTGCTAGCCCACCGTTCACCGTCGACTACCCTTTTGGTCGATCCGTCATCAGTAGACTAGTCTCCCCTTCTATTTCTTCTTCTTGTTCTCTTCTTCGTCTTCTTCTTCTTTTACTCTTCTTGGTTGATCCGTCGTCGGTAAGATCGTGGCAGTGAGAGTTCGAATCCTACGATTTTTGAGAAGTGTTTTCATTATAGATCCTTCGAAGTTCTCCTTTTGAAAGATTTTTCTCTCATTCGTCAAGTTTCAGTGGTGTTGGTGGTTAGGGAGGAGGTGATGGAGTTTTGATTTTTTGTGTGTTTTTGTTTTGGAGTTTTGATTTTGTGTGTATTTTGTTTTCTTTTGTTCAGTTGCCGAGGTAAGAACAAGTAATGATTGTTTGTTTGGTTGCAGAAAATGAAGGAAAATTGATTAATCTTGTGTGGATTTAAGGAGGAATAGTGTTGGAAAGAGGAAATTTTGTTGCATGTTTTTTGGTTTGTATAGATCACTGTTGAAATGTTTGATTTTGTTTTTGTTTTTGATGTTTTAGAGATCTTTTAGTTTGATAAATCTTGTGTTGAGTACAAGTATTTGTCTGTGTGTGTGTGTTTACTTTTTAATTTTTGATTATTTGTTGCTTTATTATTTATTTATTTTTTTTTTTGTGATTTGATTTTGTTTGTTTTGACTATTGAAGTTGAACTGATTGATTTATCAGAATTTTTTTTTTTAATTTCTTTTAATTTGCGATTATTTGTAAACAAAATTGAGAAATTGAAGATGAAAAATAGGTTTGTGTTTAAGAAGATGGAATTTTTGGTTAATTTTTTTGTTTGTAATTGCAATGGAATGTAGGTTTTGTGTTTTATTCTTGAGCAAAATTGTAATTGTGTTTGAGATTTTGATTTTGGAGTTTGAATTTGCAACATCAAAAACCTCTGTTTAGTCTTGCGTCTAAGATACTTTGTCATGTTGTTAACAATATGTTGCTGGTATCATGTTTCTGATCTCAAATTTCATCATCATCATTATTATTGCTATTATTGTCTGTGTTTATTATTCTTTTATAAAATAGTTGATTATGCAGATTTTGCTTTAATTGGTTCTCATTTGCATTTCAATTGTAGGCTAAACCAGAGTCGGACGAGCGGATATGTTCCGTTTCTTTGTCCTCCTTATTGTGTTTTTCAGTTTGGTCGAGGAAAAATTGATCTTTAGAGCCCAAATAGAATATATTTTGGCTTCAGAGTAGCATGTGTATTTTAGTTTAAATTATATGAATTTTAATTTAATTTTTTTAAAAATTGAAATATTTTTCATACTTGGCATATGTCCGATATGGATATTAGATAGGTCACGGGTCGACTTATGACTTGAATATATCCATACTGGGTGCCGCCCGGTATAGATATTAATTATCCATTTCGAGTGCTCGCTTGGTATGGATACTGCTGGTATCCATACCAGCAACATCCACACCGAACCGATGCCCAGCATGAACAATCAACCATACCGGACAAGTGCCCAATATGATTAACTTGTTTTTTTGTAACTTGATCTTCAAATTTTGTTATGGTTGAGAGCTTAACTTTGATAATGAAAATGAGAGTTCGCCGTTGTAAATAGAAAAGCCAAGTTTTATATGAATGACTTCAAATCCTAATAGTGATTAGGGGAAAAATATATGTTATATTTATCTATATATATTTTCCAAATTTTTTCCTTAATCGTTCTTTAAATTAATAGGAAAAATTTATATTTTTTCATTAATTATTCTCTAATTGGCAGCCCAAAAATTAATTGATTACTTGTTGAAAAATTTTAATTTTTCAAATTATATGAATTATTTCTTTTTCTTCGATTCTCGTAATTGGTGTAATAATTAAAAAAATAATTAAAAGAGACAGAGAGAGCTCTGTTTGGTACGTAATGTTGTCGTGAAACATGGGCAATGGGGCATCATGTGGCATTATATTATAGGAAGTAGACAAACAGTACTACACGTTTCTCAAGGCAACTACCAGAAATTTGGACGGACATTAAAAAATAATAATAATAAGGATTCGATATTGTATGATGATTTTTTCATATTTTAAAAATTGCAGCCCATGCATGTCTATTAGTTTTTCAAAACATGTTATGAATAAAGACAGTTGTTCCTCACTCAATTTTTCTTTTATGACCTGAATCGATGCCATTTTTTATGAACTTTGAAACTTTTGCAGGAAAATGTTCATATTCTTTTATCCCGAATACAATTTATTGATTTATCTCTATCCTAAAAAATCAATAATGTATTATTAAAAATTTCAAATTCTGTTAGGAATCCCTAGCTAGGATTTCTTTTTATTTTTTTGACTTACGTCCAACATTTTGATAGTTACCTAGTCAAATATGTATTGTTTGTCTACTTCCTATCATTCAATGCCATATGATGCCCCATTGGCCCTGTTTCACATTACAACATTACCTACCAAACAAAGCACTTTAAAAAAAATAAAAATTATTACACTAATGATGAGATTCGAAGATAAAGAAATAATTCAAACTTAGATGTAAGGTTTAGAACTCATTTAAGCAAACAAATCAAATAGAAATGAAATGGAAACAAAGAAGAAAGAAGAGATTGACACCAGATTTACGTGTTTCAATTGTTACACAAACAATCTACTCCACGGGTAGGTAAAATAACATGAAAGTTCACTAAGAATGAAAAATATTATACTTATAAATAACCAGAGAAAAACACTCAAAAGCCTAGCCTGCCAAGTACGTTAGCAAACCATTTGATAAGCACATAATTAACTTACAAGCACTTATGATTCCAAATTCATTACTTAATTATTAAAAAAAGAAAGGCACTTCCACTCAAACCAACCCCACAATCACTTCTCATAAAGATGAGCAGGAAGCCTCGGCTCAACCACAGCCTCAAGTGGGTACTTTCTAGGAGTAGAAAGCCCAAAAATCTCTTCCATATTCAAATCCTCTTTCGTCATATCTCTAGGCAACTTCCATGTAAAACCATGCAAAAGATTGGCCAAACTTGCTTGGATCACCTTTAGCCCTAGGCTGTACCCTGGACACATTCTCCTACCAGCACCAAATGGTAGCAACTCAAAATCATGTCCCTTCACATCAATAGGCTTTCCAAGGAATCTCTCGGGCCAAAATTCATTAGGGTTTTCCCATAATTTAGGGTCTCTTCCGATTGTCCAAACATTGACAAGGGCACGAGTGTTCTTCGGTATGTCATAGCCCCCAACCTTGCAGTCCTCTCGGGTCATTCGTGGCACGAGCATGGGCGCGACTGGGTGCAAACGCATGGTCTCTTTGACAATAGCATCAATGTAGGGTAGGTTGACAATGTCTGTCTCTTTAACCCATCTCTCCTTGCCTATCACTCTATCTAGTTCTTCTGTTGCTTTCTGGAAGATTTTGGGCTTTTTTAGGATCTCTGAAATGGCCCATTCCACTGTCACTGCTGAGCTCTCAGTCCCTCCAGCTATTAAGTCCTGTAAAAATCACAAGGGGACAAACATTTTAATGTTAATTTCTTTCTTCAAACATCTAAAGAGTGTTTTTTTTTTTTTTTTTTTTTCCATTTAATAAATAATCTCGTCTTTTAGCTCTGCCACCCACCCCACCATTGCCTTCATTGCGATGGTCACGGGTTTGAACAAATTTTGTGAGTTTCTCTCACTTTATGTTACATTTTTTCCATCACTGTATAGGTAGACCTTTCCTATCTTTTTGAAGCCGATTTTTAAGTTACACTTCATAATATCATCTCAATCAAATCTCGATAGATATAATTTAAAAATAATAATAATAGTAATTCGGTCTTTCTGAGACACCAAAGAATCTCTTTCAAAACTGTACAGATAAGACTCCTGATTGTCAAATATTAGACTGTTTCTAATGAATTTCAAAGTTTTACCAACTGCGAAAAAGAAAATTTTGTTACATTAATTACAAGATTAATTAGCTTACAACAGTCCATCAGATTTTTGTGGAACCTAATGGCCACCTAATGTTCTCAAAATTGATGGCTAGTCAATCCATAATTGGAGCCCACTGGCCGCTTGCTTCTGTCGACGAAAAACTAAAATGACTGGTCCGTGTTTAAATCAGAAACATGCATTACGCATACCCACATATAATATGAGTTACATACATGAAAACTGTTAGATATTTTTTTCTCTTTAATTTTTCAACTAAAGTTAAGAATAATCAATTTGATTGCTAACCAAGTTATACTTGTGATATTTTTTAAATTTCGTTGAATTATATATATATATATATATATCTGCTTAGCTCAGGAATTTTGAAATAATACTATTTTTCACCTAGTTTAATCTGAAAAGAAAAGGATCAATGATATGATTATTTTTTATAATAAGATTTACAACCTAATTTTGGTGTTTGTTATTATCAAATATTACGTGAAGTACTCGCAAGTACGATAATTCATGACAAAAAGTTAAACAATTTTGTCGGTTATGGTCCAGAGCCGCCAGTAAATTATTTTATCACTAAGTCAATTATGGGTAGAGGCTTAATAAAGTATAAGAAAAAAAAAGAAAAAGCAAAGTCTACTAACTAATTAAAGAACTACAAAACAGTAGTTGCAAGGAACATGAAAGTTTTGCCACGCAGCCTCAAAAAACAGTGGTTGACGCTCAAGCCTAATATTTACAAGAACCTTTTCTGGTCCATCACCAAAAAGAAAAACAGCTATATCAGTACTGTGTACTGATTGTGAAAATTATGAATTAAAATACTAAAGATGTTGAACAAATCAAACAATTAAAAATCGAAGTAATTTCTCTATCACCCATCAAACTCTCAAAATTTCATGCACTTATTATTAGATACTTCTGGTGGCATTTGGCAGCAACCGAAGCACCTAACCAATAATTAAATTCTACATTTACCTTCAAACAAACGGTACCCATCGAAATAAAAAGTAATTTTACGATGTATCGTAGGAGCTACGTATTTATAAACATCTAAAATAGTTTATTGACAATTTTTGTAAGAAGATTATGACTAATTCCTGAACTGAAAGGTTCCACGTATATTATCGTTGATAATAATTTATTGACATAGCTGTTATTATTATTATTTATTTAAGGAAGAGATTTGAACTCAGAATTTTAACTTTTTAAAAAAGTTCGTTAACATTATATTATGTCTGCAACCATTTATAATAATTTATTATTTTAAATACGACAAACTTATCATTCATGATATATATTGTTTTTTTTTTTTTATTTTCAAGCTTAAAATTACTTGGATCATACCTGAGTAAAAGCCTTGACACCATGTCTTTCAAGCTTGACCTCAAGATTAGGATCATCAGCTAGCTGCAAGAGCACATCAACCATGTCTTTGGCTTGATAATTCTCAACCCCTCTTCTCCTTTCATTGTGTTCATCCAAAACATGCTCCAAGAACCTGTCAAACTTCTTGGCCAAAGCTTTCATTCTCTTTATGTAACCCTGCAAGTCCAAGAACCCCAACCATGGAATCGAGTCTCCAATGTCCAAGATCCCATTAAGCAGAAACAACTCATCAAGCATGTCCTTGAACTCCTCTGGTGTCACGATCTCATTCTCATGCTTATCTGTGTATTTCTTCCCCAAAACCATCCTACTTATCACGTTCAAGCTCACATCAGAGAGATGGTTTTTCAACGAAATAGGCTTGCCACGTGACTTGTACAGGCCTTTGAGGAGGAGACTCAACTCTTCTACTCTTATATATTCATATGATTCGAGGCGTTTCGCGCTAAACAGCTCCATCAAACACATTTTCCTGGCCTGCCGCCAGTAGGGGCCATATGGGGACCAAGTGATGTCGGAATAGTTGTAAGTTGTGTACTTTCCGGCGGCCGTTTTGGGCCGGCCAGCGAAGACGACGTCTTGGGTTTTTAGGAAGGTCTTGGCCATCTCAACGGATGAGCCCACGACCACAGGAAATGACCCAAACTTGAGATGCATAAGGGGCCCGTATTTTTGTGATAGGTCGTGGATAGACTGGTGGGGAAGTGGGCCGATGAGGTCGAGGTTTCCGATAATAGGCCACGGTTTTGGGCCCGGAGGTAAGTTGAGTTTAGGGCGGCGGAGACGACGGGCGAGGAGAATTAGGGTTAGGGTTGCTAGCCATGCCGCCAAGTATGAAGGCCAAGAGGGAGTCGTAATACTAGTGATGAGCTCCATTGATGATGAGAAGAGTAGTGAGAAGTGTTTGATGTGTATGAGTTGGTTTATGGAAGTGAAGTGTGAAGGTCTATTTATAGTGGAGAAGTCACCTTCCAAAACAAGGACAACAAAAAAATGCAAAACAAAGTCTTTGAGCTATGAGGTTTCGACATGAATATTGGAACAATTTGAGTTAGAGTTAGTAGTGTGCTGGTGGCTAAAAGTGAGTTGATAATTATTACAGATGTTTGTTAATTAGTGTTTAAATTGAAACGGTATGCGTGTTCACACCAAATACATTAATAGCTAGTGGTGCTCATATAAAGTTGAGTGGGGTCCGAGGATACCAGTAATTCTGATATACATACTGCTGACAGGATTTGGACTTCTTGTTTGAAATGTTTGGTCACTAGTGAAAGAATTGATGATAGAATAGAAAATTGAAAGACCATATAGATGATAAAACTATTTAAACTTTCGGAATCTAACTTATTTGAGTAGACAACAAATATAATCCTCCTCTTTTATTGAATACTAATGCTTTATTTCATGTCAATTTGATACCACATAAAATTTTTCATTAACATTTATTTTCGACTTGTGATTATAATAAAAAATTAAAAACTCAAAAAAAACTACCTAAATTTCAAAATTGGTTAAAATTCTGTTGTCTGTATATTGTCATAAACCATTGTTCCTAAAATTAAAAGAAAATCAAATATTTCTGCTGATTAGGTTAAATTTTTTAATGTATGCGGGTAGTTGAGGAAGTGAATGAAAACAAAGTTTAAGTAGAGCAACACGTAGAGTCGAGTATCATGTGGGAGGGGTATGTGTGGCCACTAGCATGCCTTTTCTCGGTTGGTGCTTCATGGGAAAATAAGTGAGAATGACGACTTGAACTTTTGACTCAACTTTTCTTAGAAAATCCCTTTCATTTTCCATCTCACTTCCTGGAAATTTTTTGTGAATGGAAACATATTTAATTAGACATTCAAATTGACTTTGAGTCAATGCAGCCGGTGGCTCAGTGGTTATTGGTCAGGGTGTCAAGTATTGTAAACACCTAGGAAAATCAACATATTGTGATTCATGAGAATTTGAAAATATAAAAATCAAAGACATTAAAGTGAGAACTTATGTGAGGTATATTTTTAACAAGTAATTTCTCAGAAGTTGGTAGTTAGAGACATGAATTCTATCGTGATCATGAGGTAAGGTTTCCTGGAAATTAATTTTATGGGGATTTTAGCTTCAAGTAGACTTCAATTAAATTTGTTTGAAATATCATAAACCTTATATACTTTATTAGACAAACTTTTTGTAAATTGTGATGAAATTACAATGAAATTTATAAATGAAACTTAGATTAAGCTCAATCAATTTCTTACCTACCATGCCTTATAGATTCTGACACAAAAGCTTCAATGAGAGGTTCAAATCTTCTCCATCCGTATATTTGTTACTAAAATTTTATTATGTATATCTTCGAATTCATGTATAGAGATATTGAAAGATAAAGTGTACCGTTTAAAGACTAGAAAAATATCTAAAACTGAGATTTAATAAGCACTTGATACATATACCGTTAGATTTATTTACGGGATGCTATTAGTATGTTTGACATAGTTTTCGATAATCAACTTTTAGTTTTGAAACTTGGAAATAATTCCTGACAGTGTTTGGATGTGCTATCTATAGACCTAATTTTTGGAAACTCTTGTAAGTGGTCTCTCTTGGACGAAAAAGTTGTTTTCTTCTTTAATGAAACTTCACATTTCTCATTTCATTTTAAATGATGACAAACAAATTTCCTCCTACATCAGCTCCCACTCATTTTACCTTTTTTAATTTTTTTTTATTTACTTTCTACTTATGATCACTTTCTTATTTTATTACAATTTTGTTAATTTAGATTAATTTTTATTACTTTGTTATATCAATTAAATATTTTATTTCAGTTTATTTTTATTACTTATTTTATTGTTTTATAAATTGCAAAAAAACTCAAATTTTCACTTCCTTTCTTTTACTGTCAAAAAAATCAAAAACAACAATTATCTTTAGCAATCTCTATAAGTGAAGTGATTCAACTAATTTTATATTCTGGGATACAATTTAGGAATCTTTTAAAAAATATATAATTTGCATATTATAATTCCATAAAATCGGAAATTCAACGTTATCTTATTTTCATATTTTAGGAATACCATCCAATACAGTCTCCTCTTTTTCCAATAATTTTTTCACCTATTTTACCATGATAAGTAAATTGTATATATGGATCACAGATGAAACTTCACCAAAAGTATAGGTTTTTTTTTTTTTTTTTTTCATATTATTATAATGAAAGGAGAAACTTGTATTAACAAGACGAACGGCCTCCACACGAGGAGGAGGCAACATAGAACACATCCAATTCAGCAGACTTAGTCAACCAAACTGGAAAAGAAGACATCTAAACTGTAGAACTTTTGAAACCCAAAGTCCAATTGGCGATACACTGGGCGACCCTATTACATTCTCTAAAGATAGAGTTGACAGAATTAATGTTATTGACTTTCATCAACCTTTTGATATCTTCTACTATAGTTGCAATGTCCAAGTGTGAAATAAGAACCCCATTACAAAGCTTTGCAACTTATCCATAAGTATAGTAGTTGTATCAAAGAACTCGAATTTTTATGAGTTTATATTTTTTTCTATTTATGCTTTTTTAGTGAATCTTTTATTAAAATCCAATAACTATATAAATATTGTATAGAGTTGTATAATAACATATGGCCTCTATTATACATAAGACATGAAAATAACAGTCTTACATAAAATTTACAACATATACGATAAAATCGTAATAAAAAGGTTATACAAACGACAACCATAATTGATTAAGTTGTTAGTATGTAAAATCATAAAGTATATATCTAATCTTAATGATAACAAATCACATGACGATAATAATAGTCAATTAAGTTGTTGATATACAATGATCATAAAACAGTAAGAATAAGTTTTTTTTTTTTTGGAATATATATATTAAAAATAGATAATTTTCTTTTAATATCGTAAAACACTAATAATTTTTTGTAAGTTGTTACTTCGCTCACGTTCGGATTTGGACCATCTTAATAATATAAAAGCTAATCTTAACGTGATAAAAATAGATACTAGTCCATAAATGATAATTTCACCTTTTATTTACAAACTCTCGATAAATATGGAACAAATTATTACATTAACAAGTATTGTAAATTTATTTTAACACAATTTTGCACTTGCAAAAACTAAACTTGTTCTTGTTATAGAAGATGTGAATGGAGAGACTAATTTTTTTGGTTAAAAAAAAAGACATTAATCTGGTTATGATTCTATTAGGATTTAACAAGATTATCACTACAAACACAATCCAAAATACCGTAATCACTATAAAGGAGATATCTCTTACGATTTAAGTATTAAATGGTAAAACTTGAACCTCATCAACCTAGCACAAAAGTGAAAGAGAAGTTCAAACACTATGCTAAGAGCAAATGTGCAAATGGAGATTAAATTTGAGATCTCTTGACAAAATTAATTCTTATAATAATAAGTTTGCCGGTAATATAAAATTTTGTACTTCGAAGTAAAAACTCAAACAAAGTTGAGCAATCTAATCCATCAGCTTAAAAGTTGAAATGCAGAGCGTCCTATTCCTATGTAGAACAACTTTTCCATGATAATTTACAATAAAAGAGAAAAGAAACAAAAACAAAAGGCTGTGTTGTCGAAGATTTTTATAACATATAATCTGATCTTGATAAATTTAATAGGGCCCATTTGTGGTTGGTTGCATTTCATCAAAAAGTTGACGATGAATCAAGAACCTTAAAAATTACGTGATGCACAATAGAATATTGATATTAAAATCTCACCGTTGATGGGAGTTGTTGGTGGCTCATGATCATGCAAGCAAGATGACAATCTCATACTGACATCACCTTTCTCATTTCATGAATAAATAATTGCTCTCAGTTCTTGTATATCATTATAACCATGTTAAAGTTACAAATTTGGAATAAAAATATATTTCAAATATAAATATACAATTTTAATGGTTACAAAGATTCATTATGAATTATTTTTTTATTTATTTTATAATAAATTACGTATATATATTAACAATGATATAATATTATCTTATGATAAATAACGCTTATTTAATTTGACAATGATTTAAGTTTGAATTGCTCTTACCTTAAATAGTATCTTAAATAAAAATTACACATACTAAGATAATAATATTATCGTTATTGTTGTTGTTATTATTATTATTGAAAAGTCTTATATTTTTATTTCAAATACAGTACAAAACCACTTGATATTTTTTTTATCTCTTCAAGTACAGTTTTTTTATGCAAAGGAGAATTTAGAATTAATTTTAAATTCTAAGTGTTAATTTATGTTCTACATCATCGATATTTCTATCAATAAATCTCGTGTTTTGTGATTCACATTAATACATGTTAGTCTAAAATAGACCGATGGGATAATATCTAAAATTAATGATTAATAAATGTTGTGTTTTATGTTTCATATTTTAATTATAAATTAAATACTATTAATATATACATAAAAATATTTTAAATTTTGTTATTATTTATTTTCAGATGTTTATATTAAATTAATTATATTACATAATAATAAATAGTAAAAAGAATATAAATGTCAACTTATTAATTTTTAAATAATTTTAAATTTAAAAAATAAATAAATTTATAATATATTCAGAGGTAAAGAAAAAAAAAATATTATTCAGCTTTTAGTTTTTTATCACTATTCAGTTTTTAGTTTTTTGCAGTATTGTTCAGTCTTCAGACAAAAAAATAAATAACCTCTAATTTTTATTTTAACTTCTGATCTGACCTATCCTGACCCAAACCCACCTTTATTTAATATATATATTTTTAATTCGATTTTTTTATAGTTTTTAATTTCGAAGAAATTTGGTTTTTGGGCTTGAGATCCAAGTGACATAAAAGCCCAACCAGAGTGAATTAATAGGACATCGTTTCTTTGATGCAACTAATTAGTGCTTTGAAATTTCTCATTTTTAATTGTTTTTTTGCATAGTATTTTAATATTTTTCTTCAAACATTTAGCACGAATATATATATCTATTAACTATATAAAAAATGGTATTAAATTCTAGGGCCCCAAAAATATATTAAATATATATAAAAATTTATTAACTATATATGACTGTATATAAAAAATGGGAAGAGAGTTATGAACGGTAGCAGATTTCAACACTCTCTGAATTTGTTTGAAATTAAAATTACATTTTTATCCTAATGTACTACACTTGTTATATAGCTGTTTGTGTTTGTTTGAAAAGGGTAAAAAATTAATTGCCTAATGTTTCAAAACTCGCTACTCGTGACTCGACCGGCAACCCAACGAGTGACGAGTAATCGATAACTCGACAAGTAATCGGTAAGTACTCGGAAAACACTGTTTAAGAGATAAATTATAATTTTTTAAGTTTGAAAGCATAAAATGACATTTTTATAAACTTCAGGGACCATGGAGAAATTATTCACACAATATTTACGGTTGATTTCACTCTCAAACCCTCAGCTTCACTCTCTCTCCCGGTCTCCCCCTTCGGCTCCCTCTTCCTTCTCCTCTCTCAACCCTCTTCTCTCTCCAACAGCCCGTCGCCGTTCCCGTTCAAGTGCGACGTCGTCGTTGCCGTCAAGTGCACCGTCGCCGTCGCCGTCGCCGAAGCCGAACCAGTCCCCCTTCATTGTCACTGACTCGCCGGCCATTTTAAATCGCCTTCTCTCTCATCTACGACGGCCACTCTCCTTCTCTCTGCCTGTATGTCGTTGACGTCTTCTTCCTTCAAGTTGTTGCCGTTTTCGTCGCCGGCGATAGTGAGTAATTAGTTTTTTAATTTTCTGTTATGTGTGTTGCTTGTTTTGCTGGAAATATTGGATTTTGAGGATGATTTTGGGTGACGTTTGGGATGATTTCCGACCGATTTTGTGATGATTAGACTCGCCGAGTCGGTCGAGTTGGGCCGAGTGTCCACCTCCGGCGAGTAGGACGTCCGATCTGGTGGTTCTCGGATCGGCGGAGTGCCGATCCGCGAGAACCCGGCGATAACTTGGCGAAAATCGCCGAGTTTTTAAACAATTATACGTCAACATTTCAACACACACTCATTTCACTTTCTCTCTCCAACCTTTTTCTCCAAGTTACAGTGAAGGGTAAAGTTTTAATCAAGGCGACGAGGGGGCCGAGCCTGTAGAAGGGGATGCTTTTGGCAATCAAGAAGAGGACGGGGAAGATGAAGATGACGGTATTTCTATCTGTAGTCCTTTTATTCCATCAATTTTGCATTTTTTTTTTAAAGTTTTATGGGTGCAAGTTATTGACTGTTTGGTTGCAAGGAGAATGGAAATGGGTTTGGTTCATAAAGGCAGGGGATTAGAAAATTTGGGGTACTTTTAGACTCTGTTTTTATATTTTTAAGGTTTTTAGAGCTGGGGTTGGGGACGACGCATTTTTTTTTTTTCTGTTTAAATAAAAATTGAAGTGTGAGTGTTGTTATGAAACTAAGTAGATCATTAGGTTTTACTGATCATATGAGGAATTTTTTAATTTAGTTGTGTTTAAGTATATTTTATGTGATTATTTGGTCGAAAAGTTTACTTTTCTATATTTATTGTTATACAGTTTTGAAGTTGATGCTGCTTTATAGGTTTACTCATACATTTACTACTGTGGTTTTTGAAGAAACTGCTGTTAATTCAAGTGATTTTGATATAGATGTCTTTAAACTCACTTACTTAGAGGTGGGTACTTTTTCTGTTTTCTTGATATTGTTGTTTTCTGAAGTTTGTAGAGATGATTGTTAGTAATTTGGTGGATTTGAAATTTTCGTTGGATTCTTGGTTTAAAGAAATAGTTGATTGTGGGAAGTGGGTCGATTGAACATTTTGGTTGCTCCAATCCGGGTGGGCAACTTGGATTTCAAAATTCCTTGGCTTTATGATGCTAACAAGAAATTCTTGAAAAACTTTGAGGTACTTCTATAAGAACTTTATAACTGTCTTCTTCTAAAATTATCATCTACAAATATTTTTGTTTTGAAGATTAATGAGCTTGTTCTAATTGCCATGCAACTTAAGTGCAACTCAATGATCTTCGAAAAGTTGATTGCTTATTAATTACACAAGCCTTAATTATCATTGCCATTTGAAGACTTTAGAGCCCCTTTCTAAGAGGTTTTCAGATCTTAAAAAGTCATTGCAACTCCCAATGCCAAGCCACTGCTCAATCCCCTTTTTAGAAATGTGAGTGATATAATTTAGAAATCCAAATTTATTATTTTTCATATAGTATTTATGATTGTGGTGATATGTCAATATGTTATCCAATATAATTGACATTTGAACATTTTCTAGGTATAATTGTTCTGATATGGGCCAATGAAAATTGAATGTTGGTTGAATTATAAGAAAGATAGATAATTGATGTTTATTCCCTATTTAGGGAGTTTTCAGATATTGCTTTTGTGTAGCCTTTGCTGAGGAAATGTTGTGTGGTTGCAGTCTATTACTTTCTGTTACATCATTCTGCAAATACAAATTAATACCTGCTTGATGAAAAGCAGAAATGATATATCTCATGCTGACAAATGGATATATAATGGGTGGTTAACCTCACTTTGGCTGGGGTTTGGAAAATGGGTGGCCTAACTTAGGGAAGATTGCATTGCCTGGTTTTGAATTTAGGCCTACTTTTGAAGACAAGTTTTCCATTTCGAGAACTGCCAGCTGCCTGCCACTTGTGGCAGTGCTGCCGGTGGTGGAGGTGAAGGGTAAGGAGTCAGTGGTGTTGAATGACAATAAACTGAGTGCTGGAACTGGAAGAGGGTGCTTCAAGAAACGCAAGGTTGATAAGCTGCAACAACAAAACACTAAGGTTGGTTTTTTTTTTTTCCTTTGTTTTGAGTCACAGGGAAACTTATCTGCATCCTAGTGTATATATATATATATATATTGACGATGAAAAATAGAATGAATCAATAAAATCTAGTGACCAACCTCCGCTTTGCCGAGCCAATTGCGGGGCATTTGAAGTAAATGGCGGGAAAGTTTTCAAAAACAGTGTTTTTCCCTCCAAATTGTCTACCCCTATAAAAACCCAACCCTCACCAATTTCTCTCACCTCTGTCTCTCTGTTCAGGAATCACAGCTTTGTCTCTTCACTTCAGGTCTGCTTCGCCTCTCGCTCTCTTTTTGTTCTTTATTCTCTTTTTTTGTGTGATGATTCCAGATTTATTTTCTGATTTTGTTTGTTTGTTTGTTCTTGTAGTTCAATTAATCACAGCTCTGTCTCTTCACTTCAGGTCTGCTTCACCTCTCGCTCTCTCTTCTTGTTCTTTATTTACGTATATATCTGCGATATTTTTGTTTGTTTGTTTGTTTGATTTTCTTGAAATTTGAGTTATTTTTTTGTTTGTTTGTTGATTAAATTATCTTTTTTCTTTGTTTGATTTTACTGAAACTATGATTCTTTTTCTTTGATTAGTTAGGGTTTCATTGAAGTAAATATCGAGAAAGATAGGACCTGTTTGTTGATTTGTTTCTATTACACACTCACACACCAAACATCCCTTTCAGTTTTTTCTCGCCAAATTGTCTCCTCCTATAAAGCGCTGAATTCTCTCTCTAGAAATTGAAATCACACCTCTCTCTCTGCTTCACCTCTCAATCTCTCTTTTCTAGTTCTTCAATTATAGTAGGTGTTTGATCATAGTATTTGTTCTTCATTTGGATTGACCGTTTCATTGCCTTTAGATCTGATTTTGTTTTTTCTTGTATTTCGATTTTTTTTCGTGTTTATTTGATTTTCTGAGTGTTAATGATTGCTCTGTTTGTTGATGATTCCAGATTACTCTATGATTGCATTGTTTGTTTTGTTTGTCTCTTGATTTAAAGATTTTTTTCCTTTGTTTTTTGACTTGTATTTCGATTTTTTTTTGTTTGTTTGATTTTCTAAGTGTTGATGGTTGCTCTGTTTGTTGATGATCCCAGCATCTTGGCGACATGCTTGTTGACATCAACAAACAGAGCAACCATTAACACTTAGAAAATCAAACAAACAAAAAAAAATCGAAATACAAGTCAAAAAACAAAGGAAAAAAATCCTTAAATCAAGAGACAAACAAAACAAACAATGCAATCATAGAGCAATCTGGAATCATCAACAAACAGAGCAATCATTAACACTCAGAAAATCAAATAAACACGAAAAAAAATCGAAATACAAGAAAAAACAAAATCAGATCTAATGGCAATGCAACGGTCAATGAAGAACAAATACTATGATCAAACATTGAAGAACAGAAAAGAGAGATCAAGAGGTAAAGGTGTGATTTCAATTTCTAGAGTGAAATCAGCTCACTTTGGCGGAAAAAAAGGGTGTGCGTGTGTAATAGAAACAAATCAACAAACAGGTCCTATCTTTCTCGATATTTACTTCAATGAAACCCCTAACTAATCAAAGAAAAAAAATCATAGTTTCAGTAAAATCAAACAAAGGAAAAAGACCATTAAATCAAGAAACAAACAGAAAAATCAACTTAAATGTCAAGAAAATCAAATAAACAAAATATCGTAGATATATACGTAAATAAAGAACAAAAAGAGAGAGCGAGAGGTGAAGTAGACTTGAAGTGATGAGACAGAGCTGTGATTAATTGAACTACAAGAACAAACAAAATCAGAAAATCAATCTGGAATCGTCACACAAAAACAGAGAATAAAGAACAAAAAGAGAGAGCGAGAGGGGAAGAAGACCTGAAGTGAAAAGACAGAGCTGTGATTCCTGAAGAGAGACAGAGGTGAGAGAGAAATCGGTGAGGGTTGGGTTTTGAATGTTGTTTAAAAACTTGGCCGTTTTTTCTTGTATTTCCATTTTTTTTTGTTTGTTTGATTTTCTAAGTGTCAATGATTGTTCTGTTTGTTGATGATTCCAGATTGCTCTGTTCGTTTTGTTTGCCTCTTAATTTAAAGACTTTTTGACTTGTATTTCGATTTTTTTTTGTTTGTTTGATTTTCTAAGTGTTGATGATTGCTCTGTTGGTGATTCCAGATTGCTCTGTTCATTTTGTTTGTCTCTTGATTTAAAGGTTTTTTTTCCTTTGTTTGATTTTCTTGAGCGCTGAAACTATGGGTTCGTTTGTTGGTGATTATTTACTGTTTCATTGCTTTTAGATCCGATTTTTTTTCTGTTTCCTTGTGTTTCGATTTTGTTTTTTTTTTTTTTTTTTTGTGCTTTTTGAATATGCAGAACGGAGAACCAAACCTCGAGTGTGAAGCTGGGCAAATCAACAGCCTTATCAACGAGCATGTCGCCAAGATGCTGGGGTCAAGTGACGGCAGTCCAGCTGCTGCTGCTGCTGGGCACTAGTGGGACTGCCACTCCTCTCACTTCTGCAGTAAAATTCCCGTTCACTCCGTTCTCTCTCTTTGATTTTTTCTTTTTTAATTACAAAATCTGGTTTTCAATCGCGTGTTAGTGAGCTTGATGCATGCATTTGAATTGAAATGTGAAGTGAGTCTATTAAGTTTTACATAGCTGATTATGAATCAATGTAGCAAGAGCAGATTGGGCTTGGGAAAAAAAAGGGGTGAAGAGGAGGAGCCATAGCCACTTCAAACTCTCTCTTCCTTGGTAAACTTTTACTCTTTGATTTACATTGCTGCATTAATTCATCATTACCAATCGTGTGTTGGGAACTTGATGCATGCACATTAAAATTGAAATGTGAAGCAGGTATATACAGTTTTACAATTTTGCATGGCTAATGATGAATTAATGCGGTAATTAACAAAAGAGAAGAGAGGGGAGCACCCACTTAAACGGGGAATCCAGTACATGACTGTGATATGCAAGTATTGGAGTAAGAATGGGTTCTGCTCGCATGTTGAATGTGAGTTACATGGAGAGAAAGAGCTCCTCAAAATCCCCCCCAGCTCTCCGCAACTTTGCAAATCGCGCCTCTGTGAGGCGAAGTTGGAGTCGCAAAACGCTGAGCATCAATCGTTCATCCTTAAAATCAACAGTCTCATCAACGAGCATGTCGTCAAGATGTTGATTTTAAGGATGAACGATTGATGATCAGCGTTTTGTGCCTCCAACTTCGCTTAATGGAGGCACGATTTGCAAAGTTGCGGAGAGGAGGTGGGGGGATTTTGAGGCAGGACCCATTCTTACTCCAATACTTGCATATCGCAGTCCTGTACTTTATTCCCCGTTTAAGTGGGTGCTCCCCTCTCTTCTCTTTTGTTAATTGCTGCATTAATTTTTCATCAGCCTTGTAAAACTGTACATGCTTCACATTTCAATTCAAATGTGCATGCATCAAGCTCACCAACACAATTGGTGATTAAAAGTTTACCGAGGAAGAGAGATTTAAGTGGCTTTGGCTCCTCCTCCCTCTTCTTTTTTCCCAGCACAATCTGCTCTTGCTGCATTAATTCATCATCAGCCATGTAAAACTGTCAAGCTCACCAAAACACAATAGACAACCACTTTGGTAATTAAAAAATCAAAGAGCAAAGGTTTTCTTCAGAAGGAGCTTCAATACTCTTTTACGTATTGTAAATAGTAAAAAATATGGTGGACATACATGTAAGTATAAAAATAACTAGTATGGTAAAATTGGTTGGATTGATTGAAAGCTTTGCCTTTCTTTTCTAGGTTATTTTCTGTTGCCTTTTTTGGACATTAAAATTGTAGGATGTTTGCTGAACTCAAGACTTGGCTACCAAAAGTGAATGCATTGTAATTACTTAGATATGTATCATGTATGTATATCAGAGATAACAAGTGTCAGCGGCTAGGTGTTTGTGTGAGTGTGTGTGTATTTATATGTATATTAGAGAGAAAACCAAACCTGAATTGATGTTGCGTGGAGTCAACCGTCTCCACTTGGCCTCCACCATCAGCTACTCATTATCACGCCTGTTGAAAACAAGGTTGGCCAGGACTATATCACTGATCAATATACTGGGGCCATTAATGTTTGTAAACGGGTCATTGTTCGGTGTGTCTATTTATATATCATAGGCTTCCTCAATGTGGGAAGGCTAAGGTGAAGTCACGTGTGCTGTGTGCAAGTCATGCATGCAAGTCCTCATTAAATGTATAAATTTGATTTTTTTAATTAATTTTTTAATTTTGAAGAAATTTGGTTTTTGGGCTTTGGTGTGCAAGTGACACAAAAGTCCAACCTAAGTGCACTAATACGACATCGTTTGTTTGACACTACTGGTTGATACCAAAGCGCCCAACCAAAGTCCACTTTTTTATGTGATTTTTGCTAAAAGATTTATAGAGGTTTCGTTGAGTTGAGGATTGAAGTGAAATAATTTATAAAATTACTTGTTTTGTAATGATTGTGAGATGACATTCGCTATTTATGAGAGCACTGTTTTGCGTCTTCATGTTTTCTTAAATATTTTCAGTAAATGCCATTTGTTGACAAGATTAGTAAAATTAATATAATCAATTTCCAATAAAGATCATTTATTTAACAAGGTTAATAAAATTGACGGCGTTAGTAAAATTATAGGAGAAAATAAAAGCAGTAAAGATAATAATAAAAAAAGAAAGTATATAATCAATCTTGAAATATATATATTTATAATATTAATTATCGTTTTTGAACTTTAATTATTATCATATTGAATGAAGAAATTCTACTATCAAAATACATTAGATGTTGGTCATTGATACATCATTCTAATAAGGATAATAGTGGTTATTGGCATCTAGGTTTCATGTTTGTTGGAGAGGTTGAATCCAAACTCTCTTAACATCTCCATCAATCCAATTATAAAACTCTACACCTTTAACGTGTTGCCTAGCCTGTTGCAATGGAAGACTTTTTTTGGCTTGCAAAAATAATAGAAACGGATGTGGTTAGAATGTCTCAACCCAATGGCACGTATGGTGTTTGCCAATACACTTGCCTCCTCTACTGCCGGAATTAAAATGGAGTTGAGACCAAGGTACAACATTCCATTATCTAAATTTTCAACTTCGAGCCATTCCATCTTTGAAGAGTACCTGAAAGCACATTTTGATTCATAAAGTAAATTAGGAAAATTATAATAAACCACTAATAGATCAGTTCCATCATGTGACTCGATCAAGAAAGGATCACCATGCGTGGCCCTTGGTAGTAATAGTTTGTGATGTAGTTTCCACTCTTCTTGTTCGACCTTAAATGACACAATTTAGAGATACATAAAGCCAATTCTATACTAAGAAAAAGAACGAAACCTAAATACATTTAGTTAACCAAATAAGGAACTTAATAACTTTTCTTAAATATTTTGGTCTCTGTTAAATTTTTCGGCGATTGGAATTTAATTATCAATGGGATGTCAATCGAGAATAGTTTTACCGTTATTAGGAGGAGTGTCAAATTAATTGGTTGTATCCTAATCGCATTAGGACCACATCAATTAGGAAGTTTTTATAAAAATAGATTAATAAAAAGTGAAGTATTGGGAGACAAAGCTTTGCATCCTAATTGGATTTCCCTGCATTAGATCATTAAAAGATTTCATGTTCTAGTCCGTTCAACTAGTATTTCGGTTTGAACTAATTCAATCAATATAAAACTATCCCTGCTAAGATTTCAAATTCTAGTAAGTTAAATTAATATTTAGGTTCAGATTGATCAAATCAATATAAGAATATTCATACTTTTTCAACCCATACAAGTCTAATCTAGTCTTTCTTTTTTTGGGACACTACTACCAAACATATCAAAGGACTATTGGATTATACTAAGATTAATTGACCCTGATTGTTTCAAATCCGCTAAGATCAATTGACACTCATGATTATAAGAAAACATAAAATAAAATAAAATAAAGCATAGTGTAACATAATTCTTTACAGAAAGAATAATATGCTACAAGGTTCCATACACAACACAAAATATAGGGACTGAGTGGATTGTCCTGTTTAACCCCTTTTGGACGGTCAAAAAGTTTAAGAGACTTTACAGTTCCAAGAAACTTGCATTGTTGCTGAAGTAATGCATTTCATAACTAACATTCACCATACCATGTGGCAATCCAATATCTAGTAGAGTGTCCAAAGTAAAATCCCAACCCAAGCGATCGTATGTCTTTTCAAGATAAACTTTTATTGCCATCCAACTCTCACACCCTTTTTTGATCTTCATAAAATGCACAACCTCTTGAGCAATCATGACGTTGTTAATTATATGTCTCCCCGGCACAAAGCTAGGCTAGGCTTGACAAACTATTTTATCCATGACCTCATTTCAACAGATTGGCAATTACTTTGGTAATCACCTTAAACGTGATATTATATAGGCTAATAAGTCTCGATTGGTGAAAACTCTAAGGCTTGTCTACCTTTGGAATTAGAACGATGAAAACTCAGCACAACTCATGCTCGATAGAACCTCCCTCAAAAATAACATCAACATGACACGTCAACTAAACGTTCCATGGAAAATTTTCTCTAAAAGCAAATACACGCTGCAATATGTATGTACAATTTATATTGCACAATATCTCAATTACATCGCACTGCTTGTCAGCTTCAATGTAAATAAAACCCTTTACAGGGCTCAACAGCAAAAGCAGATATTGTATTCATTTTGGCAACAAGTGATTTCAGATCAGCAAATTTTTGCATCAGACCAAGGTATGAGCCTCTTATTTTTATTTTGAGAAAACACAGTAAAGAAGAAATGGGTTACATATCACTAATATTAGATACGAATACCAATGGATGTGCGTACGAAAAGATTATAACACAGAACTTTGTAGGACTACAACACATAACCCCAACAATCTGCCAGAAAACGCAATACTCAATCAAGCAAAAATCCCAATAACACGAACCATGAGATCAACAAATTCTGTAACTGCATGGAGGGCTTAAACATTTGGCTAATCAAGCCTCCATGTTCATATATTTCTAAAACATGAGTATTTATTCCTAATATGAATAATGCATCAGATCAATATTATTACCTGTTTGTGATGAACTGCAAAACATTCATCAGCACTGCAAGTTTCCATGATATTAAACACCATTACCAAAATGCTAACACCCATCCCTTTAGACTTTCTTACACCATGCACATTAAAATTTCTAATGTGAGTCAAATTCATACCACACATGTTTAACATCATTAACCTAAGAATGCACAATTTAGACTAAAACCTTGATGCATTTCTATATTCAATTAAAGATAACATAAAATGTCATGAACATGGAATCATACATAGTCAATGTAAGCTCGCTTTCTCCAGGCCAGTACCCCACTCACCGAAACATCTTCATCCACTAACAATACAAATGTCCAATAAATGTTTACCTATACATTTTTTTCTAAACTTATCAAGCTTCATAAAACGAAATTCAACCAACTTGAGTGTCACAGGCTTCCAAAAACCACCCTTAACCTTAGTTTCCATTTTTGTTTCCAAATGAAACAATATTTTCCCAATGCCATTTAAGTGCAATCCAGCACCAAATGACCACACCAACAAACACGGACAATCCACAATCCAGCAGTACAAAACCCGAGACACCCAATTCACCACTTCGAAAGCCAACAACTCCAAACCACAATAATAATTCCATATCCGCAATTAAACTCAATAGATAAACCTAGAAAACGAATTCCCCTTTTCAAAAGCAACACCAACCTGCAAAGAAAAACTCAAAAAGGAAAAAACCATACACAAACATTTTTGGAAATTCATTTCCTCAAACACATTAAATCAAACCAAGCACATAAATCTACCAAAATAAAATAATTTAAAAAAAAAAAAAAAAACCACACACACACACACTTCCATATCAGTTTTCCTGTTCAAGTAAATAACAAATTGCATGAGGTACTGGTCTCCTCTGATGTCGATTTCGAAACAAATTCTTCACTAAAACTCGCCAACAAAATTAAACCAACTTCAAATCAATTTGCAAATTATTCCTTCATCCACTGAATGAGTCAAGAATTAAGTAGTAGCCAAAGAAAGCATTTCATTATGCAGAACTTAACTCTGAAAATTGGTTCCATTCATACATCATTGAAATAAAATTACAAAAACTACTAGATAAACACTTCAGAAGCCACAAAATAAGCTTTTGCAAAAAAGAAGCAAACAAAAAACACTAACAAGTGACAACATTTCATCTACTCATCATCTTTGTTCTTCTTTTTCTTCTTTTTCTTCTTTTCACTTTTATCAGCTCCGTGATCATTTTCACCATTCTCAACACCCTTAGTCTCCTCAGCTTCTTTGTTTTTCTTCTTCTTTTTCTTCTTCTCAGATTTGTCTGCTTCAGGTGAAACAGCTTCTTCCTTATCCTTGTGCTTCTTTTCTTTCACCTTCTCAGTCTTTTCCACTTGTGCAGATTCTACATCACCATCCTCTTTATCCTTCTTTTTCTTCTTCTTTTTCTCTTTCTTCTCGGCTTCAATCTCCTCTACCCCAGCTTCCTTCACCTTCTTCACCTTCACTGTTTCTTCTTTCTCAACTTCCTCAGCCTCTTCAAGTCTAGCCCTCTTAGCAGGCAAAGGAGCAGTACCGTCAGTGATCTCGTCTGATTTGCGCTTACGCACCTCCCCATCTTCCTCGTCCTCAGATTTCTTCTTCTTTTTCTTTTTTTCCTTCTCCACCTTAGCAGGCTCTTCCTTCTCCGTAACAGCTGGTTCAGCTGCAGCTGCAGCAAGACTCGCAACCACCGAATCGCCACCAGTGGGCAGAACCACATTTCTCATCCACTCTTGAGGTGTCTTCTCATTCGGCTTGCCATGCTTATCCAACTTCCCTTCAGCAATCAATTTCTTCTTCATTGAAGCTCTCGGTCCCAACCCCCATTTCCTAGGGTAAGTATCCCTATCCATAACAACCCTCTTGATCTTTGCAACGACACCATGATCACACGTGGCCATGACAGCAGTAGTCATCTCGGCAATCCCCAACGCAATGGCCTCCCCTTTGGTAGTCATCAACACAACTTCTTCACCGACCTCAATACCATTCTCAAACCTCAACAACCCAGGAATCATCAACTTGGCACCGTAACATATAGCATTAACCGTGCTATCCTTGACAACCAACCTCTTATAACTAGTCAAAAGGACTTCAAGCGGCATAATAACCCTCCTCAAATAAGACTCATCCCTATAATTATCATACAACCATTGAGCATCCATGACATCATGCATAGTGACCATATTATCATTCTCTCCCGAAATGCCAGACCTAACCCTCCTCAGCTCCTGCATATGGCCACCCACACCAAGAATCAACCCCAAATGAACACACAAGGTTCTGACATACGTACCCGCCTCACACGAAATCCAGAAAACAACCAAATGCCTATCAACATCATACTCAAGCAACTTGCTTTCATAAACAGTCCTAATCCTAAGCTGTCTTTTGACAGCAGAAATCAAAGGGGGCCTCTGAAAAACAGCCCCGGTAAGGGTTTCAAGGGCACGAGCCACTTTGGCCACCTCGGGTACTTTACTATGCAATCTGGCAATACAAACGTACTCCTTGCCAGCACCCTGTTGGGACTTGACAAGACGGGTAGCTCTATCAATGCAAACAATGAGGTTTCCAGTGACCTTGGGGTCCAAAGTGCCACTATGACCCGTCTTTTCAACACGTAAAATACGTTTGATCCAGGCCACCACCTCATGGGAAGAAGGGTTGGCCGGCTTGTCAAGGTTGAGAATGCCATACCTGATGTACTCAGCCAGTGGGCGTTTCAGAGGAGAGTAACCGTTGGGGAGCGGCGTGTAGTGTCCGGTTCGTACATTGAGACGCTCGTAGTTCTTCAAGAGGATCGGCCACTCTGAGGTGTCAAGGGACGGAGTGAAGCTCTGCGGCTTGATCATGAAATCGAAATCTTCTTTTTTAGTGGCGGCCGCCTCCTCACCCTCCATCTTCTTCTTCTTCTGCTTTTTCTTGGACAGCTCAGTATCAGTCATCGCCTTCGTGGGGTTTTTGGAGGTGGCTCTGCAAAATGATTTTAAGCTTAGGGTTTTTGGGGTTTAGCCGAGAGAGAAACGCACACAATCAAATGGGCCTTACTTGGGCTTCTACAAAATGGGCCCACATATCAAGAACAAAAATGCTCCAGTAATTTTCCTTTTTTTTTACAAGTGTATATTAGTGTTCTTATCATCCAAAAATAACACATTTAAAATCATGAGATTTTAGAACAACTATTCCCATAAAATTATAAATTACAGGTATGTTTCAAAATTCTTATCACCTTTGAAAGAATGTCTCATCGAAATTCTTTCCATATTATCAGAGTGCTCAATAATATTAATATATACTTCCTCACTAGAGAACAACTTTGTCTCTTATCAATTTCTTACTAGCTTAATATTTTGATTGCTTATTGTTTTATTTCAAAATTTATTTACTTTTTATTTCAATTGTGTATCTTTTATTGAGGGGGCCATTAACAGGCCATGGCTCTAAGTGTCCGACCAATCCCTCTTTTGTGGCGACCAACCATTAGCTGCTAGCAATTGTCTTGGAATGTAATGTACTTTTAGACAATCTCATTGTTTTTTGTGGAAAATATCAGTATTTCAGAATTCGGTTGAGTTTTCACCAAGTCGACTCGGATCGGCACTCTAACTATCCAAAAACCCCAAATCAGGGGTTTTGTTCACTGGAGTCGAGTAATCGCCGAATTGGTTCAAATATTCGATCAACTAGGTTTAGCTCGATCAATTCGGTCAACTCCTTAACCAATTAGCAAAAAGTACAAAATTTTGTTTTATTTTTTGTAGCCTAACCCATGCTCGGTCCTTTACCCTGTTGGGGTTGAATATTCCAGTCTGATCCAATAGAATATAGCTGGTTCATTTGGAGACTGGCCCCATGATCATCACCACACATTGGACTTCTTTGTTTTTTGATTTCAAAGTTGACTTTTAATTTGATCGGTTCAAACTATGATAACAGCAAGACTATATAGAGACTATTATTGTTTTTCCATCCCTCACAAAACATGTGATGTGAATAATACGTGATTAATTGAATATTTATAATCACATATTCTTATTTTAATGACGAAAATATAATTCATTCATATTTGTAAACCATATGATTGTAATTAAACGATTCGAAGGAGTTTAATATTAAAAACAAAATTGATGAACTGACACATTTGGAATATTGATGGCAACAGATTCGGTACAACTTTGAGCTATGTTTGAGCCTTCATAACTTGGTTGCTCAATCATTGATTTGTTCTGTTTCTTTAGAATCAATTGATTGAATTAGTTTATGATTTAAGTGACAAGAGCATGTTATTTTCCTTATCATTATGCCACTAATACCATCAATTGTTTTTCCGAATTAATTTCTTCTATTGATAATATATCTTCAGGTTAGATCTAAATATAGACGAATCCAAAGAGTTTAACATTAATCCAATCGCTCCATTTGAATTTAGACATTTAGATATCATATCTACTTGTATTCTAATAATAACAAAAGTTAATCACACACAATCCTTCTATGGAAAAGCTTTCAATCATTTGAATTGCATACAAAATCATATGTATCTTACAAATTATAGTATTCTTATAAACTTAATTAATACATATACAACTCTAAGCTCAAAAGTACACCCAATTGCACCTCACTAGAATCTAGATACAAAATATTCTATATAATCGTCATGCTCATTATTAATTATGAGCCATTTAATCAAATAATACTTGATTATTTATATACCTTAGTTGATGATCAAACAGTGATCCTATGATGAGTTCCAATTTAGGCTTATATTGATACACTATTTGGAACTCCTCTACACGTTACTCCAGGACCTGAACTAGGTGCTAGTAGCTCGTATGGTAACACCCCAGCCCCACACCGATTCCTAAGGCTTGAATCGCTGTTTCTTTTCTCGATTTCCTTCTCAATTTGTCTGATCTCAGACGAAAATTCGAAAAATGCTTCGATTATCTCCGTATCACCGGACCAAATCCAGGGTTGTTGCCTCTCCCCTAGGTACTCCTCATCAGGGGAATGTGTAGACAATGTGTCGACCACAGCCATGTACTTGGTTGCTTGTAGTAAACTTGGCAATGCTAAGAGGAAATATTTCTGAGGGTCAGCCAAGAAATTTGCATACTCAGGGTCATTCTCCTCAGGAATCAATCGTCTCATTAGAGGCGGACGGTTAGGCACATAACCACCATAGGGATACTGCCCGAAATTGAGGGCGGCGTGTTGGGCGGACGCCAGCCAGATGAGGGTAGTGAGGATGGAGACGAGATCCTCGCCGTTGGTCAATGTGGGCCACCAGTCTGCGTTGCTGAGGTCTGCGTGGCCCACGTTGACGGATTCATAGTACCATGCTTGTAGCTCTGTGTCATCGCAAATTAGACTTGAATTTGGGTAGTAATGGTTCACATAGGTCCGGACCCAATTCTCAATGGCTGACCAAATTAGGAGCCCATCAGCGGCATAAGGGTAGTCCTCTATTAGCAGCTTTAGACCATGTGGTTTTGTTGGGTCAGGTTCTGCCATGCCCCTGCATAATTGAGATACACGTTTTTCTTTTTGTTAGATTCACTCAGCCTTTTATTTCACCAATTCTAGCAAACAAGAAAGTTGTCAAGGAAAGAATGTAGTATCCTTTATATTAATAAGTTCATTTCCACTCAAAGTCTTTGGCCAATTTATTTTCCTAGAAAGTTTTTCCATCGCTGGAAAGAAAATAAAGAAAACCCTTACTGAAGCATAGTCACTTTTCAACATGAATCTATAACAAAAGTTTGTAGTCCTTTTTCCTCCTAGAGATCATACCCTTTTTTTCCCCTTTTTCTTGGAAACATTTTTCAATCATTGGAAAAGATCATGGAAGATAACTATATATGAGTATAGTCAATTCAGTCGGTTAATCTTTATAAGATCTAATTTAACATGGTCATGAGACTGGTGGTGACATGTAACAATTTTACATATATTAACTTGATATATGGATCATGTGTATACCTGCGAATAAGGTCAGCGGGAAGGGCTTCCATGTCGAACCGCCAATCTTTATAGGCGGCGGCACTGAACTCCATGCAGTACTTGCCGGGAGTGAAGCAAGATTCAATCACACCATCAGCATTGATCAGATTTTGCCTGGCTTGGGCATTGATCTCTAGTGTGTATCTCATGTGTGGATCCAGAAGTTTAAATATGGGGTGCATTGCACTCAATTGCCTGTGTGCTGCTAGAATAAATGGCTCCAAGCTTGCATGTGTCCGTAACCTGTATTAGTTTATAAAAGTCAGAGCCATTATCTATTTAGTAAAGTTTAGATATCAAATCTCAGTCGTTAAATATATCTAATTGATAAAAAAAGATATGATTGATTAAATTCATTTAAGAACTAAGAATTCAATATACGAACTATTTAGTATAAGACAATTTTTTTATGATCGAACTTTAAGTCACATAAATTTATTAGCTTTGCTTACCAATGGTAAGCCAATTGGTGCAACCCAGCATCGTTAGAGCAGACATGAGCCTTGGCAAGCTGCCAGACCCAGTTGGAAGTGGCGTCCACCGGCGGGGTTACCACACGCCTCGATCGAGAGCTTGGTCCTGTCGGAGGGAGGCTGAGCTCGATGGCAATCGGCTTAAGAGTCCCAAGAGAGGTCAAGAAATATATTGTACGAGTCGCATATGCTTTCCTTCCATCGAGTGCATTAATCTTGTCAATAAACGGAAGGTATATGTCATGGTAATCCACTATGTACAACTTGTTCTCCTCCAAGGCCTGTAAAATTTACAAATTACAATAAATTCTGTAAACGATTGTTTTGTATAATTTTACAAATAATTTAATATATTAGATTCATATTCATATTCATATTTCGATCGTGATTGTATTTAAATTTTTTTTCTTTGGACGAGTTACCTGTTGTACGGTCATGCCATTAATTTGACCAAGGATGTGTTCTTCTTTCAAAGCAGACTCTTGTGGACCGTAGATTTCAGGGTCAAGTTTGCTAACTGGAGGGAAAACCTGAAGCCTCTGTATGGTGATTGGGTTGACCCCAGCAAGTGATTGTCTGGCAAATTCATCATCTCTCAACCAGGCAAATTTGTCCTCTGCAACCAATTAATTAAATTAGAAACACATGTTTGTTAAGCAAAATTGATTAATTATTGACTTCGCTTCGATTTAAATAATAACAATCATCATCATTCCAGCCCACTTACAAATAAAAAACAACAATAAGACATATATAAAGTCCATTTTGTAATGTATACCCACATGTGTTAAATGTGTGACATGGAAAAAGCACTTTTGGAAAAGGACTTTTCCTGGTAATGGGCAATGGAAGCATGGTTGAAGGAAATAGCCATGAAAAGGGGACAAAGTAGATGTAGATGGTGGGGTTCTGTTTTTTAGTGGCTAATTAATCACATAGAAATGAATCATATCTTCTCTACTTTACAAACCACTAATGGCACATAGAATTTGCATCATGTCTAGTATTCACGACTGATGTTATGACTAGGCCCCCACTATAAACATGCTTCATGAGGCAGCCATCACTACGTTAAAATGTGAATAACAAGTAATGAATCAATAAATTATCATCGCCCCACAGAAATTATTACTAGCGTGAATACTGAATGCAACAGTCACTATCTGTTTCAGTGACACGCTTATTGATACAATGACAAACAATATCTACATGTGAACAATTAAATAAGTCAATTTTATGGTCCATAACTGTGCTAGTAACCTAAGATTCAATAATTAAACAATAATATTGAATTATTTAAGTTAATTTGCAATATAAAATTTGCCAAAACAAGAAATTAAGGTACTTACTGGTGAGAATTTTGGGAATGTCATATTTAAGGAGACCTTGACTAGATTCTTGAATTCTGCTAACAACTTTAGGCAATGGTAGCTTTTTCCAAATCTCATCTTGAAACCCTAACTTAAGGAGGAGACCTTCACTGTAGAGGTTGTCGATGTCGGAAAATCCACTGAAATCGCGATTATCAGCCGAAATGCTGGCCTTCAACGACGGAATTAGGTTGTGGAGCACGGCCTTGAGCCTCCCAGTTGAGAACGTGTCCATCTTTGACTCTTCAAATTGTTCATCTCTTGGCACGTACATTGGCACTGGCTTCTCAACTCTGCTCTCTGCATGCATGTCTGCAGCCACATATTGGAGGAAAAAAAAAAGGAAAAAAGAAAAAAGAAGAATATATATCAATCTTATTGTACTTATATAACATAATTGTTATTTTAAACTAGAATATTTTGATTTAAATATTTGTTAGATACATTAACTGTTCGAGAAGTCCAAATTTATTAAGGTTAAAACATCTTGACAGGGGAAATTATGTTTAAATGAAAATAATATTATAACTTGAAAATAAATTTACATGAGATCAAAATTAAATTCTATCATGATACCTATTAATTATCAACTTTATAATATTAAGTACTATGAGAGAAGTACAACTTTCAGTTTGTAAAGGAGAAGAAAAAGTGCTTTTAAGCTTTTCAGTGCCTAGCTTTCCATAAATATCTGGCACATATGACAGGAGACCCATAATGTTACACTCCTGTTTTAAAAAATTAAAATATAAAATTATTTAAGTTGATATAATAATAAAAAGATTCCCGGATATAGTAAAAAGAAATAATTAAAATGTTTGGTTGAATTAACTTTTAATTGAATATATCATATTACCCGTATCCATTGGAGGACGACCGGTGCGACACCGTCTAGGATAAGGTCTTTTTTCACCTCCAAGAGATGGTCTAGCAAAATCAACACTCTTATCTGGATTTCCCAAGTCATTATACACATCGAAATCATAAATTCTGTCTGCTAATTTTCTTTCTCCTTGGCTATTTCCTCTTAGGTTTTTTAGCTCTTTCTCTCTAAGTGCTTTGAGCCCTTCTGGGGTCTCATGTGGTAGATATGGCTGCGACAAAAATTAAATAATTATTATAATAATATATAGAAGTGAAAAATATAACATATGCATGTAAATAATCAAAATTGAAGATATAAATGTGGTCATAACTGGGTTGTTGTTAAGTCTATTTAGTATGGCATCACAAAAAAAAAAAAAAAAAAAACAAAATGATATGATTGAATGAATCCATGGTCCACTCTGGAAAGCTGGTCCATCCCCATATTTTTCCAAATATTTTAAATTTATTTATTTTTATATAATTTAAATTTAATTTGTAATGATAAGGGGAAAAAAAAAGTAGAACGTGTAATTTCAATATACAACAGCTAGCTCTGAATTGTTCAATATCTTTGTCCTTGAGAAAATTCAAAAGGCAAAGAAATAAGGCTTTGACCTTTGCAATTGAAAATTTCAACTCCCCTCAACTTAGAAAAAAAAAAGACTCACCCTTTGACACAAACAAGTAATAAAAAATAAAAAACAAACAAACAAACAAAGAGATTTAATTAAGAGTTATGATATGATTAATTACCTCATTAGTGAAGAAAATTCTTTTTCCAGGATGATCTTTGTTGGATTGAACCCAAGAATTACAAGGAAAATGAAGAGGACCACAAGCAAAGCCTTCAATAGTGATACTTTCTAAAAAGAACTCTTTTTGGTGCTTGTTGGTCACTGTGATTGCACCAGGAATCCCAAAACTTGAATCCACATTGAAATCAACTGTGTAATGAACCCTCTCAGCTTTCACATTTGATTTTTTGGACCAATCCTTCAACGCAGCTTCATTGCTTCTCTTTGGAGCATTTGTTTCTTCAATTAAAACAAAAAACAAAAACACAAACAGAAAATTAGTCTGATACCATAATTAAAGTAACAAGGTATTAATAGATTATAATTAGAAGAAGAAAAAACAGTTTCGAAAAATAACAAAAGCACTTACTAGGATCAAGTTGAGTGCTAATAAGCTGCAAAACAACATTTCTTCCAATCTTTTCAGTGAAAGCATCGAGGTGATTAACCAAAGTCTCCTTGAAATCTTCATTGATATTCTTCCTCACAGTCAGCACACCTCTCACCTTGAACTTCACTGGCTTCTCTCCACCAGGAACAGCTTTCACCAAATCTTCACTTATAGCTGCCACAACTTTTCCACTACTACTACTTCTACTACTCCATGATCTCCGTTGCACCAAAAACTTGAACTGCTTCTGGTTCAAAAGCACTTTTGAAGAAGCAGAACCAGAAAAAAACAATGATGATTCTTGATCAACTATAAAACTACAACCCATGATCTCTTTGGTCAGTGCACCAGCCATTTCTATTTCTATTCTCTCCTCAAAAAATTGAATTAACACAAAAGAAGAGAAATATAAATTTGAAACGAAAACTGAGATGGGGTTTGACACTTTTTTTTCTTTCTTTTCTCGTTAATGATTCTCTTAAGAATCAATAGTTCTCGTTGTTGTTGTGCGTTTGTGTGTGTTTATATGTATATATAGATATAGAGTGAGAGAGAGAGAGAGAGAGAGACAAAGGTGTTGTACCCAAAAATCACCGTCCACACACGTTTTTCAAATTTATTCAATCGTTTTTGTTTATTTTGCTTTTACTTTTTCGCGTTTCTGCTTTTCATGTTTCATTGAAACAATTTTGTTTTTTTCAATTTTTTTTTATTTTTTATTTTGTTGGTGGCTGAGTCAAAACCGAGTTAAGAGTACGAGGAAGACGCGCTTGGGTTGAATTGATCCGAGAGGAAGAGAGGAAGATAATATGAAAGTGAGGATTTTATAATTTTATAATTCTTTTTATAATCGAGAGGACATGAAATATCCTTGCCTTGCTCAATAATGGCAATCATGTCCTTTTATTGGGGGGTTGCATGCTTAAATAGTGTTTCAATGGTGACCATTCATTGGTTTTGGAGTAGCTTAAGTGAGTGACCGATTTGCTTGTGTTATGTTCTTGTCTAGAAATACGATTTCAATCGAGTTTGTACATCCCCCTTTCTACCTTTGTGATGAGACCTTTAAATCTTAGTATTTGTATTTACCAGTAATTATGTTCAACCCCTGAGATAAAAATATTTTGGTTTTGAGAATAGATGTTTAGAGTGTTTATAAGTATTTAATCTCGATAGATTTTAATAAAATTCTGATTCGATGATGGATAGTACAAATAAAAAATAATGTAATGCATATATAAAAGGAGAATGTTTTTATACTAATAAAAACAATGAAAATAAGTGTCTTTATAATATTCTTCTAAATGCAAAAAGAAGAGTAATAAATAATCAAAAGTGAACTTTTTGAGTTATTTTAAGTTATGAATAAATATATATATATAAAATAAATAAATATATAAAATAAAAGGAATTATCCTATAAAAATTAACATAACATAATAATTTATTTCCGATCTCTCATTGGATATAATATATTGTGCAAAAGATGTAAAAATTTCTAAAAAGTAGTATATGTCATTTTTTTTTTTTTGTTTTGAAAGTAGTATGTGTCATTTTTGCATGAAAAGGAATCGATGAAAATTATAAAATAGCCAATTACAAGAAATGCAAGTGGAATATATTGGACCACAAAAGCAAAGCAAAATATAAAATCATTCGAAGCTAAGTCAACTTTATATTTTTCTTGTGGACCTCTAGATACATATATAATCTTATTTAATATAAAAAAAAAAAAAAATCATCATTAACTTTGCAATCTGATTTTGGTGTTTGTCTCCTTGCATCTTAAATGCAGCATCAACTCAAATATGGTGCAATGTTAATATTGTGGCCCTCCATACCATAATAT
Source organism: Litchi chinensis (assembly GCA_019925255.1). Classification (NCBI taxonomy): domain Eukaryota; kingdom Viridiplantae; phylum Streptophyta; class Magnoliopsida; order Sapindales; family Sapindaceae; genus Litchi; species Litchi chinensis. The sequence goes on along the minus strand of CM034464.1, from coordinate 3,647,688 downwards.
GTACTAAACTCAGTTCTAAAGGTTAAAGCATTACCCAATGTATCATGGCATATTTATTTAATTTAATAATATATAGATTTGAGTGATTATACCGACGGTGATAGTTTAAACAAAAAAAAAAACTCCAAAAATTTAGGGTATTTTGAAACATTTCACTCCCATTAATTTATTTACTTTAAGCCTGTAGAAATTTGGATTGCATGTGTTTTTAATTACTCTAGTTAAATATGTGTAGGGTCTGTTTGTGTGTGTATACACTTGGGGAAGGCACTCTAAATTTTGATACTCAAACTTAGTTGAGATATATAGTTACAAATTGAATATATTTTATTTTTGAAAGTTTAACACATATGGGTATAAGAAATTTATCTGTGTTTTACCGAAATCAATAATTACTTATGCAAATTGTATACCTACTCATATAATTAAAAGATAGTTACTTTCACAATAAAAATATATATATATTTATATAGAACTTGTAAAATTTGTTTGGTGGGATTTAAATTCCTATATGATGGATGAAAAAGTATACAGTCATTTATATGATTTAGAAATTTATTATTAGTTCCTAAGTAAAAATAATGAAATGTTATTTTATTAATTGTAATACTCTGAAAAAAAGAACATAACACCCTGCTTAATTTTTTTTAGTGTGACTTTATTTTAGATTTTTTCCTAAATGATTTTTGAATATTATAATGGCTTCAACAAGTTGTCACTTGTGGCTCAAATGAGCACCGTGAGGATCCAATCACAAGATATTATTTTGGTGTCGGCTGGAATCCGTACTAAGCCATTAAATGATATGACAAGGAATGCTTTTTATCGAAAGAAGTTAACCGGTACCGTCTATTCTGCTTTGCCTCGGTGGTAGGTAACACGCCCCAGTGTACAATGAATCTGGATTCGACACCCGAGTAGCGCAGCCTTATAGTGGCTGCTTTCTTATATTACGTCTCGGCCGATTTTCTCTATTTTATATGGGAGTGATTTTTTAGACCGTACTATCAATATTTTATCCTATATAATTTTTAATAATTCTTCTAATAAATTATAGCAATTTAATTAGATTTTGGAAAAAAAAAAAAATTCTCTAAATGAGATGTCACATGAACCACCCTAAAACTTATCAATCCAACTGTGAATGGATATTGAGTTGAACATTGATTGATTTATCCCAGAGACTTAATTACTTCTATCTTTTTGCTTTGCATGGGATCAATATTTTTTTTTCCATGGGACACCTCTTTATTTACTAAGATGTTGAGTTTAATTTCTACTAAATGCATTTTGAAGTTAAGCAAATTATATAAAACCCTTCTAAGATATGCCTAAAAAGAAACGAAAACATATTTGTCATTTTATTATACCTAGGCCCCATGTCGTTAGTTGACTTCCACTAACTTTAATAGTTGAGCAGAATTTTAGAGTAAAAGATAATTTTGTTTATGAATAAAATGTTTTTTTTTTAAAAAAAAAAGTGTGGAGAGCCAAATTGGATCTCTACACAATTTAAAAAAATGAAAAAAAAATAAAAACAATTTGAAAAAATGAAAAAAAAAAAAAAAAAAGAATTGAAAGTGAAAAATGACTCTTCATCTTCAACCGAATGAAGAAGATGAAGATGAAGAATCATTTTGAAACCAAATCAAACTTGATCTGGTTTCATCTTTAACCCATTATTACATTCAAAACCAACATAATCACAAGAAAGGAAACCCACAAATCAAGAAAAGAAAAATCAAAAACCAAATTTCATCTAGTTTTAAAGAGTTTCAAGACTCATATATGATCTGGGTTTTGAAATCTATTTTTTTTTTTTAAAGAAAATTAAATCTTCTTTATCTGGGTTAACAAACCCATATGAAGAACTTCTTTGGATTTGTTGAGCCAGATGGAGAACCTTCAACTGGGTCGACAAACCCTAATGAATTTCACCTGGGTTCATTGACCTGGGTGAAAGGGATAAGACATTCAAAAAATTGATGAGGATGATGGCTTATGTTGATTTAATGATTGATGATGTTTTTTGTGTGAAAGGATGGTTTAACAATGAAGGATGGTATGAGTTGTTGGTCCAATGATAAATGATGTTGGATGTTAGTTGAGTGATAAATTGGACGTGGAAGATGAATTGTGTGCAGATCCAAATTTTTTTCTTTTCAAAATTTTTCAATTGTTTGGATTTTTTAAAAAAAATTTTTGACCTTCAACGACCATCTTAGAGATCTATTATTTTTATTTTTAAGAAAGTTTTAAAAATTATTTTTTAAAAAATATGAAAATATTATTTTTTATTTTGAAATTAATCCTCACCATTCATAATGTGATGGATGGTAGAGTTTTTTTTTTTTTTTTTTAAGTTGTATATTATTATTATTATTATTATTTTGTCTTATTCATAATAAAGTGGTCATTTGACCAGAAATATTAGTCAACTGTTAAAATTGATGGAATTGGAATAATGACTTAGGGGTTTGATATAATAAAAGGACAAATATGTTTCTACTTCTTTTTAGGCAACTCTCATGAGGCTTTCATGTAATTAGCTCTTTTAAAGTTTGTATGGACAATTTTCTCTCGTTAATAGGAGAGTCATTGTATTCCATTTGTAGGAAGAGATATGTAACCATATGAATAATATTTGATGTTAGCACATTCCGACTGATCTTTAACCGTTCAATTTCAACTTTCAAATACAAAAATGTTACTTTTATCACTTTATTAATTAAAAAGATCTCATATGATTAATCTAATTACTATTATTCCTGTTACAGTCCCTTTACTCTATCTTGCAGTAATAATATTGTTAATTCAAATTGTTTTATTATAGTCCATGGAATAAATCAAGAATATCTTTAGTTACAGTTGGATATTAAGGTGCTTAATAAGGTCGTGGATTTAAGTTGTATCCTTATTTTGTGATTAATATAAGTACATTTTCCTTTATAAACAATTAGTAATAGAAATTGGGGAGTAAAGTAATATTGATCGGAATAAATGATGTGATAATCAAAGCATAATTCAAGGGTCATCCGCCCCTGTATACATATACCTAACTTAAATATTTAGTGCGTCAGAGTCAAATCATATCATTATCTGTATGCTGTACGTCATCAGACTCATCGTTAAGGTATCTAAGTTTTTGCCTCTCTATTGTCTTTTCAGAGTCAACAACATTATTTCTAGTGGTTTCTACTCATAATTTCTTGAAGTATAAAAATATTTACTCATTTTGTTTTGGTAATATTCACAATCTTCATATTTTCAAACACTCAAAAATCTATTTATAATTCCGTAAATGATGTGTGAAATGTTTTAGCTGCATTATGCAAATAGTTTCTTTACCAAAAAAAAAAAAAAGTTATTATAAGTTATAATAAACTTCTTATTGAACTTAACGTACACTTTGGTCACTTGATTACAGACATGCTGCTTATTTTTTTTGATATAATTTATTTCAATAAACATTTATGAGATATAAAAGGTCTCAAAGTCCAAGTCAAAGTCAATAAATTGATGTTTTATGAGCTACATTTAAATAAATTTGTTTATAACTTTCAATGAATTTTTTTTTATCATTATATGAATATATTTATCTTCTCTTAATATATTTATCTTATAATATCATTTTTTATTTCTTTTTCTTAATGAAATTATTATATACACACTAAAAATATGGTAAAATAGGATTTTTATTTATATAGTTTTTTAAAAAATAATTATATGAATAAACATACTCATTTTAATTTTTCATACTGATTCTTTAAAATGTCAAAATCAATCTCGATAATAAACTTAAAATAATTAAATATTATATAGTAACTATTCCGGTAAATTTGGATAAATTTTTAGCATTTTTAAAACAAAATTTTTTATTTTTTTTTGTGGGTGACCATGATGAATGACAAATTTTAAAAATGAATTAACATTTTTAAAAACAAAATTTCTCGTGGGTGACCATGATGAATGACAAAGCCATTAATCAAGATTTAATTATCACCTTTATTATCTCCACAATCACCTAGAAATTCTAGGCTTCACCGAATTGATTGACTCGAATTCACGCAAGCTAAACTAACAAACCCGTCTTTGATTTCCAACAAAGAGATACAAGTCAGGACGTATTTGCCATTTCTAGGAAGGTAGAGAGCATGAAGTATTTCCTATAAAATATATATATATAAAATAAATAGCAAATATATGGCGTGCTGGATTCTTTTTCTCTCTGTTTATTGATTTATTAATTACAAAAGTATATGCAGCAAAAATAAAGGGAAAAAAAAAGAAAAAGAAAAATAATTCTCTACAAACCAGAGCCATCACGTGCCGTCAGTTTGGCAGCGTCAAAACTTATACAATAATTTAATCATATGATATTTCCTGCTGTGCTTCTATGTGAGGACTCAAAACATATTATATGGTTAATAAAATGTGGTTGTGAAATATTTTATTAGTCAAGTGCAGCCAGAAATTGGTCAATACAAATTTGGTTGGGGAAGCCTAGTGAAGATTGGGTAAACTTTTACCTTTTCGGAGATTTTACCAGTTGGAGACCCCTTCTAACTTAGATGGACGTTTCTGATAAGTTGTATATTCTTAATCTTAGGTAATTCTCTCTCAAACAAAATAATAATAATAATAAAATATATATATCATGTAAGTCTTTTCGGATTAAGAGGTTAGAGTTTTAATTCCTATCAAATCGTATGGAGGTTGAGTTCTCAATTCCTAACAAAGACATATTATAGTTTATATGGACAATTTTTCCTCTTCTTTGTGAAAGTGATTATCTTTTATTTATAAGAATAAATAATATTTGGATAATATGAGTAATGTTTGATTTTAATAGGTCCCGGCGCAAGTAATAGTTGTTTTCTATGAGATTTTCACATCATGAATCAAACCTAGTATAAACACTGAAAATTGCAAGTGCAATCGAAATTGACTTGCACTATTAAACCACCAAAGCCGTGCCTGTATTAGTCTCCTTGGGGCCTGATAATGATACACTTGACAATTTTATATGCGGATTGACTGAAAACATACCAAAATTTGCAACGACCTTGTACACAAAGAAATGAGAACACAATCAGAGATTGATTAGTCAAAAATTTGAGGAAGTTTACACGAGCATGCAGTTAGTAAATTAAAATGTGGATCACATTAAATTAAAAATTTTGAGTGAATTACAATAAGGGAAAATATCATTTTAGTCTCTAACTTTTGGGAAATGATCAAATTTTTAACTATGTTTTATAAAATGGCAAAATGGATTCTAATGTTTCAAAAAAATGTTAAATTAGTTATTCTTGTTAGTCAACTAACGGTCAAACTTAACGGATGACATTATGTGCAAGGGTAATTTTGTCATTTTAGGGATTAAAATGATCTAAAAAAATTAAGAAAAAAGTTTAAAAAAAGAAAATAAATTTTATTTGTGGGTTTTTTAGATATTATTTTGTTTTGAATTGATTTTCATTGAATTGCTGATGGATGAGATATTTAGGTTGATTTTATGGATGTTGTTTCCTTGATTGAAGATGAATATTGATGTGGAATGAGGTTGAAGATGAAGACTAGGTTAAAGGTTGAAGATGATTTTTTTTTTTTTTTTTTTTTTTTTTTTTTTTTTTTTTTTTTTTAAAAGAAAATTCAATGGATATTATTGATTTTTTTATTGTTTAATTTTATTATATTTTTAATTTTAATTTACTTTTTAAAGTTTTTTAAATTTTTTTGTGCTTAATTTTATTAGTGTTTAAGTAACATTTCAAAATATTATTGTAATTACAGGGCTATAATGGTCTTTTTATCCATTTTAACAGAGTTCAAGAGTAAATGACTATTTTCATGTTTTTCGTTAAGTTTGACCGTTAGTTGACTAATGAGAATGATTAATTTGACACTTTTTCAAAGCATTATGGTCCATTTTGTCATTTTCTGAAACATAGTTAAAAATTTGATCATTTATTAAAAGTTAAAGACTAAAATGATTTTTATCCCTTACAATAATTAAGAATTTGTAGAAGAGTAATATTGTTGTCAACCTAAAATAATCAATTAAAAATCATTCTAAATAATATAGTAAATGATTTATTTTTATCGTATATAATGAAATGCTGTGACGATTGACATATAAAAATAAATCAGTTGTCACTTTTTTTTTTAAAAAAAAATGTCACATCTTTTTTTTAAAACAAATATTTCAAATTGTAAAATATTAATGTCAAAATCTGAAATAGCACTTACAAAATCTGTTTTTAAGATCCTTGTCTCTTCTTCTAGGTAAACAACCCAGACGAGACATCTAATATTAAGCAATAAACGTCCCAAGAACGGGTCATCTACAAGACTTACCATGCTCAAAGTTGAAGAAAATTTATTGAGCTTTGTCTGCAAGTAAAAAATTGTTTCTCATTGGTGAGACAAACCGAGGCATTTGCCAACAGATTTCCTTCTCAAGCCACAGATTTGTTGTGTTAAATAATAAAGTAATATACTTCAAAAAAAAATAATAAAGTAATAATTGGAACATAAAATTAAAAAAAGAAAAAAGAAAAAAAGTCGTTGCATGGTCTTTTATAATTATTTTGTTTAAAATTGACTGTCCTACCTGGCAATTGACTGCATTGCATCCCAGAGAACCACTACACGTTGAATTTTGACGAAGAAAAGAAATCTATAGTATACTATTCAAATAACATGACTAGAATGTTATTTTTCTGGTCTAATAAGTAACATGTAACCAAGAGTCCAGCCGAGGCTATGTAGTTTGTCAACTTATAATTTAAATGCATTTTGGTCTTCGCTTAAGTAACACATGATCTTGTATTCACATTTAGGAGTGCATTTGAATATATTTTGGAAATATTTAAGTCATAATATGAACACAAATACAATTTGACAAGTTCAAAGTCTTTAAAAAAAAATAATTTCTTTTAATTATATATAATGGTTATTATTATTATTTAATTTCAGTTTTCTTTTTCAAACATAGATTTAAAGCAAGAAAATAAATCTAGGACTTTCCGTACACATTATATTTTTTCTTTTTTTTTTTAAATAACTAGAATAAGCCTAAAAATCAGTTAGGAGTAAATGAGATTTAACTCTGTGATACGGCCCAAAAACGGCTCCCATATGAAAAAAGTAATCTACACATTTTTATATGATGAGAGAGAATCATCTTTTATTGAGACTTGAGAGTCGAACGAGGGACATAGAGACACTAAGGTTAGTGGCTAACCAACCAAGCCACTGACCAACCCTCATATTTTTCCTTTCATCATTGTGTTTACTATAATATCCATGCAAAACACAACAAAGTGCATAAATTAATCGCTTCTCTAGATATCTTTTATATACCATAAAAATATGTTTGAATATTATCCTATATAATTTATTAAAACCGTCAATTGATTTGTTCCTGATGGTTTGACAATTTTTAAAAAATTCCTTTAAAGAATAATTTTCATTTTTTAATGAGTTTTAGTTTCTCTTTTATTTTTTTCCCCATAATATTAATCTTTCTATTTGGTTATAAAAAAGAAAAAAAATGTCAACAATTTAGTGTACTGAATAATTACATGCATATGCATTTATTTTTACCAATTATATTACATGACAATTTTTTCAACAGGAGATTGATATCCATAATCCATCCTTTCACATCCAGCCTTTTTTCAGTTATTTCAAGTACTATATATATATAATATAATATATAATAATAATATGATATTATAATAATAATGATATTTAATTCATCTCTCACCAATTGTGTGGGTTGCTCTCCCACCCCAGTGTGGGTCTCTCCCCTACCTCCGTGTGGGTGGATCTCTCCCAATTGGGAGTTATCCCTCGGGCCGTGCCCCAGTGTCATATCTCGGTTAAATGGTCCCGGATGTCCTCTGGATTTGTCCCAATTACAGTTGTTGTATTTAAAAAAAAATAAAATATACTATATATGTAATTAGGTGATTCTAGCTAGATTGCAAAAATAAATTGTGAAATTCGAAATTTTTTTCAATGAAAAGAGAGGAGTAAATTAACAAAGAAAGAAGATATTTTATATGAGATGATAAAACTTAATCATATTCACTTCTGGGGTCTATTATATGTCATTTATAAGACAAAGAGACCCTACCAACCAAGTTAATTAAGTTGACAAAAAATAGTCAAACAATACCAAATCGCACCGTCCATGGAAAATAAAATTAAAAACAATAAAAAGATTTATCATTTGGGACAAGATGTGGTGAGGTCCACAGAATCTATTGTAGGACTAACAACCGGCCTTGGACGTTTATGTGGTACCCTACAATTCCAATTTGTGACCATGGTCCCTGATCATCGATCTCATCAATCGTCATCATCCACTTGTAATAACTGTATGTGCCGTCCAGATTTCAGTGTGCCTGGAAATGAAGGCCGTGAAAGGGAGATGTAAATTCTTTCGGCTCACATTTATTTAAAGAAAAACTCCTTTTTTTTTTTTTTAATATATTATTGAGATTGATTTAAATGACTATCGAGATAAAAATATTAATGGTGTGGCTCGAAATATTACTTTTATATAAAAAAGATCCACTCATACAAAAATATGGGAAACGTTCATATGAGAATGGAGGAACAATCTATATATAAAGTGAAAGAATATATTAATTATTGGCTTACACGGTTGTGTGGAACCTTGCCATTGGCAAGGAGCAGGTAGTATCTATACCAATGAGCCAACTGCCAAGCGACTTATTTAAAGAGACTTGTATCTTATTTTTTATGTTCTTTATTTTATATAAAGGCAATATTTTTGTTTGCACTTTAGAACACTCTTTTTCAAGCAAAAGAATTGCATATTTTAGAATCATATGATGATACAGTTTCAAAAAAGAGAAAATTAGAATCATATGATGATATGTTATATTATATAAAATTAACTACATTTAACACATCATTCTTTAATAGGATTGATTGGGTAGGTCAAATGTTCAAGTCTCATATTTGTTATATTAAAACATAAGATATAAGTGTAAATCTTCTGTTAGTAAGAGTTGTCATCTTCCGATTGTAGGGATAGTTATTTAGACTATATTATCGGTGATCAATCTCGATAATTTGTGACAGTTGACATTGGAAAAATCGAAATTTATTGAGATCTAATAAAATCAATTACTGCATGCAAGACAGAACTTGAACAAACAATAAATTATTATTTAACATTTGAGAAAAGATTAAATGAATTTTATATAAAATCGAGAGTTATATATAATTATTTAAATGTGTTTTGAAATATATATGTACACATATGAGGGTGTCGCCTCCTTGCCAGCACCCCACTAACACCACCATTTGGTTATAGGCATAGTTCTAAAAGTAGCACTAAGGGAAGTAGTCGCCCGAAATTCTATGATTTAACCATACTATGAAGGCAACTCTTAAATTACAGCCAATTTAGTTGTTTCTCTCATTGAAACAACCCAAACATCATTAAATACACAAGTCTAAAAGCCAGTTAATAAAGCTAGAAGCACACATCAATCATGAACCATGGAGATCACGAACTCACACGATGATTAGAATCCCAATTTGCATGGATGTCTCACGTGGTCAAACCATCAAGAAACGCATCAGTCTAATTAATTAGTTTACTTTGGCCTTTGATTGGATTGTTTTCATGAAAACCCTTTAACATGATTTTCTTCTCTGGATTGACCAACTAGTACTAGCAAGACATATGTTCAAGTTCAAGTTAGCTGATTTTCAGATTTTTTGTTATTCAAATGTTGAAGGCCGGTACTTATCTTCCTTCTCCTCACCTCCATTCACGATATAAATGTTTCCATTTAGATATTGTGGTGTGTCTTTTTCGAAACATTTATTAAAATTAGAATGATACAAAAAAAAAAAAAAGACTAGTAAGACTTTTGAGCATATAATTATTTGCACAATTACAATTTGCAAACATAACTTTATAAAAATGGATTTAGGTTTTTATATAAGAGTTCAAAAAAAAAAAAAAAAAACCTATGACTTTTATAGTAATGAATCCGTAAGTGTGAGGGTATGAAATACAACCATTCAAAATGCAATTAAGTATAAATTTATGGGTTAATTTCATAATTTGATTATGTGTCTCATTACGGGGGATAAAAAAATTAAATTAAGTTAGGCAAGAACATGTACAAATCTCATGGGTATGAAAATTGTAAATTTGTAATCAACTTAACCCTTATGGGCTCAGACTCGAAGGTGTATGAAGTTAACCATTTAATTTTAAAGTTTTTTAAAAAAAGTATATAAGAATGAGAAAATAATCGGATTCGTCCATCACCAATATCATTATATCTTTCATATCCATATCAATAAAACCATGGGTTCAAATCATTTTTGTCATCTTCAATCTCTATATTGTCATGGTTTAAAATAAAAAATTCTGATTTTAAATAAATAAATAAATAAATAAAGAATTCTAATATTGTCATTTAGTATGTTGTTAAACATATTATATTCATTTTTCTTCAGTTGAAAAACCTTGACCCAAAATGGAATACTTACTGAAAAGCGAAAAAAGGATTACACCAGTACTTAGTTATAAATTGTTTAAATTTGGGCATCAGTAGTGAACTAGTGATCTATAGATCGGGAGATACGGCACTAAGTAATATAATATTATTAAAATAAAAAAATTGCATTAGTTAGCACTTAAGTTGGAGAGATATATATTGTGGCATTAGCTTTTAAATCTGAAAATTTGAACATTTTTTTAATCTGATTTTGATTTTGAATAGTTTCTAGCACTCATTGTTTCTTTTTGTTGAGTGGAGGACAATATCTTCCCCAAAAATATATGCCTTTGAGTGCTACAACAAAATAGCATCTGTGCACTAAATTACACCAAATGCAAATTGTTCAGCTTTTGACACTCACATTGCTGTTGAGTGGAAAACAGTTTCTTTACCAAAGATAACAATTTTAAGAATTCTAGCAATCCCAATATGTTTAAACCTAAACACAAAAAATGCTATTTACCCACTCGCATAATAAAGATATTTGCAACTAAAAATAGATAAAAGGAAAAAAGAAAAAGATATCCAGAGAGAGGAAAGATTCATTAAATATATGAAATTATACGTAAATGAGCTAATTTTGATATCATATTATAAAATGAAATAAAAAATGCAGGGTTACAATTAATACTAACACTGTATAGAACTTCTTGTTGTATTATTGCATTGTTTAAAGGTATTTGGAACGAAAAGTAGAAAAGAAAAGAAAACAACCGTAAAGAGGAAGGAAAAGATCCATTAAATGTACGAAATTATACTTAAACCAATCTGGCTCTGATATCATATTATAAAAGTTAAATAAAAAAAATATAGATATAATTACAATTAACACTAATTTGATATGGAACTTCTTGATGCGTAATTGTATTTTTTTTTTAATTATTATGATTGGTCCAGAGAATAATCAAAACTAAATGAGATCGAACACTAAAGGTGAAGTCTAAGAAGCAACTTCCATGAATGGACCCATGTATAGGTGAAAGATATATCAATTTGGGAGTGAGGGGTGTTGAGCCATGGTCCCACGAGAGACCATGGTTGGGCAGCAGCGCTTTTGCCCAGCGTGCTGCTGCTCAAGTGACAATTATTGCATTGTGTTTTGACTTTTCTTATATTAGACTGTTTTCGTTTTTGGTCCCAAAAACTTCTATGGACCAGCTTTTAATTTACATTCGTGACATTGACTGTGATTAAGGCCCAACTAGTTGGGCTGCAGTGCCCCAGCAATATATATCCGAGCGGCGATATTTCCAACCCTTCAAAATTGTATGTACACCCAAATCATTAATTTTTTGAAAATTCCAATATCATCCTTATGTTTATTAGTATAAAGAATTCATGTTGGTGCTGAATACAAGCTGAGTGGAGCCTCTCTTCAACGGCCTCAACCGACATGGAGGCACGTTTCTGGCGAGCTAAGTCGAACTGGGTAGTGACTGTTTCGCCAATACGAGCACAGACTTGGTTTCCAATGGAACGCAGAGAGCAGGAGCTGAGACTCCGTATTTGTCAAATTTTCCAATAAAACAAAGCCAAGTTGGAAGACAGAGAATCTAATCTGATCAAACAGAGCAAAAGAGAACAAGCCCAAAACTGACATAGAAATCTCTTTTGCTCTTTTGTTGATTGTTTTGGGCCTTAACTGTGAAGCAATGTCTTTGAGCTCTTTCGTTCTCTCTTGTTCTGTTTGGTTAAGCCAGACTTGGTTTCCATGTTTTAATGGCGTCAAGGACCTTTTTTGCACCAAGGAGGTGGTGGGGGAGGAAGTCATTCAAGTGGGTTTAGAGGTTGGTGATGGCTTGGTGGAGGTTCAGGTTCTAGAAAACAGAAGATGAGACTTGTTATTTTAATTATATCTTATTATTTTTATAATATTTTATTAAAACTACAAGAAAAAGACATATTTATAATATATGGGGTGCTCTCATGAGGGGTGGGCAACATCATGTTCGGATCGATTCCGATTAGATCCGATCCGAACATGATAAATTTGTGGATCGTCATTTTTGGATCCGAATATGATCTATCAAGGGGAATGAACCAATCCGATCCGATCAGATCCGAACATCCAGTCTGCTGATCGGATCGGATCGGTTTCATGTTTGAATATCTGCTTTCAATTTCAATGTATACACCAAGACCTTCTTCTACTCTCCTTAGTTTCGAACAACTCAAAATGCTTCCAATAATCCGACTTAAGCTTACGACTACTTTCATTTTTCATTTTTTTTTTTTTTTTTATCACCCCAAGATTTTGACTTTTTCTAATCGAATTAACATCATCAATATCAAATTCAGACTCTTCATCACTCTTTATACTTTTTCTCATCTATTCACAGCAACAATAACATATATATATATATATATATATATAAAATCAGTAAGTGAAATATGTAGCTCAACAACAGAACATAACAAACAAGCATAGAAATCACTAACACACTAACACCCAATCATGTAAATATCAAGTTAAAACTGCAAATAGACTCACCAAGCTGCTGAGATAAGAGTGAGAGAGAGTGAGAGATGAATGTTAGGGTTAACATAAGACATAAGTAGACTTTATATAGGGGCATATGAAATTACGTATGAACCACTATTCACGGATCGGATCAGTTTTGGATATCCCGATTCGATTTGATTCGTGAAACATGGTGTTTTCACATATGAGAATCCGAACACCTTACTTTTGAACATGTGATCCGATCCGAACACCCACGGATCGGATTGGATCAGGGTATTCGGATCAGTTTCATGTTTTTGTGCCCACCCCTAGCTCTCATAAAATGTAATATTTTTAAAATTCTTAATGGTGTGGTGTACATACAATTTTTTTGGGGCGTAAATATCATCACACAAAATTTTCCTTTGTTTTTTTTTTAAGAATATATACACAAAATTTTATGCTTCAAACGATAATCAAGCCCAATTGTTTTCTTTCTTTATTTATTTTTTCACGTTGGATATGGAAAATTAAAAGTCATTAGCTGTATTTATACTAAAGGATATATTTCAAAATACACTTATCTTAAATTCATAAAAGTGCATCAAGAAAAGACGGAAATTGATGTTACTTCATAGTAAATTTTTCACACTCATATTAATGAGATTGTTTTGTTTGAGGTCACATCTATTTTCTCAATTTTTATTTTAATGGAATTAATTAAAATAAATTATGTGGAGAGAATGGTTCATGTGCGAGTACAACTGTTTGATTACTATCCGAAGGCATCGAATTTTCAATGATATAGCGAAGCCTAAGCATTGATATTTTCCTTCTTTTTTTTTTTTTTTGCTAATTAAGCTTAATTGAAGTTTTAACAAAATGTAATTCTGTTGGGAAATAATTTACAGGCCCAATGGTTATAAACTGATTATCCAGAGCCCAATACAAGTATCAAAATTAGGGGTGGCAGGCCGGGCATAACATTTTAAGGCCTATCAGGCTTGAGAATTGATTTATTTATTAATCTACAGCTTATTGCATAGCTTTAGAGAAGACATGAATGTAAAATTAATTTGAGGGCACAGGACTCATCTCTGGACTTGGACCACATGACCCACATATTGATGAACCAAAATTCTCTGAACTTTAAAAAACCTTCCCTGTTGCTTGTTAAATTTATTGGACTGTTATTTTGGGGAAATTTTTTTACTTTTTTATCTGTTTTGTAGTTATAATTTGTTGATCAATTTCTTAATTGAGTTTGGTTAGGTAAAACGTAGGTTTATTGTGTTTATTAAATTGATTTTTTTTATAAACTTGCATTGAATCTCTGTTTGAGCTACCCTAAACTTTGAAAGATTATTTACAAGAAATATTCTTATAATATGTGGTTTCATTTCACACGTCCAGGTGGTCTTGTCTAACTGGTTATACATTTGTTCTTTTCAGTTCACATCCATAATATAGATTTGAGATTTTTCCTTTAAAATTATAAAGTGTGGGGAGATCTCTTTTCTATATGAAAAATCATTTTCGGAACTGTACTTATAGTAATTGAACCGTCAGGATTTCCCATAGATTAATAACTTGATCAGTATCAGTATTTTTACGAAAGGAATACACTTTGGTACATAAGCTTTCAGTAACTATTTATATAGTTGTACATAGCATATAAAAGATAAAATAGCATAAAAAAAATTCATGAAAAGTTATGTTATGACAACATGGCTAGTCCAAATTCATTAATTAATTTATACTATCATGCCAATGACATCATTATGTCAATCTCAACATTGTACTATTTGTCCTTCAAGGAGGAAATGAAAAAAGAAACCATTGTTCTCCTTGTCTTATAGGGTTTGATTTGAAGCCAACAAGGCATCTTAAATTCGGACTCACTTCCACTCTTTTACATATTAAAATCACGTATTTAATTATATATCTCTTGATGATTAGGTTATATATATATATATATATATATATATATATACTATTGCTTGTCCTAGTTCATCATTTAAAAATTCAGATGTATTTTATAAAGTATGGGTACCCATCACTGCATGAATTGGATGATAAAATTCCAGATAAGGCAGAGACAACAACGTCACTACAAACGAAAAGGATAGAGACTCCCCAACTTGCCTTTCATTACCATAAAATGATATTAATTAAGTAGTATATCCGTTATACTTACATTTAAGAGGTTATGAATTTAATCATTTCCTTGCTTTTGAAAAATCAGTTTTATTATCTTTCAATTTGTAAGTCAAAACTAATTAGATCACAATATAGAATAAAGCTTGTAGAGTCCAGCATAACTAATTTCCGGATTCGAACCCGGTGAAAAATGAAAGAAAGATCAAAGGATTTCTGAAAAAAAAAAATATCATGGACACTCAATCATTGACATGGAATACAAGATTAATTGAAGTGAAATATATATAAACACTCTATCATTGACATGGAATACAAGATTGATTGAAGTTCATTAAACAAATCAAATGGGAGAATTGGCAGAGACTTAAACTTTGTCTAGAAGCTAAATTATACACATTAAGCAAAGATGAAGTGATGAGAATTTGAATTGTTAATCTGTTTCAATTTTGAAAGTTGTTCTAATGAAAAGAGAAAGTAAGTTGTGATTATCATGAGGGAAAATTAGTACACAAGAACTAACACAGTAAAAGTGTTGTTGGACATATCGCATATCCACTTTTAGATCGAGTGATGTGCACTTTCCCTTCCACGTCATTATGATTTGAACGGTTTACCACTAACATGAACTGAGAAATACACACCATTTGGATTAAGAGTGGATATGTGTGTAAAAGTATAATTAAAAAAGTATTCTTTATTTTTCTTGATTCTCATTCTACTGGTTAGTTCAAAGTTGAAACAAGCAGAAGTACTTTATTGAATCTTTAATTTAACTTACCAACACCATAAGACCCCGTTTGTTGGTTAGGATGGGACTGGGTTTGGACAAAAATTTTGTCCAAACCCATGTTTGGTGCAAGCAAATCTCATTCACTAACTTATTCAAAGTTTTCTCAACAATAGTTTTAATCCACTCTAATGGGTTAATTGAAACTCATTCAAACTGGTAGGTTAATTTTGTCCCACCTTACCTATTTGCCGTCTCTCCTCTAGCTCCGCCGTTCGCCACCGTCGCTTGCTTCAACCGGTCGATCTCTTTCTTCTCCGATCGAATCACCGTTCCTTCCGTTCTTCTTCGATTGTCGCTTTCTTCTCTGGTCGTCTCTTTCTTCTCCCTTTCTTCTTTTGTCGGCGATTCTTCACGCTGACGAGACCGAGATACGATTGACTAGTAGCTGGGTTCCGCATCATCTTCGCCGTCGTTCCAAGGCATCGACACTTCCGTCGTCTCCACCACTCGTCCCGCTGCTAGTAACGGTGTTGGTTTTGGATGGATTTGGGATGAGGGTGATGAGAGAGGGAGGAGAGTGGCGGTGGGGAGCTGGAAATGGTGGGGGAAATGAAAAAAAAAAATTCAAATATCTGTAAATTTACATTTTAGTCCTTGATAAATTTCATTTAAATCATATCATATCCTAATGTCATCAAACATTAGATAACAATTAAAGTAATCCAATCTAATCCCATCCAATCTAATCCAATTCAATCCCATATAAATAATCCAATATTATCCCATGTAACAAACGAGACCTAATGTTATTAAAATTTGCCAATTGATTCATCCAAACATCAATTGATTTTAATAAAATTACGATATCATTAACATAAAAACATATTTAGTAAAAAAGGTAGTAGAAAATCTTATGAGTAATTTTCTAAGAAATAATATGAAGTGATGTTTTTAATAAATCTTATCAAGGAAAAACACTCTTAATTACATGAATACTTACCAAGGCAAACAATTAATAGTAGTCTTCCAAATTAGTATATGTAACTAATTAGAAAAAGAAAGAACATTCTTCTTGAAATCATTTCTAGGATTTCAAGAAGAGTATTCTGATACACAGAGTGATCTTCAAACGAACTAAAATCAATAATTAATCATGACATGACCAGCTGCCCTCCATTTGATTGCTCGAGAAAATCTCATCCTATTCAGACATTTCACCTAATTGTTCTTGGTTCTCCTTACAGACTATAAAATATTTAATGAAAATCATATCTACATCATGCATTCGATATATAACGCCAATAAAGATACAGAAGACAAGAGAAGAGAAAGAAAAGAAATTAAAAAAAAAAAATTATAAACAGAAGAAAAATCTATTGACAATTTGAATATTAACAGAAGAAAAGTATTATATAAATTTTTTTGAAGAAAAATGACACATGATTATACCAAATCTTTTCACTTTCTTATAGATTCATTCCAAACAAAAAAAAGAAAAAAATACATAAAAAAACTAAAAGAAAGAGCAAAAAATATTTATTACATGTAAATTAAGGATCTAGAACGATCTGATCCAGTTATTGAAGGAAAACTAGACAAAGAAACGCCCATTACAGGCACAGCAAAACTTGTTTCCAATAAAATCCTTTGTTGAAACGTTTCGAGACTTGCCCCGGCATCTCTTATATCCTTGACCAATTGATGATAATATTCCTTAAGCTTCTTTAGCATGCGTGTATAATGCAATTTCAACCATCGTAGTCTTACCCTCCTAAACATCCGCACTAGGAAAATTGGCTTCTTTGTTGTCCCTCCTAGGCGTACCACGGGGAGTTTTCGACGTCGGAGAAAGACTTTCCGACGTGGCCGCAGCTGGAATCCGGTGGTTGAAAGGGCTTGAGTTGGAGGAGGAGGGGTGGTTTGGGACTCCGGTGGTGACAGTAGTGGCGCCATGTTAATGTGTTGTAGGAACGCGTGTGAGAGGGAGAAAATATATATAGAGAGAGCTTTGACCAATAATGGACAAAAGCATCTTTTGAGTTTGCAGACCTTATGGGGTTTTGTTATTGGACAATTTTAATTTAATTGACGTACACAGTGTTTTTTTTTTAAATTACAAATAAACAAATCCACAGGTTACAAAGAACATGCAAAATTGCAAATGCACAAAAGTTGTTGTTTTATATGTTTTTTTAAAGCTTTTTTATTTATTTGAGTATTGATGAATATCGTACTACATACGTTAATACGTGTAAATGTGTATATTCACATTACTTGGTTGAGTGGATTAGAATTATTGGATCCGATCTGTTATATATATATAGTTTGTGATTCTTAATTTATAAAAGTAAATAAATAAATAATTGACGATAATATAAAGAAAGAAACTTAATGATAATTTTTATTCTTTTTTTTTTTTGAAAGGGAAGCTTAATGATAATTATTATGAAATTGAAACCCTTTCAGTGCTTTTCTTGAAATTCGATGACCAATATGTATTATAATTTGATTATATTCAAATTAAAGCTATGTATTATTATTATTTTTTTTTATCATTTCTATTTGTATGAACTTTTGAACAAGAAAGAATATAAATGAATTTTTTTAGTACTATAAGAGCAAACGAGTTATAGTTCACATAAAAAAAAAAAGAAACTATAGTTTATGACCTTCGTTTGTAAACTAAGTTTATGAACACTAAGGATGTAAATGTCTGTTAGATTATTATTATCAGGTTCAAAAATTTAAACTGATAAAAAATGACTTAACTATAATATTTAAAGTTTGAGGTTACAATATGTTAACTTATCTTTCCTCTTATGTAGCGTAGACAAATGATAAATATCGAACAAATGTTAAACGCTCCCTAATATATAATATATGCAATACTAGAAATTTCATATATATAAGAGAGAGAGAGTTAGGATCAATAATCTCTAGATTCTGATATCATGTTAGTTATCATTAGACTAAAAAATTTAAATTGATAGAGAAGAGTTTAATTATAATATTTAAGACATGGGATTATAATATTTATAGATATCAAGTTAAAACCTTACGTATATATATTGAGGTTATAATACTTATGGATATTAAGTTGAAACCTTTTATATATATATAAATATATATATAAAATTTTATTTCCATTTTAGTTTTTGAAATAGGCATGTAATATTTTTTTTCTTTGGTGAATTTGAATATATGGAATAAAACGTTGTCACATCAATGAGATGGGACAGGCAACTTCATCTTCAAAGAAAACTAATTATGGTAGCTGATGAAAAGCCAGCAAGTGCATGCACAGCCATCAAAAGATGAGTAAATTATTGGAAGTGACATATATTAAAACATGTAAAAATATTATGTAGATTTATTCATCCTGTGGAGCAAAGTGAAGGCATCAAGACATAATCAAACTCTTCTTTGAATTATTGTACACCTCATTTTGGTGTTGGTGATGAGGTTGATCATCACATTTCTAAACAAAGAAATAAATTCGAAAATGTCAATTTTATGATAGTAAAAGTAATTATTTATAATGCTTGGTTCAAACAAATCGTGATAGATATTTAATTTTACGTCCACGTCCTAGTTTTTACTGGACAATAGATCTTAATGACGTAAATTCTTTGTTTCAAGAATTATTATCATTATTTTTTTCCAAATATGTGACTACATACGCAAAAGCAGCAAGACTTAAAAGAAATTCTAAGAATAGATCAATCCTGCCCCTTTCTGATATCAGAGCCACTTGTCTTAAAATCTAAAACTAGTGAATCCCTTGCATTTACATCTCTTAATCTAAACAAGATGTTAAGAGCAAAGTCAAAGTAAACAATACTGTCATTGAACGCACGGTAATTATAAAATTAATAATCGAAAACATATTGGTATGAATGGTTAAAAATTTATCAAGACTAAATATTATTTATGTCATTTGAAAATTTATTCTTATAATATTGAGAGAAATATACTTTTATAATGATTAAAATTTTTTTAAGATCTATCAAAATCAAACATTATATATATGGTTCAAATCTATATTTTCATAACATTGAAAAATATCTACTCACACAGTAAAAGTAGAAAACTTCTCACACATCCTGATAAACGTATGTGATTTGATTCGAAACCCATTTATGAATGTAAAAGATAAATGTATCAACCAATTAAATCTTGAATGAATCTGTTCGTTAATTTTTTTTCATAACAATTATGTGCTATTTTAAACACCATTTAGTTATGATTAATGCATCTAATCGATGAAATGATCAATTCTTAACTCGACGTTTACAACTAAATGTTTTGTTTTATATATAATAAACTTCATGTATATCAATATGCATGACAACAACATTCTAACAAAATCTACATTTTTTATACAATTACCCACTTCAACAAATCTAGTTTATTGATATATGATAATGGATAATTAAAAAGCATATAAAAGAACAAAGTTTCTAAGAAATTAAATAATCAACCGTTTAGATTTAAGATATAACATAATTATGTGTATTACGCATAGTATGACGTTTTTAGTCATGTAACTTGTCAACCACCATGTGAGGTGTCTTCAATTAAGAAGATTAATTATTTTAATTAGATCAAGACATGCACATTTACAGTGACAAAAGAAATTAACTGTTTTGTATATTCGAGAATCAATTTCGAGGTTGAATTTGAGATTATGGTCAAGATTTTCCCTCCAAATTTTCCAAGTAAAATATTCAGAGATCTAACTCTGCTTCCTACGTATGCATTTGTCAACATATAAATATGTGTTTGCTTATCACAAAAAGAAAGAAAGTAAATATGTGTTTGTCATCACGTATTTGACAAGTGACGACAACATCGCAAAGCAATAAGAAATAAATAGGTAGCAAAAATAAAAATTAAAAGAGGAAAAATATTTTTAACTTTTATATAAAATATAGTGTCAAATCTGATACATATATATATATATATATGATGTCAAATATATAGGCAGCAAAGTAATAAATTTATGGCGTGAAAAATGTTGTTGCTGTGTGTGGCTTAAGTCACCCTCACCCTTGCTCGAGACAAAAATTTGATGTGCATCTCCCACTAAATATAAGTAGTTTTTTTTTTTACTTTATGTGAATAATCTTGTTGGAAGTAAAAATTCGAATCATATTTTAAAGTTTCATCTCAACTAATCTCGATAGTATTCTGATGTGGTGCCAGTAGATCAAAAAATAAATTATGGCAATGTAATTATGATTCTTTGTATATATAAGAACTTGAGAAGCACCAATAGAAAGTGGACAAATTTATGAAGTTGTGTATACGGTTAAAATATAATAATTTCATACAATAATAAAGTTATTGTAGAAAATACCATCGGCAACATTTATACAGATGCACATGTTGTAAATAACGAACAAGACATTTATGTGTCATGATTCAAGAAGCATCTATAACAATTTACCATCAATCTAAGCCTATTACACTATCTCTTTTAAAAAAATTTCTTTCCCATTTATGCAAATATAATAAACGATCAAGATTGTTAATTTTAATAATTTAATAATTAAAATGCACTGATTATAAAAGCTCTGACATAAACTGAGTCTTTATTTTGGACTCTCTTACTTTTTAAAATGTTAAAGGAAAGTTGGATGCGAACAAAAATTTGGAAATGTATTGTAAAATATATTGAATATTTTCCCTTATACTAGCAGTTTTCAGTGTTGCAAAATGCAAAAAGCAAAATCTTCTACATATAATTATAATTTATAAGACGATTTAAAGACATTTATAATCCTTATAAATACGAATCATATGTAATTAATCAATTAAAACTATCTTGACTATTATTCGAGAAAAAAAAAAATCTATCTTGACCATAGTGGGGGAGAAAAATACTGTGCAAAAATGCTACTAAAACTATATAGGATAACAAATTGTAGAACAACGAAAATAAGGGAGATTTTCGCAAAAACTATTCTTAAGGTTTGATTACTTGTTTGTTCAAAATTTATTTTAAAGAATCCCTTAGTAGTATTCCTCAAACACCCTCCGTAGGGGGTTTCATTTGAATTAAAATCAAAGGTTATCTTTCAAAACGGATCAAACCTTAGGAGGATTTTTGCAAATTTCCTAGAAAATAAATACCTAGTTTTAAATAAATGCTTATAAATACAATGAGAACTCTTATAGTAATTATGTCATTAAATCTTCAACAAATATAATAAATTGTTATAAAAAGAAGCCGATAGAATTTTGTTAACAACAACAACAACAACAACAACAACAACAATAATAATAATAAACCAATAGAATTTTCGTATAAGTTGTCAAAAGCACTACAATATGTTGTCATAAAATTTCAAAGTGTTGTCATTGTGTTGTAGGATTTGCAATGATTTGTACATTTAACTTTGTTCCATCCCATCTGTTCCCATCAAAACAAAAACAGAAACAAAAGGAAAAGAAGGCTATGTTAATTAAAACCAAAATTTATAGAGGAAGAAATTAAACTCATGATCACTCTACGTTATTGAAATAATGATTTTATCATTCTTGCATAATATTAAAATCTTATATTCATCCCATAAATCCTACATAATATTATTATCAATTTAATACTCCATATTAAACTACTATTATATTATTCTAAATTCACATTTATGTAATCATATAAGAAATACATAAAATTCAACCCAAATTTGTAATGTATATATACATATTCATAAAATATGAAAAGAATGGACATGAAAAGTGTCGACGTTGGATTTCAGTCGACGAGTATTCAATGCTCAATGCCTGCAATCAATGTGAGAAAACACAAATACCAATAAAGAACAAAGACAAGAACCGTTGATAAAACGAGGAACACAAAACTTTTACGTGGTTCAGCAATAATAAGCCTACGTCCACGACTGTCTATCTCTTAAATTCTGCAGAGTGACAATATATTATTAATTATTCTCTGATCATGTTACAATGATTTTAACCTCCTATTTATAGGAAAAGAGGCGTTACAGTTCTAGTACAACAAAATAGGAAAAGAATCCCGAATTAATTACACTTTCCAAATGATTTAAATAAAATCAGAAAAATCAGGAAAGAAATCATAAATTAATTACAATTCCTATTCGGTTGGAGTAACATCAGGAATTTGTCATAATTATCTCGAGATAAGATTGATTTTGAATTTGAATTTGAATAAACTTCCATATCTGATGAAGGAATCACGGTTTGATTGAGTAACTGCCATACTCGGTGAGAGAATCATGATTGGATTAGGCAACTGCCTTTTTCTGGAAGATACTGCATTTATTACACTCTTGAGCGAGCTACCGTCTATAGCGGTTTGCGAGCTGGAGCTCGTTATGCGAGCTACGTATGAGGCGAATTTATGGAGCGAGCTGAATCCTAGCTGTGACATGAGTTCGTTATTTGCAGACTGAAGAAATAACTTGAACGAGTTGCAGAGCTCGTTGGGCTTAGAGTCACCTGGGCCTCGTCTGATGGGTCTTGACTGGGTTGGACTTCATTGGGCCTCCTATTAGGCCTAAACTGAGCTTTTATCAGTCAATTTAATGAGTCCGAAAAATACATACAACAATTGTATTTTTTAAGTTTTATGTATCTTTATTTTAATTTTGTTTTTTATTATATCTATATTAAAATTTAAATGTATTAACTATCATTAAATAGGTCATAAACGAGTCGATTAAACAGGTTATTATTCGTGTCGGTTAAACGTGTCACTAACTTATCGGTTAAACGGGTTATTAACAGGTTGACTCGTTAGTAACCGTGTCGGGTTCGGGTTGAGGGGGTTTAATCCGTTTCTTTATCGGGTCGTGTCAAGAATTATCGGGTCGGGTTCAAGTCATATCCAACCCAACCCGTCAACCCGGATTGCCACCCCTATCAACCGCCAAAGCCTCTCCCTCTTTCTCTCTCTCTCTCTCTCTCCGTGAACGGGACCCATGAACCCACCACAACGAGTCACAAACAATGTCCAACAACGAAGCAGTCGTGGTCCAAGCCACCGACTCAGCCTGCTCGACCCAAACAAGTGGACCACGTTGCATGAAGAAACCTAATAATGTCGAACTCAAGATGTGGAATGCTGTTGCTTTATGGGCTTGGAGTATGTTGCATGCGCACATATATTTGTTTCCTTAAGAATTTTTTTTCTCTTTATTTGAATTTTTTTGTGATTTTTTTTTTGGCTTTTGTAACAGTTTTTAATGGTTATTTTGTTGCTCTATCATGCAGATATTGTTGTGGATACCTGTGCAATTTGTAGAAACCATGTCAATGATCGTTGTAAGTATTTTAATAAATTTTGTAGTTTTCTTTTTGGTACACTTGTAATTTTTTTTTTGGTCAAAAGCAATAAACAAGCCAATGAGTAGTTAATGTCCAATCATTTAACAATAAAAGACTTGTTTTTCGAATCTAATTAATATTAATATTAAAAACAGTCTGTGTAATTAATTATGTTTTAGAATTTTTTTGAAAATAATTATGTTTTGGAATTATTTTTCAAACTTAGTTATTCTTATGTTTTGTTTAATCAAAATCGAAAAACAATCTAATCGGGCAAATAATTTCTAGATAATATGGATGCTCTTCGAATTTTTTTTTAATCCAATGATGAATACTGTGTGATTTTTTTTTTTTATTTGGTTTATTGTTATTGGTTTTAATAGGCATAGAGTGTCAAGCTAATCAACATAGTACAACCGGCCAGGACTGCAAAATTTGTTGGGGTATGATATCAAAATCATTAAAAGCTTGATCTTAATTAGTTCTTAAATATGATTTTCCATTTTTTCCATTTATTAATGTTGAAGGTTTCCACTTTGAGAAATCATAGTTACAGTGGTGGATGAGAACGTAATATGCCTTGTATTCAAATTTGTTTTCTGATTTATGGATTTAATATTCTTGAATTGGTTTCTCAATTGGTTTGATAGATCATTAAATGGTTATCAAACATGAGTACTTTGTTTTGGTGGATTTTTGTCTATGTAGTAGTAATCTAGAGCAAAGGTTTAAGAAATATGGGGAGGTTTTATGGTGTTTATAACATTGGAAATTTGGAGCTAGAGAAATTATCCTATTAGTTTCTTCTTGAAATTTTTAAAATTTAGTTTCAAATACTTGAGCAGTATTAGACAGAATTATTATTGTATTTTACTTGTTTTTAAATGAATTCGAAACATTTCAAATCTTTATAATTGATTATAAAATTTTGGTTCATTCTGAATAAAAAACTATTTTGTATAAATATAATTCAGTACTATTCAAGAACTTCATCAATTGGTTCATTTATGGATTGAAGTCGGATGTAGAATTTCGTTTCATATTTACGAGTATTTATAAGTAGTCAAGAAAATGTGATAATAATAGCTAACTAATCGACTGATCTCTTCTCCTTGGCATATATTTAGAGGCTCAAAAACGGGACTCTAGGCACATAAATGGTTTGTATGATCACCTTTCCATGAAGAGAATGATAAAAAAAGGCACCGTTCGACAAATTTACGATGGAATCAAGTGTTCGAATCTGTGTGTTGAGTGTTAAGATTCATATAAGATAAAAAATTTTGATAGATTGCAGTATCTGTACTGGGGCATCACTTTTACATTAACATTCACATTTTGACAAGAGTACTATGCCTTGGACCCTGTGGATTGTTGCCAATGTCCAATAATCACATTGTCCGCTCATTAATGTCTCTCAATGTAACATCAGAATTTGGTGTCTCTACCTTGACTTGTTTTGATCTCTGATGACAATTAATCTTCTTCTCTCAGGTCGCTGCAATCACGCGTTCCATTTCCATTGCATCAGCAGATGGCTCACGGACCGATCAGTCTGCCCGTTAGGTTCATGTTACATACCACGATTTCTCTTCTACGTCTAGCATGACCAAACAATATGTAGCAATACACGACTCAAAATGTTCAATATCTTATTGAGTTTGTTTCCTTCTGGCAGATAACAGTGAGTGGGAATTTCAAAAATTTGGCGATCAGAATCCGAAATAGCCACAACTAGAACCACTGGATTGCAAATTTATTATATAGTCTGTTGAATATGAACATGTTCAATTAGCTTCTCTTTTAGACAAATTAATAGTGCTTTATTGAATTTTTATGATTGGCATTTGGCCCTGATTAGTAGTAGTAATAGGACAAGCAAATATTAGAAGGAAAGAATAGCGTGTGTGGTTTTATGAACATGTTTTAGTTGATTAATGAATGCATTTAAGAGAATTATTATGTGTTCTAATTTAACCTCTAATATACGATTTAGCTACCATACAGAAACTGTATAGTTATATGAAATAACTTTTTTAATCTTCAAATGCTTGATATTTATTGACCTTCGGATTGCAGTATGATGAATATTACTTATTGTATGTTTACTTCATAAATTGAAGAATGAAAATGAGAAATAAAATTGATTTATGGTGTTTACTTGCTTAAAATTCATTCCATAATGAAAATAAAAGTGTGAGTCACACATAAATTTGGAGTTATGAAATGAGAATCTTATTCTCCCCAAATCACTTGAAAATCTTATTTTCATTCCCTTTGACAAATTGAAAAATCTCTTATACATTTTTTTTTAAAAAAAAAGAAAAGAAAAACCAATTTTTACAAGTTTGTGTTTGTTGTTACCATCACATACCATTGCTCTCATCAACATTCTCTCCATCTTTCATCACGATTGTAGGTTAGTGGACTATTAAAATATCTATTTGTTTGTTTCTTTGCTGACACTATTGGTTTTTTATCTGACATTAAAAAAAAACTACATATTATAAATATATCATTCATATTAATTTGTCTTAAAAAAAATATACGGCGCACATTGTTTTCTCATTACCAATTTCTTAATTTTGCATATTATAATTAATTTATAATTTTAATTAAGGGTATTTTTATAATTTGTAATTAATTTATTTCGATTCTAAAGTAAAGTAAACAGCTCAATGAGAATACTATTGATTTTGTTTCCGATTCCTACAATTAAAGTAAACAATATATTATGATTTCGATGCATTATTTCGATTTCAAACAATTTCGATTCATTCAAGTGAAGTAAACGCATCATTAACCTTATATTCATACTGAATCTGTATAGTAGAATATAATTTCTTCTATTGTTTGTCCATTTATCCTCTTTATTTGTCAATAAATAATGGAGGTGCAATGTTCATGTCTGTCAATTCTAATTATCTAGTTGTAACCTAATAAAGATAAATTAAACGTTGAGGGTTTGATTTTCTATTGATATGAGGTTTTAAGTGTTAATTTAAATACAAGTGCCACGTGTGGTTTGTTAAAGTTTATAATATTCTAATAAGTTAATATTAGGAGATTTTTTGGGATTTAGATATATGAAGAAATGAGGATCATGATTCATGACAAATATTTCAAAATAAAATATTTTTTGATATCCTAATGTGGAATATACATATATATGCTTGTTCTACATAATAGTCAAATAAGGTTTAAAAACGAGAAACAAATAAGAAAAAGAGGAACGACGCCTGAGAGATTCGAACTCTCGCGGGGAAACCCCATGTACTTAGCAGGCACACGCCTTAACCACTCGGCCAAAGCGTCGTTGATGCAACTAGTTGTTTCCTTAATTATTTAAATGTAATCTGAAGTCTCATCCAAATCTTCCGAGTCGCCACTATTTCACATTGCAAGTCTTGTGTGACCAGTGGAATACATATAACGCATTGTCAAAGTCTCTTTTAAATAGATGAGTCACAAGACAGCACGGTAATAATATATATAAACTCTCCAACACCCCTCCCCCACGTCTTAAAACTAAGTTTAGTTATAAATACATGGTGAATTCAAATATAATCACATGGTGAAAGTTGAATCCAACTCTTTTAAGCTAAACCAAATTGTATTTTTCATATTAGCAACAAATAAACTCAAAAACTTAAATCAATAGAAAGGGTAACAATAGTATATAAATTTTCTAACAATATGCGTGTGACACGTGTTGAGATCACAACAAAACTTATATGTTGGATTCGTTGCATACATCCAAGTTTTAAGGTTCCTTTGCATACAACTATTCATGGTTCATGTTCTTTTTCACTACCAAATATGACTAAGCCATGCTCCGAAAAAGCTAGTAGTGAAAAATGATTCATAATTCATCAAATACAGTGCAAGTCTCAATCTCAATAGTACAATGTGGAGCATTGGTATTCAATACACGTTATTGCTTTTAAAAAGTAACCTGGCTGGATGTGCGAAACTTTAAAAGCCTAATTTAAATCTTCTACTTTATACACAACAGCCTGAAAAGTTGCTCATTTGATGGAGTGCATTCAAGAGCCAAAAGCGAGGCACCAAAGTTCAATCCTCTTATTTGTGTGCCTACTTGCAGAATTATTTCATTGAATCCACTGAGCCTTGAAGCCACTTAACAGCAATGGGACTCCTCACTAGGTGATCTCCATCACTCCACTCTATCGACCCAAATTCATGCGACTTAACACCAGGTCCTCCCAAGGCAGCACTCGAGAATGTGACCTCATAAGACAATGTGGTTTTTTCTGCACTGAACACAAGCTTACTAGGGGAGACATTGATTTCAACCCTAGGTGGTGCATTCACTTTCACCTCATAGACAGCATCCATCGAGCTGCCGACGTTCTTCACCACTCGTTTGTATGTCACAACATCATTGTATGATCCAAACACAACAGCAAATGAAGGGTAGTTCAAGTTCCCTGGTCTAGACAATTTGTTTGAACAGACGTCCAAACTTGTAGGGGCTCTAACGAAAATAGCAATCCTCTTAGCATCATACCCAATTGAGCAAAGAAACGCGACATAATCAGCAACATTAATATCATACACCAATCCTGGATTAAGAGCTCTATTCGGATCAACGTGACCTGCCCCATGAACGAATGGGGTTGATTCGTCACCACTAGCAAGATCCTTAATTTTCCCTCCGGACTTGTCTAGATTATATGCAGTAGTCATCAATGCAGACTTGATTGCCGCAGGCGACCAATTCGGGTATGCCTTGCGAAGCAAGGCAGCCAATCCACTCACATGTGGGCAGGACATTGAAGTGCCTGAAATTATGTTGAACTCAACCCTTCTAGGATCAATGTCCAAATCAGTTGGTGCAGTGGCACCAGTCCAGGCAGCCAGGATATTGACACCAGGAGCAATGACATCAGGTTTGAGTATCTCAGGAGTCAAATGGTTGGGTCCACGACTCGAAAAGGCAGCAACTTTGGGGGCCGGAGTGGGACCTCCAACCACCGTCCCACGGAAAACAATGGTGGCTGTAGGATACTGACTCAGTTTGATGTACTCCTTAATTTTGTTCCCTGCAATCTCACCAACCATTGTGGAAGGAATGACATGTGAATCAGCAATCAACTCCTCACCACTCTGGGCTGTGTTGGCCAAAATCATCCCCAGTCCACCAACAGATTTCACTGCAAAGCCTTTCTCAACTCTAGCATTGCCTCCTCTATCACAAACAACAATCTTTCCTTCAACTACTGACGACAGCAAGGTTCCCGTGTAACAGTACCTGTTAGAGAAGGCACATGTGAAGCTCTAGAAAAGATGTGATGCATATCACATTAAAAACATAAAAAAGTAGATTAAGGTATACACATCAACGGATGTTATAACTACATAGGCTAGCCTTTGATTTTATTAGTATACGTTTCAAATTGGAAATGAAAATCAAATGGAACCAAATTTCCTTAAAAGGGAACTTAGTTTGGATTTTTATGAAAAATTCCCAATTAATAAATATAACCTAGATGCATACAAATATATAAATTCTCATTACTAAAGGCACCCTAAAGATGCATAAAAGTATAACAATAATTGAATTCTCTCTTTCTAATTAGAATATAAAAATATAATATGAACTAAATTATCTTTCACTTATTAGAATTCTAAATCGTAAATATGCTTTATGAATTCTCATTCCTTGATTAGGATTCTTGATTAGTAAACGTACTTTAAACACTTCGCCTGATTAGAATTCTCTTTGTACTTGCCTCCTATAAATTCTCAAATGCATATAATGCACCCAAAATACTTCCCTAATCAGAATTTCAATGGTAAACGTGTCCTACAAATTCTCAAATACATCAAAAATTCAAAATACATCAACAAGGATTCATGATCAGTATTCCAGATTTGTGACTACACCCTATAATAAATTCACAAACACATGAAAATATAAAAACTAGGATTCTCAGTCAGTATTCCCAATTCATTATCATATATACCCCATAAAATCTTCGAACACATGAAAATATAACACAGTCTAAACACTTTCCCTGATTAAAATTTTTGATTTATAAACACATTCTATAAATTCTTAAATTCTCAATCAGCATTCCCAATTTATAATCCTACCCACTAAATTCTCAAAGGCATGAAAAGATAACACACTCTAAACATTTTCATTAATTAAAATTTCCAATAAGTAAATGCATCCTATAAACTCTCAAATTCTTAATTATTATTTCCAATTTGTAATCATGTCCTATAAATTCCCATGTGCTTGAAAATATAACATACTATATGCCCTTTTCTAATTAAAAATTTTCCCATTATTTTTAATAAAAATTGCAATTAATAAACACATTCCATAAAATCCCAATCACATAAAAATATAATAACAAGATTCCTGATTAATAAACATGACATAAAGTAAATATTACCTACTACCGGCGTGAGCACCATACACTAAAGGCACCTTAAATTCCGGCAAACCCTCACCGGAATAAAGCGAAACACCGGAAAATTCCCTCCCATCTCCGAGCACAACAACGGCCGGGAACTCCCTATCGATAGTGGAAGCACCAACCGTGACAATCCAAGGTGCAATGTTCACACCAGTCTCCGGTCCCGGGCCGGAATTCCCGGCCGAGCAGGACACCACCACACCATTTTCAACGGCCCCGAACGCCCCGATGGCGATGGAATCATGATCATACTCCGGCGCATAGCCTGTAGCCCCCACCGATAATGATATGACGTCCACACCATCCGATATGGCCTGGTCCATTGCAGCCAAAATATCGGAGTCAAAGCACCCCAAGCTCCAACATATTTTGTACACGGCGATACGTGCCCGGATGGCCATTCCACGTGCTTCGCCACCTGCATATTGGTAGAAAGCGGCGTCCGAAACCAAAGAACCGGCGGCCGTCGACGCAGTGTGCGTGCCGTGTCCCTCGGTGTCCCGGGGAGATATCGGTTCTCGGGTTATCGGTCCCCCGAGATGAGACTGGTAGCCTCGATAGTATGCTCTTGCGCCGATGATTTTTTTATTACAAGAAGTAGCGGGAAAGTCGGGTGATGTCTCGCAGATGCCCTTCCATCTTGAAGGAATGTCGGAGAGGTTGGCGTCGGAGAAGCTGCGGCGGTCCGGCCAGATGCCGGTGTCGAGGACGCCGATGATGACGTCGTCGGCGTAGTGGGAGGTTGGCCAGAGGCCGAATTGGTCCGAGAGGTTGAGGAAATGGGGGGTGCGGGTGGTGTGGGGGTGGCGGGGGATGTCGGGGACGACAGAGAGGATAGCGGGGTCGCGGCGTAGGGCGGTGGCTTCGGAGGGGGTGAGTTGAGCGGAGAAGCCGTGGACAGCGGTTTTGTAGGTGTAGAGGAGCTTGGTGGGGTGGATGTTGGAGGTGAAGTGGGAGGGCCTGTGAGTTTTTGACACGTGGACTATGAAGGTTTGGTGACCGTTGGATGATGATGATGATGATGATTGTGATGGGGAGAGAAAAGTGCAGAGAATGAGGAGGAGGAGGAGAGAGAAAGTAGTGGTGGTGGTGGAGGCGGCCATGAAAATGGGATTTGTGCTTGGTTCCCGAGAAAATCGAGAGAAAAGCGGAGTTGAGTTGGGCGTTGTGTCGCCTGTTTGTAACTTGTGATGATAAGGGAGGAAGATGAGGTATGTGGGGTCCATGTTATATCCATGTCAGCACTAGACAAAAACTAAAAAGTATTCTATGCTGTGTTATAATTTTTTTTTATTTTGGAAAGATATTTTGTGTAATAGTTAGATAAGGATGATGCAATGTAACGGTGATGATAATTTTGATGATTTTGAATTTGGCACATATTTTCATGTAGATCAACACTGTTTTACAAGAACATTATTATTAAAAAAATTATTAATAAAATTATTTATGTTTAATTAATGAATCTTACAATCTGAACCTACTTGGTTTATTTAACTCAAATATATATCAAGCATATAAAATGACAAAAATGTATGTGCTTTGATATCTTGTAAGATTCATCTAGATATGACATTTGATAATTGATATTTTGATGAAGAAAATGATGTTATAATGTGGTCCACATGATAAGATATTAAGGTTGGGTGGTTCATGTGGGTCGTTCTCCATTTTTGCGTGGATGAATCTCTCCCGTATAGGATTAAAACTGCAGATGCACCATCAATAACTCCATCCCGATTGATTTTGATAGTTTTTTGGGTCAATTTTTTTTTTTAATCTCTCCCGTATAGGAGTAAGACCGCAGATGCACCATCAATAACTCCATCCCGATTAATCTTGATAGTCTTTTGGGTCAATTTTTGTTTTTAAAAAAAATTGATGGATTCTTATTTAAAAAAAAAAAGAAAAGAAATAAAAAGACTGATGGGTTCCACTAGTTATTAAATTATCTAATAATAGCAAATGATAACCAAAACGACAACAAAAGATGCAATTATTGACGTGGAGGCAATTTATATAAATATATATTTTTTGGTTTGGACAATTATTCAAGATCAAGAGAGATTTGATTCTGAGGTATGATCCAAAGAACGATTCTCATATGGAAGAAATCAAACCATATATAGGTAGGAAAGAGGCCCACATAAATAGGGAAATAACTTACATATTTTTAATATGAAATGAATTATACAACATCCTGTAGATTTACCTAAAAACAGATAAAAACATAGTTATCATTTTACTGTACAAAACCTCATGTTTAACTTTGACTTTAGTCTACCTGAATGGTTGACCAAAAAATTTAATTAAAAATCTAAAATGCCCCCAATAATGTAAAATTACCCAATTATCTATAAGACAAAAAAGCATAATAAAATATTATTATATTTTTACATGTTTAGTCGCCAACACCACCAATTTTGTACATGGTTTAAGGTTTTATAATTTTATTTAATTGACTACTTTGCCCTTATGCATCGAATTAATGCCATGAAAGAAAGTTTTATATGTAATATTTTTTTTTTAACCATTTTACCCTTTGGAATAGATTAAATTTGCAATTCATAAATTAATTAAAAAAGAATTCTTAGATCTTTTTCAGCCCTTTGGAAAGGGATGATTGCATGGTTTTGCATCTACCTTTCTGCACCTTCATGTTTGTTTCAATGTTTTTTTTTTTTTTTTTTTTTTAAATTCTTATTTCTTACCCATTTTTCTCCTCTTATTTATTCATCCACTGCAACACTTTGTTTTATATTTTTAATATCCTATTTTTATTTCTTACACATTTTGTCTTCTTATTTAATGGAAATGTCTTGTGAAAGCATGTATCACTCAATATAGTATAAGTATAGAAAACAGTGAGTTACAAATACTATTCAATAAAAACATAAAAATATGATGTGCAACAAGTATAACACCTTAGAAGTAGTGTGTCTCACCTAAACAAGTACCAAAATATAAGTACTGTATCATATAACATTGTAGAAACAGCATATCACCAAAACAAACATTTGTAGCAAGTACTAGTTAACACAAAATTATAAGTATTGTATCACTATCAGATAGAAACACGCCCCACATGCATGATCAACAAAAATATATACTGCTTGTACTAACAATCTTAACTAAAGATGTACGTGTTTCAATCTTAAAAATGCATTTGTAATGGCTGTGATGGTTGAGAATGAGGTTCAGTTAGATTCATGCTGACCTTAGTAGGGTGAATTTGTGAACCCTCATTTGTTATATTAGCAGAAGTGGAAGGTGTGGAACTAGATGCTTATAAACAATTGAAAATTAAGCATAATGTCTAGCAAAACAAAAAATATATATATTAATAAGGAGATTTTGTTGTTCAATATAAATAGTAAATAGTAACACAAACATAAATGCATTATAAAAATATTTTTATATTTCAAAGGAAAATAATTTTGCAAATCTTGTCAGACCTGTTTTGCAATCAATTCATTTTGTTGTTTATATCCAGCGGAGCCCCAACCCACTAACTTTTTTTTTAATCATTTTATATTTATACACACAGTATAAAATCCCACCCTACTACTCCCCTTACCAAGTCACCTGTCACTCACTCCATCTAAACCCCATTAACTATTTTTTGGTCATCTTTTATATATAAACTAGCTCACACTCAACTATCCTCACATTGACTCACCTCACCTCTCAATTCATCATCCATCTCTCACTTTCTCACCACTCATCTACCTCTCACTCTTTAACTCACCATCGATTGTCACTCTCACATCCTATTACAACACCGATTCTAGTTTCCTCAGATTCACTCTCCATAACACCATTGATCCTATTCAACATCACAGTTGTCGTTTTACTTCTCTCTGCTTTCTCTCTCTAAAAACAACTACTTGGTATGTTATGGGTTTAGGATTTTTTACTTTCTCACATTGAATACAAGTACAAATCTTTTTTGTTTGTATTTGTGAATGCTAATGATATTTTATATTCAGATCATTCTATGAGTAGATTTAGCTTTTAGTGCATATATATACTAATAGGTAATTCTAGTTTTGGCAAGCAAAATTATATTTAAACAAAACTTAAACAACACGTGATATCTATGCAAGCAGGAAAAAACACATGCAACACATCTTTTATCTAGATCATTCTAGGAGTAGATTAAGTTATGTGAGTCATCAAACTTTAAATAAAAATTAAAAAAAAAAAAAAAAAAATTAAAAAAAAAAAATCAAAAACAATTCACAAATTTCACACCCATCAAACTTCAAACAAACGACAACCCATTAAATAAAAATTTAAACACAACCACTTCACACCAATCAAACACGAGAAAGAGACGACAACTTACCCATCTACCAGCATCCACAATGACTCGTAAACATGGTTAGTAGTGTCTGTCGTCATGAGTTTCAGAGCAAACCCTACATGCGTAGTGATCGATTTGAGAGGAAGTCTTCTGCTTAGGTGACAACAAGAGAAACGTTGACATAGAAAGTGAGGTTTGAGAGTGATTCACGGAAAATGAGCCACTAAAAGAAAAAGATATAGAGTGAATGAGATGAAAAGATTGAGGTTTAAGAGAATATTACTTGACTAGAGAGTGTTCGAGGGACTTAAAAAGCGTGTTTTGAGAGAAAAGAGAGTGAATAAAAGAGATAGTTTTAAGAGAAAAGAGAGTGTTCCAGTGTCTGAAAGAGAAAGAGTTTCAAAAAAAAAAGGTTTGCCAAAAGAAATCCTTTATACGTTCCAATAAGATATTTAATTTTTTTTTAAAAAAATTTCATTAAATATTTTTTATTGATTTGATTTAATCGGACTTCATTGTTATTTTATTTCTTTTTATGTCAAACGCTAACATCATCTCCCATTAATCCTACCGATCCACAGAGAAAGGGCCAAAATGCCTTTCACTTAGTTAACATTAACAAAAGTCAATGTTAAACATGGGATTCTATGCAATAAAAGGATAATTATATTTTTATCTGTTTTTAGGTAAACCTTAGGGGTGTTGTTTCTTTTATATAATAGAAAAGAGATTTTTTGTCATTAATAAAAGTTGAAATAGGCACCAAAGTACCAAGTCAGTGGCATTACCACATGCCACTGACCAACTCTCATTTATATAAGGATTTTTTTAGTCAACACTCTCATTATTCACATAATTAAAACTAATCTTGGTCCAAATAATAATAATAATAATAATAAGCTACACTTGATTCACATTGATTTTGCATATTATTATATATATAACCTCACTCGTTCATAATTCAATAATTATACTGTTGATCTAATCAAATCCTTAATCCAACCGTTGGTAAAGCTTGTTGTGAGTTTGGTGATGAGATGCAGATTAAGCAGAAACCAATATATATAGTTTTTGATCATTGAAAAAAAAAAGACATAAATGTTGTAAATTTTCCATAGATTTTTAGTTAATTTAATCTATTTGAGTTTTCTAAAAATACATGTTCAGATTGATAAAAATTATCCACTAAAAACCATTGAGAATTTAAGGAAAAGCCAATAAAGTTTATAAACAGAATTTAACTTTTGATAATTGAAAAATTAAGAATTATAAAGTAATTTTGTTGTGAGGGAAAAAAATATTACCAACATCTATATAATAATTATCATTATTTAATGTGATTTGATAACAAAAGGAGTCCACGTGGCCTAAAAATATTTGAAATTTGAGACGTTATAAAGCAAGTGTTCTCTCTCTCTCTCTCCTCTAAATATATATAGAACTTTTATAATAAAGTATATCTGAATTTAAAAAATAAGTTAAAAAATAAAGATTAACAAATTAAATTCATAAATTTCATTCTCTCTCCTATTTAATTCAAATGTAATGAACGAATTTGATTAGTTGATTCATACCTTTTAAAATAAGACATACCTGATTATAAAATCATTACACACACACATATATAATGGTAAAGAGTATGAAAAACAAGTCCCTGGCTTGGAAGGAAAATTTCTTCTTGTTCATGAGATATGATCTCATAATGTCGTAGTGATCAAGCATCACATGGTTCATATATAATCTTGACTATATATATGGTTCTGTTCAATGATGTATTTCTTCTGTAAAATACAGACTTTCAGTTTTACTATAAGAGATCTAACCAACAAAACTATCCAGAAAACAATAGACTTGTAGCTTCAATATAAGTGATCTAACCAACGAAGCTATCCTGAAAACGTAGTCTTCTAGCTTCATTATTCGGATCTAACCAACGAAACTATCTTGGAAACATAGACTTATAGTTTCACTATAAGAGATTTAATCGACAAAAGTATCCCTAGAAGAGATCAAATCTAAAATGCATACAAGATCTTACCTTTGAAATGGATCAAGATAAGTTCAAAATCAATCAAAATCATCAAAAGTCAAACTATGTGAGGGAAAAAAATAAAAAGTGCGTTTGATTCCTACTTTTCTCAAAAAAGAAAAAGTTTGATCCTACTTTTGAATCTACTAATGATGAGTAATGTACTGATCACATGCACATCATGTGAAGCCAAAGTTTCAATTATATATAAGAAAGCTATACATAATAATCACAAAATACGGAAACCTCTACTAGACTCTCGTGTCTCACATCATTATTATAAAGAGTGATTTTTAATAGAGTATATATATTGATGGTATAATAATAACAAAGATAATCACTCTAGCCCAAATATATAAATTAATTGATTAGTTTTTAAATCTACTGATTGCATCACATCTTTAGTGAAGGAATCTAAATAAAAATTTCACTATGTCTAGCGTTGCCCAAAAGAGATAAAGTTCAAGACAACCTTATTCTAATGTCCATTCAAGTATACTCTTCCAGTCCAAAATTCAAATATCAATGTTGAATTCAAATATAATCACAAAATATAAATCGAACTCAAGACTTCTAGAACAAACCAAGCTTGAATATCATTTTAGTTAATACTACACCAAAAAACTTAAGCTGTCAGGTTATTCAACTAATGATCTAAGGCCCTGTAAACACTATCCAATGTCAAACCTTGATAATAAAGCCGTGATATATTCCTACAAATGCAATTCAAAAGTAGAAATTTTGCAATCTTTTTTGTCAAATGAAACGATTAATGTTCAAAAAAAAAAAAAAGAAACGATTTGATCTAAGTCTGCGTTAGAATGAACGGATACATCAATGTCTGCCTCACTCATGCTACTCTAAGTTAGAAGACTATATTATCAACCAAAGTTCAACTTGAAGAAATAAATGTGTTTTCTCACAAACAATTAAAGATGTGGTTTGACGATCAAAACAACATGACAAAGCCAAATCAATGAGAAAGTTCTCATCATCGATCTTTTCTCAACTTGTTTTATTGAAATTATATATGCTATGCCACAAACGAAAAAATATGTTTATGGAATCTATTCACGACATTGATGCTAACCACATTTAATTATATAAAAGGCTTGAAGAAGATTAAATAGCGTAAGTTCTTTGATAATTACAAACAACATAAATTGTGGCTGCATTTCGCGTAATTAGAACGAAGGTTACTTTGGATGGGAGACTTGAAACAGCAGCAAGCATGGCAGAGGCACGAATGTCCCGCACCTTTGCAACAGTTTTGACAAGTCCTATTTCGAGAGCAGCTGCAGCTTGGACATAGTGAGCAAAATGGTGCACAGCACATACAGCAGTTTTGTTTTTGTAGATGATACAGGCAACCGCTGGAGCAACAAATGCACAGAAAATTGGTGCAAAAGTTTGACCTGCTCAGATTTAACGCATTGAATTACTACTACATATAGTTCATGCTAATACTCAATTTTCTAAACATCAAATAGACATTGGCATTCATGGTGCCAGTCACCCTCAACCTTAAAGAATGACTGAAATGAAAAGTTTCCAGTGCATGAGATCCTAAAAGGCATATATAGTTGTGTGGCAAAATATTTACAAGTGAAATTAACCAAGCATCATATCTGAAGGTGCATGCATTTTGCCAAATTTGGTTGTATATCATCCAACCATGACTTTGTGACTAAAGTCTAGTAATTAAAGCCGTTCTTCTGCAGCTAGCTAGTTGTTTAGTTGTTATAAGAACTAGTTTCATGATTGATAAAGACTGTTCCTTGCTACTACCAGAACATCATTTATGTATAGTGAATGTTTTAAGGATATGAACTAGGAAAGGGGGGAAATTAATATAGCAAACGAAAAGAGAAGGCAAATGAAATACCAAAGTCTCTTCCAAAAGGACTTCGATTTACGAGTCTCTTGATTTCTGCATGAAAGAAAATAATGAACCAGTGTTGGTAAAGTAAATTTCACATCAGAAATCTTATTTCAAAGGAACGCATAGACAATACTAAATGGAGTTATGTTCGATAAACATACACAGCAATAAAAGGATCCAGTTTAGCCCCAACAAAGTCGTCAAGCCTGTCAATAGAACATTAAGCGTAAAATGGCAGCAAAAAAGTAATATTACAAATCTTTACCAAACTATATGTTATATAAAGGCCGTAAAGCAGTCATACATACTCTTTGCAGCACTTAGAAGCTGGTTGAAGGTCTTCAATGGATTTCAGCTCTTCCTGCTCGAACAAATTGTCCATAAGTACACGAATTTGCATAAGTTTTATCATAAGCGTGTAAAAATAACATTGTTCTCACACAAAACAGAACAACAGGGGAATTTGATAGTACATTCACTACCTCAACTCTCCATCTCAAAAATCACTAATTAACTTAACATCATACAAATTACACACAATAAAGGCTGCAACAAACATCACTAATTCAGTGTACCATGTGTTTCTAAAACTAGAAAAACACCATCCAACCACCATTGTGCAATCTCACCACAAAGTCATGCTCTCACAACCACAATAATGGATCAAGTTGGAGCCGCCTACGAATTTCATAAAACTTGCAGGGTGATGCTGACTAAAATGAGACTAGATATTAAAACAGTCACATAAACAAATTAAATATTGCAAATACATTAAAAAAGAAAATTTGTTTGTGGAAGAAATTAAATCTCATTCTCTTCATGTTTAATACATTGACAAATTTTCTAAAACTAAACTACTCATATCATCATTAACTACACAAAACCAATTCATCACTAAATAATTATATATATATTAAAAAAAAAAAAAAAGAGTCAAAGCAAACTTTACAAATACATTCAAAGAAAGAAAATTTTTGTTTGTGCATGAAATTAAATCTCACTCTCTTCCTGTTTGATACATGTGACACATTTTCTAAAACTAAACTACCATATTATATCATTAACTACAAAACCAATAAAAAAAAATCACAAAATAATTATTAATTAAAAAAAAAAAGAAGAGAGAGAGAGAGAGAGAAAGAAGTGAGACCTGAAGCAAACGAATCTCTCTCTCCAAGGCCTGAACTTTGACCATCTGCCTTCTTTTTCCATACAAATCAAGACCACCAGCAGGTGGGGACCTGGGGCTAAAGGGAGGCTCCGGCACCGACGACCCACATGAACTTTCCATCATTCAGGTCCAAAACCACCCTCCTTTTCTTCTCAAAAGCTCAACCTCACGCAAACATGACTTCTTCCAGGGCTTTTAAGGCTTTTGGAGGCATCCATTGAAGAAGAGAAAAAAAGAGACTACTATGAGTAGTGTAACTGTGTAAGTACTACGTGAAGAAGACAACATTTATACATGTACATATATTATATATTTATATACCAAAAGGAGTGTTGAAAGGTGAATAGTTGAGGACTGAAATGTTGTAAGTTAGTGAGGTTTTGGTCACATATAGAGAGAGAGAACATTGAAAGTACGGAGTCAAGTTCCCAAAAACAAAAAAAAAGTACGAAGTCTCTGATAGATTGCAGACACCGCACGTGACTCCCGTAGGATACTAATTTTTATTTTTATTATTATTACTTTTTTTTTTGGGAATATATATTACTTAATAGTTAATAGGTCTTGGAGTTTGCGAAATTTACAAATATATAAACTTCGTCTTGTATTTTATTTGTTTAATTTATTATTATTATTAATTTTCTATCTATACATTAATCAAATAACGACGACCAGTAATTTTCCAACTTGGAATGTACAATATCAAATTTTATATCATTTTAATATTAATACTAAATTTTTTTAATAAAAACATGTGACACAAAAAAAAATAAAAAGATATTTTTAAAAATATTTTATACGTAATTATTAACCAATATTAATTAATTTATTTGATATAAAATTTATTCTCAAAAATTACTCATAATATATTAAAAAATTATTAAATACCCACGGAATTTTTTAATTTTATTCAAAATATTATTCTTACTATATTTCCACCTAATTTTTTAGTTACTTAATATTTTTCAACTCATTTTTATCTAACATTATATGACACATAATTTTTTAGCTATCTTATTTTTCTGACTAATTTTTTATCCAACTATTTTATTATCCACCTCATTGTAAAATCTTATTCTCAATAATTATGCATAATATATAAAAAAAATTATTAATTCTCACATAAATTTTGTAAATTTATTATAAAATATTATTATCATTAATTTTCTAACTAATTTTTTAGTCATTTAATTTTTCCAACTAATTTTTATCATGTATTTTAATTTAACGTAATAATAATTTTAATGTTATTATTTTTTTTACATTATTGAGTTTTTGCATTAAAAATATTACCAGTTCTATCAAATAATTATTAAAATAATAAATTTTTATATACATTAAATAATTTATTTCATTTTATATTAATATATTCCTTATAATATATATTAAAAACTTAAAAAGATACTAAGACATATTCAATATTAAACTCATTTTAAAAATTTCAATGAAATTTTCAGTAATATAAATTTTATAATAATTTAATTTCTATTTATAATTATTAATTAAATTATACAAATATATTAAATATGGTACATGACATAAATAAAATATAAATTATTGTGGTTATTATAAATGGATCATTGTTAGAATTTTCAAAAAAAAAATAAAAAAATAGAACACCGTGTGCTTCAAACACCAAATTTGGTGTTGGCTACAATTTGACACCAAATTTGGTGTCAATTGTAGCTTCCACACTAAATTTTGCCCCGAATGACATAAGATGGTGTTACATTAAAGAGAGTTCCAACACTAAATTGGTGTTTTTTGTCAAATTGGTACTACGTTAGAGTTGCTTTTATAGAGATTAAAAGTTATATGAACAATACTAATGGTTAGACACTTATTAAAATTAAACATTATATATATGTTTCAAAAAATTATTAACATAATAAATATGATTAATGAGTTTCGAATTTCATAATGGAATTTTGAGCTATTATCATGGATATGAAATAAAAATAAATTAACCATTTGAGTTAAGTTTCAAATTTTACAATGAGATTTGAGCTCTTATCATGAATATAAAACAAAAGTAAATTGATCATTTAAGTTGTGAATAGACATGTAATTTCTCTC
Source organism: Litchi chinensis (assembly GCA_019925255.1). Lineage (NCBI taxonomy): Eukaryota > Viridiplantae > Streptophyta > Magnoliopsida > Sapindales > Sapindaceae > Litchi > Litchi chinensis. The sequence goes on along the minus strand of CM034464.1, from coordinate 3,605,567 downwards.
TCTTTTTTTTAAACTAAAGAACAATCTTAAAATTTGAGAAATAAAAGGCCTAATCAAAGACAAGTTATAAATCCATCGAAATCTACTATGAATAAACATTACATGAGATTTTTATTCCAAAATATAAGGTTGATAAGTATATATATATATATATATATGGTAAAACTTGAATTATATCCTGATATAAAGAAGAATGCAATAACGACTTGAATTCAACAACTTATAGGAGTGATTTATGTCACATGCAAAAAGAAAAAAATAAAAACAAAAACAACAAAATGTAAGCTCAAAATCTCAAATATTGATCAAACAAAAGCAACTCAAAATCCAAGTAGAAGAATTTACAGAACCAGCAATAGTAGTAATAAAGGTTATAAATACATTAATGTACAAATACAACAGTTACTTTGTCTCTTCTTATACATACTCGTTTGCTCGCAGGACCTAAAACTGAATACTGAATGAATCCGGACAACCCCTCAAGTGAAGTTGGAACCTTTCTTAGTTCATGTGATTGAGTGAACTGAGACCACCCATCGATATCAATCCCATAGCAGTGCTTACCCTGAGCGAAAGGAATATCAAGTAGAGGGTGATGAGGCCTGTTCCTAAGAGTTTGCTTGGGCGCATGTCGTTTCTAGGTAAAACAGCCAGTGCCCAGATGAGTCCTGACATGAGAAACCCCATTGTGTAGAACAAACTGCTGTCCCTTGGAATCAGATATGGATTTGGTCTCTTCGACCAGGCTCCAATCAGCATTGATATGCCTAGGCCAACAAGAGTGTTGAACATGGGACCTGCATAGCATCCAGACAAGGCTATCTGCACACCATCCCCGCCATTCATTGCTAGTGCAACATTGGAGACTAAATCGCCCATTGAGTTGCCCCATGCTAATACGGTTAATCCAAGAATGGAGGGGTTGATACCGAGGATCATACCAAAGACCACCAATAATGCTACAAGCTCATTGGCGATCATGTAAAACCATATGATACTCATGAAAAATCCCCCTAAAACCCAGATAATTAAGAACTTCTGAGGTGGATGATCGGATGTAGTGAAGAGGGATGCAAGAATACTAAGAGAACAGCCAAGAGCAACACATATAAGATACGCAATCAACTTGCTTTGAGAACTCACATTGTCTTGGCTACTCCAAAGAAATGCTAAGAGTATAGGTGCCAATAAAGCACTGGCCACAGCATATGGCTTGGACCACATGTCCTCCTCAACCGACGGGATTGTCAACCGTCTTGGCACCGTCAATGGCAACTCCAACAGTGAAATAAACTTCGAACATGAAGAAGTTGAATCACTAGTTTGAGTGGCCTCATCAGTCCAACCCCATGGAGGCTTTTCATTATCTGCCTCACTGGCTTTCAAATGGTTTGAATATATAGCCACATTTTGTGCCCACATCCACTGGGGCAAGGAAGGATGGAGTTGAGGTGGATCATCATCAGTTTCAAGGAGGGAACTATACACAGTAACATCCTCATCACTTCCTTGAGAAAATACACTTCCTCTAACAGGAAGCAATGGTGTGACGGCATCAAGTTTCAACCTCCGCACATGTTTCCGTAAGATTTCATTCGTAGCCACAAAAAATGCATAGATAATATAGATTGAGACAAACGCAATAGCCACCCCTACGCTCACCTTCCCAATTAACAAAATCACCAACAAGCACACCAGTGTGAAAAGGAAGAAACCAACATCCCTAACAAAGCATTTCCTATCAATCTGAACCCCCTTCTCCGCAACACACAATGAAACAGTCCCAACAACAACAGAAGTAACAAACACTGCACCACCCAACACACTATTAAGTCCAACTTCACCAGTATTAGTCCCCACAAAAGCAGCTATACTTGCAAAAACATCCGGGGCTCCATTCCCCAACGGAAGCAGCGTGACACCAGCAACCGTCGGAGGCAGTCTCAACAGCCTCGATAGCTTCTCCAACGAACAACAAAAATAATCTGCGGCAGTGTTTCCCAGCAGATAAAACAATGCAACCAACCAAATAACCAACACCACATAACCTAACAACTTAAACCCTCCGCAATCACAATAGAAAAACTGAATGTAATCAAAGAACCCACCAGACGAACATTGTGGGTTTGCCTTCAAGTATTCACACTGATTAGCATAACCCTCATGAGCAATCAATCCAGCACACGAAACAGAAACATCAGCAGTCAAATTATTATCCGAATTCAATGAATTGACACCATTTTCGATCATCTGCCTACGAATTACCGTCAAATGACTTGACCCATTATTCCACGCAACATCTGAACTCAAACTATGATCTATAACCATTGAAGACTGCCTAAAAACTGGACTCCTCATCACATCTTCTTGATTATAAAACAAGAAAAACAAAATCAAAGCACAAAATCCATTAAAAATGCCAAGAAACTTGGGGTGTCTCTTCCTATACAAGCCATTTAAAGCCTCCATTTTCAGTAAATTAAACAAAAACCCTCCAAACAATAATACCCAGAAATTAAAAAAGCCTAGGGTTTCATTTCCTCAACAAAAACAAAACCCTAGAACACGAATGAGAGAATCAGAGATTTATTTCATGACCTATAAAGCTGCAAACTTGTTGATTCAAATGAGAAAATAAAGCAAACCCAGTAACGCAGAGCTGGAATATGACATGAATTTCGATGACTTACCAGTGAATTTGACCAGATTGAGGGGTTACAGAATTAGGGTTTGTTAAAAGAGAATAAAAATTGGGGATTTGTTTTTGACTAATTTGGGGATTTTTTATTTTCTTGGTTTTGAAGGTGAGATTGGTGGTTTATTTTTTATTTTTTTATTTTTTCAGTAGTAGTGGTAGTTTCTTGGCGACTTCCCTTGTTCGGGGCTTTACGTTGGGTTGTTGACACGTGTCGAGGACTTGTTTGAAAAGTTGCTTCACATGAACCGAATTTTTGTTTTTTTTTTTTCATTTTGTTTTTGTTTCTCCTAAATGAATTTTGATGTATATTGGGAGATTTATTTATTTATTCTTAAATTTGACACCAATCAAGATAAACTGTTATAAGTGCTTTTTGTGCTGGTGGAGACGTTGGAGCATTGGATAATTTTATGACTACAGGTAACTAAATTATTTGCATATATATATTATACTATACATATTTATTTGTAAATAACATCATCATTTATACTATAGGGCAATCACCAAATTCGTCACTGTGTGTTCGCTTAATTTCAATCTATTTTTGAACGCTTAATTTCAATGTTTTTGGTAGCTATATTACAATCCAAAAAAAATTGTTTTTGCATCCAATTTCTATCAAAATTCGTCACCATAATAATTAAATTTCAATGTTTTTCTCACTTTTCTACTTCTGATTGAAACAAAAAAACCAAAAGGTGGTAAAACAATTTGGATTTAAGTAAATAGGTAGAGATGAATTCAATAATTGTCCAATCCTTATATCATAATTTATAGCCTACTGGAATCCATGCCATGCAGTGTCCTAATTATTACTACTTGGATTATTAATTCATGAATCAGGGCATTGGAGTTTCAGTGCAAGTTTCTTCAAGAAATTTTCAAACCTCGAGTATTTGGTTGCTACGTATAAGAAGCCCTTGGTAATTTAAATAAATAAATATAATATAAAGTTGTTATTATTATTATTATTTTGCTCTTCTGATTTGGAGGAGGAGGGTTTCTTATTGGGGAGTGGAGAAGTGTGGTTACAAGATAGGAAGTTGCGTTAATTAATTACCTAACGTATGAATGATAATAACTATTGAAGGTTGCACTTATTGATGGAATAGTGATGGGTGGTGGTGCTGGGGTTTTCATGCTTGCCCCATTCAAGATTGTCACCGAGAATAGTGTATGCATATGCCATTATTTTGTGTGTGTCTATATATATATATATATATATATATATGTATGTATGTATGTATGTATATGCATATGTACACACACACACAAACACTTTATTTAAAAAAAAAGGGAATTTAGAAAAAATGCCCTAAAAATACATCAATATTATGCAATTGCCCTTTAAGGCAATAAAATTATAAAATTACCCCTAATTTACTAAAATACCCTTAAATTATACTAGCCCTTTTTATTATCCTAATTAAAAAATCATAAAATTATCGTAAGTTACCCAAAATGCCCCTAATAAATTAAACCAACTCATTAATACAAAACATTAATTCTTTACCTACCTAATTAAACACACACTAAAATAAATAAAACACACAATCAAATAAATACTATAAATCCATTAATTTATCCTCCATCATAATTTCTCTCCAACAACAATAACCCTTTTTTTTCTAACTTTAGATTTGAGTGGAAGATAATATGAAGAAAAGTTGAAGGAATTTGAGCATTTATAAAGGTTAGTAAGAATTTAATTATAATTTATGTTATATGTTTGAAAAAAAAAAGAAAAAAAAAGTGTTGTTCGGGTAAACAGGCGACCCGACTGTTGACCCAAAGAGATAATTCTGATCCATCGGGTCAGAATTATCTATTCGGGTTAGGAGGCAACTCGATTTCGGGGCGCCTTCTGACCCAATGTCAAACTAACCCGATGGGGTCAGTTGACACATCGGGTTAGAAGGCGACCTGATATTGGGGCGACTCGATATCTGACTCGATGTGTCAATCTGACCCGATGGGGTCAGTTTGACACATCGGGTCAGAGGCGACCCGATATTTGGGTGACCCAAGTTTTGACCCGACTTCGGGTCAAAAGGCGACCCGAACTCGGGTCAACCTGAGTTCGGGTCGCCTTTTGACCCGAACAGAACAACATGCAATTTTTTTTTTTTTTGTTTTTTTGTTTTTAGGATTGTTATTAAATTTTAATAGTAACGAATCTGTGTTATTAAAATTTCAGGATTAAAGATGTCTACTATACAATTGGTTTTTAATTAAGATGGTCAATAGAAGAGCGATCGTGGGGTTTACTGGTATGAAGGTCAAAGAGCATGGGTTTTTAGATTTCCACGGAATGCAACTTTTGAGCAACTATTGGATAAAGCATACCGTGTCACAGGTATTGATAAAAACCATTACTGAGTTATATTAACTACCGTTGCTTAAACCATTTGTCCAAGTATGCCTATTGAGATCATTGATGATGATGATGTTGAATTATTGCTTGGTCGTGAGAATATTGACCCTCCAGTGTATATAATTGTAAATGAGGTTGAGCAAGATGTGAATGACTTTGATCCCAATTTGGAAACAATGAATGTGAATGACATTAAACTTCCAATACTGGTCCAACATGTCAACCAAACTCGAGTATTCATTTGGATGATATTAGGGAAGGATTTATGCCATGTGGCAATGATAATATTTATTCTTCTCTTCATTATGGATTTGAGGGTAGCTCGAGAATGGAGCATGTACCTGAGGTTTCGATTAATCACCATACAACGGATTATGTTAAACAAGAACAACATACCTATCTCAGTAGTTATGGTGAAACAACATCGGATGGAGTTTCGAATAGATATGACCAGCAATTTGAGCATGTTCAAAGGCTTGTTCCACCACCGTGTGCATTATACTAAGATAATTCTAATGAAGTTGCTCCTAAACGCAATCTTATGCGTATTCAAGTCGGTGAATTGTTTGACAACAAAGAACAATTGCAATTAGAGCTAGGTAGATATGCCTTGGCAAATCGGTTTCAAACAAGAGTCATGAAATCGGACACATCAAGATATCATGTTCGGTGTATCGTTGCAGATTGCAGTTGGCGCTTACGTGCAGTTAGAGATGGAAATTCAGATTATTTTCAGATTAGAAGATTTGATAATGAACACACATGCTCTATCGAACAGCGATTTCCGCAACAAAGGCAAGCAAGTGCTCGTGTGATAGGGGAACACATCAAGGAAAAATTTAAAGACCACCGTGTATACAGGTTTAAGGAAATTATAAGAGACATACAAAATGAGTTTGGCATCTCATGTAACTATTACAAAGGATATCGAGCCAGACATATTGCATTGGATGAAGCTCGAGGAACTCTTACTGAATCATACATGATTTTGCCTTCATACTTATACATGCTAAAGCAAGTCAATCCTGAAAGTATTACTGACCTTCAGACTGATTGTAATGACAGGTTCATGTACATGTTATTTTGCTTGAAAGCTTGCATAGATGAGTTTTTATCTTCCATTAGACCGGTTATTGCTATTGATGGCACATTTTTAAAAGGTCCTCACAATGAAGTTTTATTTGTGGCTGTGTGTATAGATGGTAATAATCAAATTTTCTCTCTAGCCTTTGGTGTGGGTGATTCTGAAACTAATGCCGTATGAGAGTGGTTTCTTACAAGATTACGCCATACTATTGGAGAAATTGAGGATTTGGTTATAGTTTCTGACAGAAAATCTAGCATCAACAATGGTGTGGAAAAAGTGTTCCCAAATTCGTTCCATGCAGCTTGTGCAGTGCATTTAGAACGGAATATGGTTGCAAAATGTGGAAAAAGTAAGACATTAAAAGATGTTTATTGGAAGCCAATTAAGGTGTATCGAGTGAATCAATTTACCTGTGCGATAGAACAATTAGCAAACTTGAATCCTGAAGCCGCTACATTCATCACTGCTGTAGGTATTGATCGTTGGTCACGTGTTCATTATCCAGGAAAAAGGTACAAGATAATGTCAACAAATATTGCAGAGTCAATGAATAATGCAATAAGTGATTGTCGAGAGTTACCAATCATTGGAGTTGTTGAATACGTTAGAGGGGTTCTCCAACGTTGGTTTCATGATAATCGCGCAGAAGCATTTAAAGTGACAACTCAACTGACAACCCCGGCAGATGTAGCAATTGCTCTCAATGATGAATTGGCTTGAACTTCCACAATTCAACCAATTAATTTTTACACATTTTTTGTTAAAGATGGAGATCGAGATGGACATGTTGATTTAACAATAAAGACTTGCAGTTGTCAAGAATTCAACCAGCTCCAATATCCATGTGCGCATGCTTTAGCTTGCATCAGGCTTAGAGGATTTTCATATTCAGACTACTGTTCGCTTTACTACTCTTCTAGGTCTCTTGTTGCAGCATATAGTGGGGAAATAAACCCACCCGGACAACCATCTGATTGGTTGGTTCTAGAAGAGGTTGCAGCTAAAGTTGTTCTCTCTCCAGTTGGTTGACGTCGTCCAGGAAGACCAAAAAAGAATCGCATTCTATCAGTTGGGGAAGAAGTTCATAGAAAGAGTTGCACTAATTACAAACTTCAGGGTCATAATAGTCACACTTGCACTTATTCGAAGTCTGTAAGAGTACCAAGCCATATCGAGAGTATGGGACAATCAAGTGGCAATAACAATGTTACAGAATGATTCAGTTTGGATTGTTTTATTTTATGTCAATTGATGTTGTTTATATATTTGTAAGCAATTTTTGCATTTCTGTCTTACTGTAGTTAAATGTTGACATGCATTTGAATGAAGAAGACCTACATTGTCTTTTATAATATTGAATGTTTCTATCTAGGAATCTACAGTTTGTAAACATTCCACACTATATATTATTACATTTCAAACACTTGGACCTATAAGCTTAAAAAAAAAAATGACATGGTTTTGCTTATACGACAACATTTTCAATCAACACAGCACACCTGCTTAAAACATTCTAAATAATCATATTTTCATATATCAAAATAAAATTTGCTTCCAAGCAAAACTGCACTATATTGCTACTGTAACTACACAGGTCACTATCAGTTTACTGTATGTTTGATACATTATTATTTTTTTTGTTTATCAACATCAATAGTATCTTTTTTACATGCAGATTTTATATGTACAAATTTACAATTTTGAAAAATTTCCGTGGCGATTTGTTCTCTGAGCCATGAGCTGTCTTTTGCTTCAAATTCAAATGGTTGTCCAGCCCATAGACATTCCAAGTATTTTAGTGTGAAAATCCCATAGTCGGACTTATATAATGAGACATGATAAAAATAAAATGTTACAGTTGATATTCATTCAGTCATCAATAGTTATTACCATAAAAAAGGTGAGAAATAGATTTATTTATACCTTCCATCTTGTTCTGAAACATTTTCCTCTAGTCGTTGCATTTAAAATGGAGTAGTATCAGAGTAAGTGTTTGGTAATGTCTAAACCAACAACGAAGGTAACATCTTTCAAAGACATGTTCCCCAAGTAACCAAATGGTCGACGACTATGACATTCGGCTTTAAATCGTATATGTTAATTACACGTTTCGCCAAGTCAACTTCAATGGCAACCCAATGTACATTGTTAATGTTTGTAGGAAACAGTAGCTGGAAACCAACATGAATAATATCTATTAACAAAACATGCAAAAAGCAACAGAAAATATGTAGTCAAATAAGAAACTTTGAATTAGTTGCTCACACTGTTGACTTTACTCCAACCTTGCCATGCATGAGTCGGAGTCTTTCCATGTACATAATCTAACATATCACTATCCCAATCATACATATCATGCTTAAACTGTTTCTTACTCTTACTCAACGTCGACCACCTTCCTTGTATTTTCATTTGCATAATTGTAAAGTATATTGATCACATAATAAATTAACGAAACAAATTGGAATTCTAATAGTAGTTATTACCATGAAACTGTAGTCCAATAAAGTTTTATCACGACTATATCTGTTAGGGTAATAAAACGCACGACGACGCATGAGACGACAATATGTCTCCATATGCTGCATGTTGGGTACAATAGGCAATACATCAGTAATTTTCAAATGAGAAGTATAAGTTGTAAACAAGTATATTTAATCACTTACATCACCCTCTAACCACTCAGTTGGGGACAATATGTTTTTAAACCAAGCAGCATTAGCCGTAAGTAATCTTGTGTCCAAACTGTATTACCTCAAATTTAAACACCATTATATATATACAAATACTGTTGATGACAAGTAAAGTGAGTGTGCATATTCATACCTCCTGTTACGAGTGTCAGATATCCATTTGTTAATTAAACATAAAGAATCTTGATCTACTTGGCTTTGAAGTCCAAATTCTGGCATTTTGGGTTTTTTCGGGTTTTTTATCGTGGGATCAACATATGAGCTCATCACCAACGCCGACCGTTTGCTGTCTCGATTCAACTTGATAGTAAGCTTGGGTGGTCTTGATAGTTGGATGACATCTAGTGAACCAACGAGCATAGAGGGAGAGGATACATCACGTACTATTGATGTAACCAAATCATGAATATTGTTTTCACTTGAATTTAATACAATCACATCATCAGCAGTCACACTATCAGATTTATCATTTGCATATAAGAGAGTTTGATCACATGTCTGCATTCAAATAAAAGTAGTTAATATCAAAGTGTAAAATAATAATATTAAAATTAACTAAAGTATAAACCAGTATATATTTTACCTTATCAGGAATATTGGAAGTATTAGACACCATAGACTTGCAAATAAGCTCTGTTAGTTGTTTAAACCCCTTACGTATTTCATCATCTACTTTCTTAAAATGTTCATCTTGTCATGCACTGAAAGTTTTAAGTTGAACTTCAAGATTATCCTCTATTTTCTTGAAATGTTCATCTTATCGTGCACTGAGAGCTTGTAGTTGAGCTTTAATATTATCCAACCTCTGACTTGAATACTTTTGGTTCTCTCGTCTGTATGCTTTTTTTGTCTTCATACAAGAACCACCTTCGTTTGACATCTCATAACCCCCCTCGAAATGAGTATCATCATCTCTGTAGGCATTATCTCTCTTGCCATCATCATCATTATTACCAACACACATGTTGTCATCATTTATGTATTCATCCTGAACATCATCATCAAAACTGTCATCATCATCAAAATATCCATTAGGACTCCCAAACTTGACATCATTTAAAACAATCCAAGAATTCAAATTCTCCCAATACGGCTTCTTTGCTTCATCAGCAGAGAGGTTTAACACTTTGTAGGTAGTGAGCTATATCAAATAAAAAGGAATCATTTACATGCGTAAGTCTTAGGAATTTGATAATTGTCAAAATTAAATGGTATAAATTAGTTATTACTTACATCCATTTTATAGAATAAATTTTTCTGTAAAGAATCATAACTAGGAATCTCTGTGCATATCCAATTAAGGATTCGAGGAGCAGAATTGTTGACTCTTGTTACATGTCCAAGCGTCGACCACATTGGTATTGCTTCGATTGCTCACACCTCAAAAAGGAAACAAATAAAAAATATTAATATATAGACAAGAAATAAGGTTTAAGAATTTAGTATACTTAAAAAAATCTAACATGTTATATTAACCTGAAAAACTATCACAAAGCCGTATAAATTGACTTTACTCCCTTTGCCTTTTCCTTTCATAGAAGAATCAAACACATCATTCAAATAATTAGATAGATACTTATACGACCTATGATGTATGTATGACCCTCAAGGAAACTTATTGAAAGCATCTAAGTCATCCACCAATTACAAAGCCCATATTGAATGACATTACGCTTATCCGTTCCAAATAAAGTCATTTCCAAAAAAAGCACCAAAGCTAACTTCACCATATCCGTGTCACTAATATTTTGATTAGCCCACAGCCTCGTTTTAAACCAATCGATCACCATTGCTACTGATACTTTATTCATACGAAAGTACTTCTGTCGTAGCCTTTGATTATTTAGATGAGATTCTTCCGTTTCAAACTTAGAGTCATCTCTAAATTGAAGTCCGGTCACCAAACAAAACTCCATTGGGCTATACCTTATCAAATCATTTCCAACATGAAACCACATAGTATCTGTTAACTGGTTATCATGTTGGATATAACACTCCCTCAAAAGAATATGATGACAAAAATGCCTAGAAAACACCATTTCATTAACATCAAGAAAATGACCAAAACAAGTACCCTTAAAAAGTTTGAGCTGATCGGTAGTAAGAGAAAATTTTATCAATTGTATGCTTTCCCAATTACTGTAGCCGCTAACTCGTCTTGATTCTCGAGCTGTGTTCTTTATTTTTAGTAATTTATCAAACTTTGTTTCAGCCATTTACACCTACCATAGAAAAAAATAAAATGTAAATATACATGATGGTTAAGAAAATTAAAACATCATCTAAAAATACAAAATAACATAACAATGTTGTTACAAAACAACACAATAATGTTGTTAACAACATAATACAACACAAAACAACACAATAATATTGTTACAAAACAGCATAACAATGTTGTTACAAAATAGCACACCAGAACCATCAATCGCAGTGTTGTTAACAGCACAATAATGCTTTTACAAAACAGCACACCAGCGCATATAAACGCAATAGTCATGCACTCCAAGCTTGTTAATAAAAAAAACAGAATTTTGCGCGCAGTCAATGCAAGTGCACTATAATAAAAAAAACAGATTTCAACACTCGATAATTGATGTTTTTACAATCTATGAACTGATTTTAATTAATGTTCTTGTCCTTCAACATAGTTACAAACAAATTAAAACATCACGTAAAAATACAGAACAACAGCACATGACTGTTTCAAAACAGCACAAAAATGTTATTAATAGCACTAAACAACATTAACAATACTGTTTACAGCACAAAACAGCATTAACAATGCTGTTAACAGCACAAAACAGCATTAACAATGTTGTTAACAGCACAAAACAACATTAACAATGCTATTTTACAACACAAAACAGCACAAATTAATATTAACAATGTTGTTAACAGCATAACAATGTTGTTACAAAACAACACAATAATGTTGTTAATAGCACAAAACAATATTAACAATGCTATTTATAGCACAAAACAGCATTAACAATGTTGTTAACAGCACAAATCAGCATTAACAATGTTGTTAACAACACACAGCACAAAACAACATAACAATTCCACAACAAAACAGCACAATAATGTTGTTAACAGCACAAAACAACATTAACAATGTTGTTTACAACATAAAATAGCACAAATCAGCATTAACAATGTTGTTAACATCACACAACACAAAACAACAGAACAATTCCACAACAAAATAGCACAACAATGTTGTTTACAACATAAAACGACATTAACAATGTTGTTAACAGCATAACCACATTAATTATCAAAACCTCATGAGAAGTCCAAAAAGAACCAAGCTCTTCCGTAGTAAGACACAAATAGAGAGAGAGAGAGAGGGAGAGAGAAGAGCAGAACTTAAAAAACCCTACACAAACTATCAAAACTAACACAAAAAAACAAACTATCAAAATCTAAAAAACCCCACACAAACTATCAAAACTAACACAAAAAAACAAACTATCAAAACCTAAAAAAGCCCACACAAACAATCAAAACTAACACAAAAAACAAACTATCAAAACCTAAAAAACCCCCCACACAAACAATCCAAACACACCACAAACCATTCAACAAAAACCTATAATACTTAAAATCCAAATGAAAAAGGATGAGTTTGAGCGAAATATACCTTTCAATCCGTCGAATTTGCCTTGTTGTTGGGTTTGACCTTTCGTCGAATGGTTGGTGGGTGTGCTTGGTCGGCTTGCGATTGTATGGTTGGTTGTCGTTGAGCTTGGATAGGTGGTTGCGGTGATCGTTTAGCGACGGTTGAACTTCGACTTTGGTGGACGTTGGTTGAGCTTGGGCGAGTTCGAGTAGAGGTTGGTTTACCTCGATCGGCAATTGGAAACCGCTTTTGCGTGGGTGAGTTCGGGTCGAGGTTGCGTTGCGGGTAGAGGTTGCTTCACTTAGATGGAGCTTAATTGAGCTTCAGTGCACCTTCGGATGGCGTCGAACTGGTCTGAAGGAGGTGGATCGGGTCACTTTGAGAGGTTTACCTCGGTCGGCAAATGGATCAGTTCTTCCGTCACGGATGGAGGTTGCTTGACTTGGGTGGAGCTTCATTGAGCTTCGATGCACCTTAGGATGACGTCGGATTGGCCTGAAGGAGCATAATCGTATCAGTTTGAAAGGTCCAAAGTGGATTGTTGTGAAGGACTGCTTGGAGGAGTGAATCTGCCATGAAGTTGGGTTTGATGTCTTTAAGGGCATTTTAGTCATTTAGGGGTACTTTTGCAATTTAATCCTCCCAAAAGGTATTTATGTTGTTTTAGTATGTAATTAGGGTAATTTTGCTAAATTCCCTAAAAAAAATCTAATGATTTTCTATTGGTAAAAACATAATAATAATTGCTTGCTTTTAAACACGTATAGGTTTTTGCTATGCCGGCACCAGCAATAGGATCTTATGTTGGGGAAGTTTATTTCCTCTCTAGACTTACTGGATATTTAGGTAGCTCTCTGTCTCATCTAAATGTCAAAATTTCAACTAGATATACTTGTTGATAAAAATCTTTATCATGATATAAAATTTCCCTCACATTCCCTACCCATAGATTCAATATTAATTAGGAGGAGCAAGATTGAATGCAGTTGAAATGATTGCATGTGGGCTAGCAACACATTTTGTTAGTTCTACGGTATGAGTGACAATATGGGTTGTAAAATTTTAGAATCTAATCAAGAAAACTTCTTAGTATTGAAATTGTGTATGTCTTTGTTCTACAAACAAGTCAGGCAAAACAACCTTTTTATACTATCATAGTCAGGGTGTTATTCTAACTTGATGATGTGTTGGCTCAATCTCAAAGTGACAGCACAGAGTAGATGACATATCGGTATGTCAAGCAACATTCTTGTAATAGGTTTAAGTATCAGGTGAAACAAGAATATTAAGTAAACATTATCCTCCATTAAAACCACCTCATTACTTACAATCATCCAGCAAAGACCAAAACTGAAAGGACTCACTCATATGATATCCTACATGATTTCTCATAAAATTACTTCACAAGTCATTCAATACATTCATGATAAGTGATTGCTATACCTCCATCTGTGCCATGGACTCTTAAAATGTCATGCAAATACTCAACATTACTTTGTAGCCGAGGGTGTAACCGACGCAAAAATGTTATCCCAGGTTTTATTATACCGGACATCAAGTGGCTGCTGAAAAAGAAGGATACTCCATTCCCCTAAAAATGAATTAAAGTTACTCAGTTATAGTTATAACATTAATTTTCAAATGGAATGTATGTCTTTCACATAATTATTAAAAAAAAAAGAGTTGCAAGTATAGACACGTCAAGATTACCAAGATTTAGCATATCTTAGAACATCTAATTCAGCTAATACATTTATTACTCATCTTTGAGCATATTTGCAAGACATTAATATGTTTCCCAACAAATAGATACATACAACTAAGGTGAAACAAACAAGCAGCCCTTCAAATATCACCAAATAGAAACACTCAAATGAACTTGAATTAATCCCTAGAAGTAATAAATCCTGCTTAAAATCAATAATAAAGAACTGTCAAGTAAGCTTCCTCCCTAAATGATGTCTCAAAAACCCCTTCAAAGCTAGGAATTCTGATTGAATTGCAACAATAAAACAAACACAATCGCAAATAGAGAGAGAGAAGGTAGTACCAGACGATATTATAAGCTCCCTTGGCGATGGGCATGATCAAAGGCTTGTATTTGGCAGTCACCTCGAAATGTTGAAGAATATGTTGTATTGTATAAACCTACCACTGTGGCTCATAAAATGGCTGATATGTTCTCGATCTCGGCTCCAGCCGCCGGCTGCTACTGTTGATGTTAATTATGTGTGTCTAGGTGTGCCTCACCCATATTGGCATCCAGCGATTGGGGCTCACCTGCTCCTCTATATCCCAAAAAAGGCCAAAAAGTTCATTAATAGTTGATATTGTATCTAAAATGGGTTTTGGCTTCAAAAAGCCAAAAAAATGCTCTTCCATAGGGATCCCAAAAGCCCCTTAATCAACCATCCAAATAGATACAAGTACTTAAATATGGCTATATATAATTACTATGTGCACAATTTCTTTGTCTACTTACACAATTTCAAAATCTGGAATCAGAAAACTAGCATATGTCTAAGAACTGAAATATAAATGAAGTAAACTATCTTCTCACATAGTATAACATTTGACTGAACATTTTATATGACTAATATTGTACTCTAAAATATAAAAAAATCAATCAATTCATGATATCATGATGTTTTGTTACTCAGTCTATCTAGTTTATCATTTTATAAAATATAATAGATGTTTAGTGGTTAGTTGAGGTACTTATTTAAGCAGTCTCGACTGCACCCTTTCGAACTTACAAACATGATTGAATAGTACATAGAGGATCCTCATAAGTAGTTCGAAGAGGAAGCTGATTATGTTTGGAATTTGTTTCAATGAACATCACCAAAAACAAAGCAAAGAATTAGCAATGATAGGCATGCATGATTAAATTTAAAAGTATTCAACAAAACTCGTTATAAACTTACAGAAGTAGTTTCGAACTGCTCGAGGAGATAATCATGAAGGAACCAAGTGATTGAATTCATGGTAATGAAGAAGGATAAGGTGACTGGCATGAACTTAACACTTTTTGTTTTAACAACTAATGACTACACCACAAACAAAAAAAGAAGAAGAAAAAAAAAAGATAAGAGCATCATTAAATAGGTGATAATTTAGTTAATTAAAAACAAAACATTTTGACTCAAGAAAAACAATTTATTTATTTATGTTAAGTTATTGATACTCAATATGATAGACAAAGGGGCTGTTGCATCAACCACAGAGAAGCCACTGCAAACCAGGCCAATGACTGCAATTTCATGGAAGCGTTCCACCAGAAGGTGTGTGATAAGAATGATACCAATGAGTATACCAATATTCATGAAAGCCATAATCTTAAGAGTCATCTTCTGCAGCCAAATTTTTTTTTAAAAAGTTAGTAGATAATTAAGTTAATGATGTTTTAATAATTAATTTGATTAAATTAATATTGAGTCTGAAGATATATTACCCTTTTCCTTGGTGATGCATACACAAGGAACAACATAATATAAATGATTTCTACGACACATCCAAGTGCATTGACGAAGATGACAAATGAAAAGTCTTCCTGTAACCAGCCATGGTATACCCACAACATGTAACTAGCTAAAGTTACCATATACGGGAAGTAATGGTAGTCCTCAGTTGATTTTTTTTTTTTATTCCATAAAATGTGGGTCTGAAAAAAGAATAATAGACCGTTAATCTTAGTTTGAGAAAAACGTTTTACAGACCCGTACCCACTACCTCCCAGTCCCAGATCCACCACAACCTACCCTTCCCTTCCTCAACTACAATGTAAATAACAGTAAATAAATGTAAAACAGTCAAGAAGAGTCGCATACTAGCAATGGCCACTACATTCGCCGCCAGAAGTCATCTTTCCATGCTGAATTGCCAGTAAACACAAAGCAGCTGATACAATGGAGGGAGAGAGCGTAAAGAGCATAGGCAAAGGCTGATAAGATATATATGTGGGTTAGGTAATCCTGCTTTCCATTAATTGGTAACACAGTGATGGGTAATCTGTTTTTCATTACTGGTAACACGTTGATGGGTAATCCAGCTTTCCATGATTGGTAACACTAGGATGAAATGTGAGCTTTCCTTTGGTGGTAAGAGAGTTGGTGGAAGTTGTTTGCTGCATCCACAGAGAAGTCGTTGCAAACCAGGCCAACGACTGCAATTTCATCGAAGCGTTCCACCAGAAGGTGTGTGATAAGAATGATACCAACGAGTATACCAACATTCATGAAAGCCATAATCTTAAGAGTCATCTTCTGCAACCAAAATTCTTTTAAAAAATTTAGTAGATAATTAAGTTAATGATGTTTTAAAAATTAATTTGATTAAATTAATATTGAGTTTGAAGATATATTACCCTTTTCCCTGGTGATGCATACACAAGGAACAACATAATATAAATGATTTCTACGACACATCCAAGTGCATTGACGAAGATGACAAATGAAAAGTCTTCCTGTAACCAGCCATGGTATACCCACAACATGTAACTAGCTAAAGTTACCATATACGGGAAGCAATGATAGTCCTCAGTTGATTTTTTTTTTATTATTCCGTAAAATGTGGGTCTGAAAAAAGAATAATAGACCGTTAATCTTAGTTTGTGAAAAACAATTTACAGACCCATACCCACTACCTCCGAGTCCTAGATCCACCACAACCTACCCTTCCCTTCCTTAACTACAATGTAAATAACAGTAAATAAATGTAAAACAGTCAAGAAGAGTCGCATACCAGCAATGGCCACTACATTCGTCACCAGAAGTTGTCTTTCCATGCTGAATTGCCAGTAAACACAGAGCAGCTGATACAATGGAGAGAGAGAGCGTAAAGAGCATAGGCAAAGGCTGATAAGATATATATATATGGGTTAGGTAATCCTGCTTTCCATTACTGGTAACACGATGATGGGTAATCTGCTTTCCATTACTGGTAACATGTTGATGGGTAATCCAACTTTCCATGATTGGTAACACTAGGATGAAATGTGAGCTTGCTGATGGGTAATCCAACTTTCCATGATTGGTAACACTAGGATGAAATGTGAGCTTTCCTTTGATGGTAAGAGAGTTGGTGGAAGTTGTTTGCTGCGTCCACAGAGAAGCCGTTGCAAACCAGGCCAACGACTGCAATTTCATGGAAGCGTTCCACCAGAAGGTGTATGATAAGAACGATACCAACGAGTATACCAACATTCATGCAAGCCAGAATCTTAATAGTCATCTTTTGCAGCCAAATTTTTTTTTAAAAAGTTAGTAGATAATTAAGTTAATGATGTTTTAATAATTAATTTGATTAAATTAATATTGAGTTTGAAGATATATTACCCTTTTCCCTGGTGATGCATACACAAGGAACAACATAATATAAATGATTTCTGCGACACATCAGAGTGCATTGATGAAGATGACAAATGAAAAGTCTTCCTGTAACCAGCTATGGTATACCCACAACATGTAACTAGCTAAAGTTACCATATACGAGAAGCAATGATAGTCCTCAGTTGATTTTTTTTTTTTTTTATTTCATAAAATGTGGGTCTGAAAAAAGAATAATAGACCGTTAATCTCAGTTTGTGAAAAACGTTTTACAGACCTGTACCCACTTCCTCCCAGTCCTAGATCCACCACAACCTACCCTTCCCTTCCTCAACTACAATGTAAATAACAGTAAATAAATGTAAAACAGTCAAGAAGAGTCGCATACCAGTAATGGCCACTATATTCGCCGCCAGAAGTCGTCTTTCCATGCTGAATTGCCAGTAAACACAAAGCAGCAGATACAATGGAGAGAGAGAGCGTAAAGAGCATAGGCAAAGGCTGATAAGATATATATGTGGGTTAGGTAATCTTGCTTTCCATTACTGGTAACACGGTGATGGGTAATCTGCTTTCCATTACTGGTAACACGGTGATGGGTAATCTGCTTTCCATTACTGGTAACACGTTGATGGGTAATTCAACTTTCCATGATTGGTAACACTAGGATGAAATGTGAGCTTGCTGATGGGTAATCCTGCTTTCCATTATTGGTAACACTAGGATGAAATGTGAGCTTTCCTTTGGTGGTAAGAGAGTTGGTGGAAGTTGTTTGCTGCGTCCACAGAGAAGCTGTTGCAAACCAGGCCAACGACTGCAATTTCATCGAAGCGTTCCACCAGAAGGTGTGTGATAAGAATGATACCAACAAGTATACCAACATTCATGAAAGCCAGAATCTTAAGAGTCATCTTCTGCAGCCAAATTTTTTTTTTAAAAAAATAGTAGATAATTAAGTTAATGATGTTTTAATAATTAATTTGATTAAATTAATATTGAGTTTGAATATATATTACCCTTTTCCCTGGTGATGCGTACACAAGAAACAACATAATATAAATGATTTCTACGACACATCCAAGTGCATTGACGAAGATGACAAATGAAAAGTCCTCCTATAACCAGTCATGGTATACCCACAACATGTAACTAGCTAAAGTTACCATATACGGGAAGCAATGATAATGCTCAGTTGATTTTTTTTTTTTATTATTCCGTAAAATGTAGGTCTGAAAAAAGAATAATAAATCGTTAATCTTAGTTTGTGAAAAACAATTTACAGACCCGTACCCACTACCTCCCAGTCCCAGATCCACCACAACCTACCCTTCCCTTCCTTAACTACAATGTAAATAACAGTAAATAAATGTAAAACAGTCAAGAAGAGTCACATACCAGCAATGGCCACTACATTCGCCGCCAGAAGTCGTCTTTCCATGCTGAATTGCCAGTAAACATAGAGCATCTGATACAATGGAGAGAGAGAGCGTAAAGAGCATAGGCAAAGGCTGATAAGATATATATGTGGGTTAGGTAATCCTGCTTTCCATTACTGGTAACACGGTGATGGATAATCTGCTTTCCATTACTGGTAACACGTTGATGGGTATTCCAGCTTTTCCATGATTGGTAACACTAGGATGAAATGTGAGCTTGCTGATAGGTAATCCAGCTTTCCATGATTGCTAACACTATGATGAAATGTGAGCTTTCCTTTGGTGGTAAGAGAGTTGGTGGAAGTTGTTTGCTGCGTCCGCAGAGAAGCCGTTGCAAACCAGGCCAACGAGTGTAATTTCATCGAAGCGTTCCACCAGATGGTGTGTGATAAGAATGATACCAACGAGTATACCAACATTCATGAAAGTCAGAATCTTAAGAGTCATCTTCTGCAGCCAAATTTTTTTAAAAAAAGTTAGTAGATAATTAAGTTAATGATGTTTTAATAATTAATTTGATTAAATTAATATTGAGTTTGAATATATATTACCCTTTTCCCTGGTGATGCGTACACAAGAAACAACATAATATAAATGATTTCTACGACACCTCCAAGTGCATTGACGAAGATGACAAATGAAAAGTCTTCCTGTAACCAGCCATGGTATACCCATAACATGTAACTAGCTAAAGTTACCATATACGGGAAGCAATGGTAGTTCTCAGTTGATTTTTTTTTTTTTATTATTCCATAAAATGTGAGTTTGAAAAAAGAATAATAGACCGTTAATCTTAGTTTGAGAAAAACGTTTTACAGACCCGTACCCACTACTTCCGACTCCCAAATCCACCACAACCTACTCTTCCCTTCCTTAACTATAATGTAAATAACAGTAAATAAATGTAAAACAGTCAAGAAGAGTCACATACCAGCAATGGCCACTACATTCGTCGTCAGAAGTCGTCTTTCCATGCTGAATTGCCAGTAAACACAGAGCAGCTGATACAATAGAGAGAGAGAGCGTAAAGAGCATAGGCAAAGACTGATAAGATATATATGTGGGTTAGGTAATCCTGCTTTCCATTACTGGTAACACGGTGATGAGTAATCTGTTTTCCATTACTGGTAACACGTTGATGGATAATCCAGCTTTCCATGATTGGTAACACTAGGATGAAATATGAGCTTGCTGATGGGTAATCCAGCTTTCCATGATTGGTAACACTAGGATGAAATGTGAGCTTTGCTTTGGTGGTAAGAGAGTTGGTGGAAGTTGTTTGATGTGTCCACAGAAAAGTCGTTGCAAACTAGGCCAATGACTGCAATTTCATGGAAGCGTTCCACCAAAAGGTGTATGATAAGAATGATACCAACGAGTATACCAACATTCATGAAAGCCAGAATCTTAAGAGTCATCTTCTGCAGCCAAATTTTTTTAAAAAAAGTTAGTAGATAATTAAGTTAATGATGTTTTAATAATTAATTTGATTAAATTAATATTGAGTTTGAATATATATTACCCTTTTCCCTGGTGATGCATACACAAGGAACAACATAATATAAATGATTTCTACGACACATCTAAGTGCATTGACGAAGATGACAAATGAAAAGTCTTCCTGTAACTAGCCATGGTATACCCAAAACATGTAACTAGCTAAAGTTACCATATACGGGAAGCAATGATAGTCATCAGTTGATTTTTTTTTTTTTTTATTCCATAAAATGTGGGTTTGAAAAAAAAATAGTAGACCGTTAATCTTACTTTATGAAAAACGTTTTACAGACCCGTACCCACTTCCTCCCAGTCCCAGATCCATCACAACCTACCCTTCCCTTCCTCAACTACAATGTAAATAACAGTAAATAATTGTAAAACAATCAAGAAAAGTCGCATACTAGCAATGGCCACTACATTCGCCGCCAGAAGTCGTCTTTCCATGCTGAATTGCCAGTAAACACAGAGCAGCTGATACAATGGAGAGAGAGAGCGTAAAGAGCATAGACAAAGGCTGATAAGATATATATGTGGGTTAGGTAATCCTACTTTCCATTACTGGTAACACGATGATGGGTAATCTGCTTTCCATTACTGGTAACACGTTGATGGGTAATCCGGCTTTCCATGATTGGTAACACTAGGATGAAATGTGAGCTTGCTGATGGGTAATCTAGTTTTCCGTGATTGGTAACACTAGGATGAAATGTGAGCTTTCCTTTGGTGGTAAAAGAGTTGGTGGAAGTTGTTTGCTGCATCCACAGAGAAGTCGTTGCAAACCAGGCCAACGACTGTAATTTCATCGAAGCGTTCCACCATAAGGTGTGTGATAAGAATGATACCAACGAGTATACCAACATTCATGAAAGCCAGAATCTTAAGAGTCATCTTCTGCAGCCAAATTTTTTTTAAAAAAGTTAGTAGATAATTAAGTTAATGATGTTTTAATAATTAATTTGATTAAATTAATATTGAGTTTGAAGATATATTACTCTTTACCCTGGTGATGCATACACAAGGAACAACATAATATAAATGATTTCTACAACACATCCAAGTGTATTGACGAAGATGACAAATGAAAAGTCTTCCTATAACCAGCCATGGTATACCCATAACATGTAACTAGCTAAAGTTACCATATACGGGAAGCAATAATAGTCCTCAGTTGATTTTTTTTTTTTTATTATTCCATAAAATGTGGGTTTAAAAAAAGAATAATAGACGGTTAATTTTAGTTTGTGGAAAACGTTTTACAGACCTATACCCACTTCCTCCTAGTCCCAAATCCACCACAACCTGCCCTTCCCTTTCTCAACTACAATGTAAATAACAGTAAATAAATGTAAAACAGTCAAGAAGAGTCACATACCAGCAATGACCACTACATTCGTCGCCAAAAGTCGTCTTTCCATGCTGAATTGCCAGTAAACACAAAGCAGCTGATACAATGGAGAGAGAGAGCGTAAAGAGCATAGGCAAAGGCTGATAAGATATATATGTGGGTTAGGTAATCCCGCTTTCCGTTATTGGTAACACGGTGATGGGTAATCCTGCTTTCCTTTACTGGTAACACGTTGATGGGTAATCCAGCTTTCCATGATTGGTAACACTAGGATGAAATGTGAGCTTGCTGATGGGTAATCCAGCTTTCCATGATTGGTAACACTAGGATGAAATGTGAGCTTTCCTTTGGTGGTTAAAGAGTTGGTGGAAGTTGTTTGCTGCGTCCATAGAGAAGCCGCTACAAACCAGGCCAACGACTGCAATTTCATGGAAGCGTTCCACCAAAAGGTGTGTGATAAGAATGATACCAACGAGTATACCAACATTCATGAAAGCCAGAATCTTAAGAGTCATCTTCTGCAGCCAAATTTTTTTTAAAAAGTTAGTAGATAATTAAGTTAATGATGTTTTAATAATTAATTTGATTAAATTAATATTGAGTTTGAAGATATATTACCCTTTTCCCTGGCGATGCATAAACGAGGAACAACATTATATAAATGATTTCTACGACACATCTAAGTGCATTGACGTAGTTGACAAGTGAAAACTCATCCTTTAACCAAGCGTGGTATACCCACAACATGTAACTAGCTAAAGTTATCATATACGAGAAGCAATGATAGTCCTCAGTTGATTTTTTTTTAATTATTCCATAAAATGTGGGTCTAAAAAAAGAATGATAGACCGTTAATCTTAGTTTTTGTAAAACGTTTTACAGACCCGTACCCATTTCCTCCCAGTCCCAGATCCACCACAACCTACACTTCCCTTCCTCAACTACAATGCAAATAACAGTAAATAAATGTAAAACAATCAAGAAGAGTCGCATACCAGCAATGGTCACTACATTCGCCGCTAGAAGTCGTCTTTCCATGTTGAATTGCCAGTAAACATAGAGCAGCTGATACAATGGAGAGAGAGAGCGTAAAGAGCATAGGCAAAGGCTAATAAGATATATATATATATGGGTTAGGTAATCCTACTTTCCATTACTGGTAACATGGTGATTGGCAATCCTGCTTTCCATTACGTGTAACACGTTGATGGGTAATCCAGCTTTCCATGATTGGTAACACTAGGATGAAATGTGAGCTTGCTGATGGGTATTCCAGCTTTCCATTATTGGTAACACTAGGATGAAATGTGAGCTTTCCTTTGGTGGTAAAAGAGTTGGTGGAAGTTGTTTGCTGCGTCCACAGAGAAGCCGCTGCAAACCAGGCCAACGAGTGCAATTTCATGGAAGCGTTCCACCAGAAGGTGTGTGATAAGAATGATACCAACGAGTATACCCACATTCATGAAAGCCAGAATCTTAAGAGTCATCTTTTGTAGCCAAAATTTTTTAAAAAAAGTTAGTAGATAATTAAGTTAATGATGTTTTAATAATTAATTTGATTAAATTAATATTGAGTTTGAAGATATATTACTCTTTTCCCTGGCGATGCATAAACGAGGAACATCATTATATAAATGATTTCTATGACACATTCAAGTGCATTGACGTAGTTGACAAGTGAAAATTCATCCTTTAACCAAGTGTGGTATACCCACAACATGTAACTAGCTAAAGCTACCATATACGGGAAGCGATGGTAGTTCTCAGTTGATTTTTTTTTTATTATTCCATATAATGTGGGTTTGAAAAAAGAATAATAAACTGTCAATCTTAATTTGTGAAATTCGTTTTTCATATATGCATAAAATTACTTAAGAATTGATGATTTTTATTGAATTAAAATTTTGTGTTAAATTATTTTGCTACGTTGTGTTATTGTTAGGGGTGGGCATAAAAGCCGAAACCGAACCGAATTGGTCCAAACCGAAAATATTGGTTTTCGACTTATATTCAGTTCGGTTCCCTTTTTTTGTATAAAAAATTGAATTTTTTTTGTTCGATTTGGTTTTAGGTTTGAAAAACCAAACCGAACCAAATTTTAAAAAAAGGGTATAAAAAATGGTGTGCAATTAATTTTGCCCTCTATGTCTTATATACAGGGTAAATATTATATATTGTTGGTGTGTGACTAATGTTGCAAATTATTGTTGTTAAGAAATTGCTTCAACAACATGTAGTATGCAACATATTGAAATCCTAAAATATTATTCTTGAAATACATGCTAGGTACATAGTTTTACTTGAGATATTTAGAATTTCGTTTTTAAGATTTAAAGTGCTTATTTTGATTATAATAACAAAAAAGGAAAGTAACTTAGAAGCTAAGTTTTTGGTAAATTCTATTGTTAAAAAAGTCGGTTTATAAAAGATGATTTTATAAAAAACCGAGTATTAACCTCTAAAAATTTGGTTTATAAAAGCTGATTTTACCTAAAACTGATTTTAAAAATTTGGTTTATAAAAACTTATGTTCAAGTTCTCTTAATCTCTACTTGTATTTATCAAAAATTAACCCCCAAAAAATTCAACTTGTATTGGTTAAGTTCTCTTAGTCCCTATTGGGTTCTTTCTTTTTCAAGGCTTAAACAGAATGACCCGAACTAAAGCAAATCGAATTAGATTGGTTTGGTTCAGTTTGGTTTGTTATTTAGAAAATTGAAATTTTTTTAAGTTTGGTTCGGTTTTAGACAAAACCGAACCGAATCGTGTCCACCCCTAGTTATTATAGTCTGCTGCATTGTTGTTGTAATGTGGGTTCTAAATGTTTGTTTCCCATGTTTTTATTTTGTGATAGAGATAAGAGTTGTGTTTTAAGGATACTTAAATGTATGTAGTAATAACTATTAATTAGGAACTTGTTTTAGAGACTAGGAAATTACTTTCAAAAATATTAAGGAAGACTGGATAAGTAAATACTTACATTGGAGCGAGAAACACTAGATAGGAGGTAAAAATACCTGTTATAACAAATCAAGAAATTAATTAAATTAGTATAGCTTGTAAATATCATTTGATCCTTAATTATAAACAAAAGAGCAAATTACACACCCTATTGAAAAAAACTCTAAATTAAATAGATAAACTGGGGATGGGTATGAAAACATGAAAATTAAGGGGGCTTAGTTACCATGGTCGAAAAACACTAATGTTGTGTTTACTTCATGGATTAAGGAATGAGAATGGAGAATGAGATTGATTGATAATATTTACTTACTTAAAATTTATTCCGTAATAAGAATGAAAGTGTGGACCCCACATCAATTTGGGGTTGTGGAATAGGAATCTCATTCCCCCCAACCTACTTGGGAATCTCATTCTCATTCCTTTTGTAAGGATAAAAAGTTTTTTATACCCTTCTTTAAAAATTTTTTTAAAAAAAAAACTATTTTATTTAATGTTAAAAAAAAAAACTACATATTATAATAAAAAATTGCATATAACTGGCTTTTCATTACCAATTTCTTAATTATCATAGTGGACTATTAAAATAATATGTGTTTTTTTTTTAATTATAATATATAGTTTTTTATTTGATATTAAAAAAAAAACTGCATATTGAAATAAAAAATTACAACTAGGTTATTGGACTATTAAAACAATATGCAGTTTTTTATTATAATATATAATTTTTTATTTGATATTAAAAAAAATACAAATTATAACAAGAAACTACACACTATTATAATTAATTCATAATTTTAATTGGAGACATTTTTGTAACTTATAATTAATTTATTCCGATTCCAAAGTAAAGTAAACAATTCAATGAGAATACTACTAATTCCAATTTCGATTCTTGCAATTGAAGTAAACAACTTATTTTGATTCCGATACTTCATTCCGATTCTATATCATTCTGATTCCTCCAAGTGAAGTAAACGCACCATAAGTTTATCGATTCGATTTGGGCATGGATATCTAAATCAAATAAGCCCGGGAAACTGAATGTATGAGGTAATATACGTAATTTAAAGGGCACATGTGTAATTTCGCATGTCTCCAATATATATTGGACCCTAATGTCTCATCACTTTCACTCGCTCTCATCGGCCGGCCTCTCATACCATGCAGCAGACCTTTCTCTCTGGCCACCGTAAAACAGACCCATCGCCGTTAATGGATCTCTCTCTCACCAAACCTCTCTCTCATCGTCGTTAACAGATCCATCACCGTTTCTCTCACCAAACCTCTCTCTCCCTTCGTTGTCGTTAACGGATCTATGGCTGTCTCACCAGATCTTTCTCTCATCGCCGTTAAAGGATCCATCGTTGTTTCTCTCACCAAACCCCTCTCTCCCTTCGTCGCCATTAACGGATCTATTCTCTCTCATCGCCGTTAACTACCTCGTTGCTCCCCCTAAAATTAACCCACCCATACGCATTACAGACTCGTACCCATTTCCTCCCAGTCTCAGATCCACCACAACCTACCCTTCCCTTCCTTAACTACAATGTAAATAACAGTAAATAAATGTAAAACAGTCAAGAAGAGTCGCATGCCAGCAATGGCCGTTACATTCGCCGCCAGAAGTCGTCTTTCCATGCTGAATTGCTAGTAAACACAGAGCAGCTGATACAATAGAGAGAGAGAGCGTAAAGATCATAGGCAAAGGCTGATAAGATATATATGTGGGTTAGGTAATCCTGCTTTTCATTACTGGTAACATGGTGATGGGTAATCCTGCTTTCCATTACTAGTAACATGCTGATGGGCAATCCAACTTTCCATGATTGGTAACACTAGGATGAAATGTGAGCTTTCCTTTGGTGGTAAGAGAGTTTGTGGAAGTTGTTTGCTAAGTCCAATTTCTAACATACTGGCTTTTCTTAATTTTTATCATCGTTATTACCATATTAATGTATGGAATTGGATATATAGGAGAGCATCTTAATTCAAATTATTTATGCTTGTCAGTTCGCATTTTTTTCAATGTTAAAATGAATCGCTCTGGTTATGTTTGACTAGGAAAATGCAGTGTGAATTTATGCTTGCCAACCTTATAGCTTCTGTTCATAATTAATCGAGAGGTAGCTTTGTATTTTCTTGCAAAAGTAAATAGCTACAAAGAGGCCTTTTTCCAACTCGCTCCTAGATGATGGATTTACAAGATAGAGCTCTCGGTAGATGTTAGATTTTATTTCAATGCTATCTGGAAATATCACTACTAAAAAGCTTATGTTAACACGTTACAAATACACATATGATAATGAAATTATATGGCTTCCATTATCAATTTTATACGGAATATAATGATTTATCATGCCATAAATTATTTCGAATATGATTCTCTATGTTAATTTAGATTATGATTTAAGAATGACATTTTAATTTTATATGTTTGCCAATGCAACTAAAAGTAGAATGCCTTAGTAGGTATAAATTTTAAATATTTCCGAAACCTCTCGATCCTATAGTTTTGCACTTTGTAATGCGTAGAATATGAGCATTTGATGAGAGAATATGATTTTTATTTTTGAAAAATGAATCCTTTATTAGAAATTTATTTCATGATATATAAAATCAGGGAGATTGTCAGCGTCGTATATGTGATTAAAATATGCCTTAGGTACTTTTTTCCTTTTTTGGAAAACTTCATTATAATTTCTTTTATTATTTTTAGAGACTACTTCAGTTTTCAATTATCGGAACTATAGGTTCTTACCTTTTTTTCTTTTTTTTTTTTTCAAAAAACAATTCATTCCATCCTTAATTAAATATAGAAATTAAAAAATCACTTGAAAGAAAATTGTTGAATGCTTCAATATAGATTAGCACGTTAAGCCAAGTGGTTAAAAGTAGTGCAACAATCGGGTATAAAGAGAAGCATGCTCTGTACTCTATCAATCAATCAATCAAGAAAATGAAAATCTCGATGCACACAATTTTCACTGCATCTTCAATGTATACCTTCTTTTGCTTTCTTCTCTTTCAAGCATAAGTGATCCCTCTTTTATGGGTGGTCCAATATTACTACGAATATTTGATATATTATTTCCAAGGATTCATACTACATATGTCTATTTGACGACATAAATAGTAAACCTTATATCATAAGAAAATGAAATCCATCATTTGTTTTTTCAAAAGCAAACTTAAGTAAAATATAGCAACCAGCTGTCATATCTTAAAGGAAAAAAGGGAGATTAATCAAATTTAAAGATAAGTTGGAAGAAGTTTAATTAATATTGTTGACATAACATCATTGTTAAACTGTGGAATATAAATTTATTATTTATTATTATATGAATATTCACTCATATAAAGGACATATAATTTGTGTATTTTTTTATTCTCACATTTGTGAAGTTCATGGAAATAAATTCTACTGTATAAATAGTTTCTGACCTGATCGAATTAGATAAAAACTAATTATTCATATTTATTTAGTTGACGACAAGTCATAGTGTGAATGGCCAATAATAGTACCATGTACAATAATGTTTACAATAATCACATTAACTATTATTTCAATTGATATTGAGATTAATGAATAAGGATTCTTTATTTTTTTTTATTTGTATTAATAGTTTTTAGGAGAGATTTTTAAGTTTAATTGATATATAAGAGAGAAAAAATAAAATAATTTTAATATTTATTATTTTTATGTTAATGTGTCATTAGATTATAAAAAAATTAACAAAAAAAATCCTTAATCCTAATTAGGAGTTTAACCTAGACATTCAAATCATGATACAATTAAATTTATTTATACGCATATAAAACCAATGTTCCAAAAATCTTTAATCGTTAATTAATATGATAGAAAGCGGTTAATGATTAATCAGTTATTCAGCAATTAATCAGTAAGTACTGTTGATCGATAGTCGAAGTTAGGTCCAACCAGTAAAAAAATTTTTAAAAATGTTTTAAAGGATCAAAATACAATCATATAACTATAAAATATCATCAAATCTATTTCTTTTAAAATCTATTTTAGTACAATTATATAATTAAAATAATAATATATAAATAAATTTAAAATTAAAATAATAGTATATTAATTTTAAAGAGTAGGTACATATTAATTCATTTTTAAATTAAAAAAAAAAATTAACCTTAAAAGTTAAAATGAGTAGTTTCATTTTTTTTTTTGGTTTTTTTTTTTCAAAGCAAAACAAGCAGTTTCATATTAATATATAATTTTAAAATGTCATTTCATTTTGCTGAAGAAAAAAAGGTACCTATCTATCACTTTTAAGTTTCAGGATAATCATCCATCACCCATCGCTCCCGGTTATTATAAGTACATTGATTTTCTCCTACGTGGGTGTACAACAAAATGGTTGTTTATAAAAGAATTAAGAACCATGAATTCAAAAAATATATATTGAAAAAAAAAAAAGATTATACATAGATAACAATAGAAGTTAGAATTGGAAGAGATGAGGCTTCTTCATTCACAGCCAACAGAAATGTAAAATCAAGGACTTGAAAAATTAGTTTTGATAAAAGGTAAAATTAAAATTTTTTTAAACAAGGGCAGGTTCAAACTATTTTTTCTAATTAGTTTTTTTTTTTTTTTTTTGGAAAAAGTGAGTTTGCTCGTATATATGTTGTAGAGAACACAAAAGAGCGTGTTGTACCGGAGAAATTTAATGACTGCACATATATTCTTCTCCTGTATGCTACCGACTTTGAGGTCTCTCTTTGTGCTTTCTTTTCCATTTAAAGTTTTTCTTGTACAACATGCTTTTTTAAATATTAGGAGCATTTTTTAAAAAATAATTAGAAGCTTTCTTTTATTAAAGTATGTATATATATAAGCTAAGAATAGAAGTTAGAATTGAAAGACATGAGGTTTCTTCATTCACAGCCAACAGAAATGTAAAATCAGGGACTTGAAAAATTAGTTTTAAAAAAAAAAAGCAAAACTGAAATTTTCAAAATAATTTAAACAATGATACGTTTAAACAATTTTTTTTTTTTTAAAAAAAGGTAGTTTGCTGGTATATATGTTATAGGGAAGGGAACACAAAAACGCGTGTTGTAGGAGAAAACCTTGAAATGATTGACTATTGGATGAAACTGACTGCATATTATATTCTTTCCTTGGAAGCTACCAACTGCGACGTCTCGCTTTGTGTTGTACCATGGCGGCATGAAAGAAGAATACACATAAAACTGAACAACTAACAGGATAAAAATTAGGGCAAAATGCACAAAAATCCCCCTGAGGTAAGGTCTTAAACGTTTATAGTCAAAGTTTGGTTTTTATAACACAATACCCTCAAGTTATTAGTGTCTGTTAGTCAATGTTTGGTTGACCAAGGGTAATTTCATTATTTATGAATCTATTTTATTTAAGAAAAATTAAAAATATATATATATTTTTTTTAATGATAAAAAAAAAATTGGGAACCCAGAATTCTGGGTTCCCAGATGAACATCATCTGGGTTCGTCCCAGACATGGTGAACATCATCCCAGAATAATCATCAACTCCATCTCAGAACACCATCATCAACTCCAAAACCAAACTCAAACTCATCTCAGAATTATCATCATCATCATCAACAGCGACAACAAATCAAACTCAAACATAAACACAAGAATCATCACCAAAAGAATCATCACCAAACCTATTCACGAACCCAGACATCTCTGGGTTCGAATCGAATCCAAATTTCAAAAATCTGGATTCGATCGAACCCAGAGATGTCTGGGTTCTCGGTTTGGCGAACCCAGATTCTGGGTTCGACATCTGGGTTCGTCGAACCCAGACGAACCCAGATGCTGGGTTCGACGAACGATCTGGGTTCGTCGAACCCAGACGACCCCAGATCTGGGGTCGTCTGGGTTCTGGGTTCGACGAACCCGTCTGGGTTTGTCAAACCCTCGACGAACCCAGATGAACCTGTCTGGGTTTGTCAAACCCTCGATGAACCCAGATCTGGGTTCGTCGAACCCAGACGAGCCCATATTTGGGTTCGTCTAGGTTCGACAAACAATTTGGGTTCGTTGAACCTAGAACCCAAACGAACCCGTTTGGGTTCGTCAAACCCAGATCTCTCTGGGTTCAAATCTCCCTGGTTCAGAAGAAGAAGAAGAAGAAGAAAACAAGAAGAAGAAGAGGTCTCTGGTGGAGGCTGGTGGAGAGAGAGAGAGAGATTTTTTTGATTTATTATTTTAGTTTAATAATATTTTAAATTATTTTAAATTACAATTTGAAATTATTTCAAATAGTAAGAGTATTTTGGTATTTACAAGTCAAAAACCAGTCAACCGTTTGATTTAACCATATTTGACTGTTAACTTGAGGGCATTGTGTTATAAAAGCCAAACTTTGACTATGGACGTTTAAGGCCTTACCTTAGGGGGATTTTGTGTATTTTACCCTAAAAATTAACATTCAATCCAAAGAAGAAACCAACCTGGGGCATGAAGTTAATTAATTAAGAACATTGATTTTTAAAGGTTAAACATTTAAATCTCACTTTTATCTCGCAATATTATGTGTAAATAATTTTTTTAAAATTTAATTTCTCACAGACGATAAAAACATATGGAAAAAAAATATTCTTTTACCTATGTTGAAGAGGCTTAAATTTTAGATATATAAAAGAAAAGATATTAATAATATAATATTATGTTAAAAATCAAGAAGAGTTATACAAGAGGGGAGAGAGTTTGAAAAGATTTTTCATTTTTAGGAAGAAATTAATTGGATTGATACATTTGTACGATTAAGATAAATACTCGGCAAAAAATATACATATATAAAGAGAGATATAAGATCCTCCTTTTTGTAATTGTCAATCTATCCAAAACAAGTGGAATTCAAAAGGAAAAAAAAAAGAGTTTTATCTTTAACCTTTTTAAATTTATCTTAATTTAAGACATAAATACTAATAAGATTAAACTTATTAACAGTGTATATTTTAGTATCATTACTACATCACTAGTGTGATGATAATGTTAACTATTTAAATATAGTATAATGTAATATTTAAATTTAAGTACACACAAAATTCGCATTTACATTTGCCACTCACCCACATCGGGTGACAGTAATTATTTATTTATATTATTAAAATATTTATAAATCATTTATTTAAATTTGATACTTACTATATCCTTGTCGCCTTCCTTCAAACATGCATGGTGTTACCACCATAACAAAACATAAAAGACTTACAAAATAAGCCCATTTAAAAAAAGATAAATATAGATAAATGATCGAAATTGAAATATAATTTAAATCAAGCTGACCATTTCTTAGTATCATATAACTTATAAAATTTCAAAATCTAATTTCAACTTCTAATATAAACTACTTCATATAACAGAATAAAATCGAATAGTCGAACCACTAAGGTAGTAAGAGCTTGCTACACAAAAAATTTTCTCCCCAACCAAACACGCAAACCGTCCATGTGTCACCTTGCACTAAACTAATAACAATAACAAAAGCCACACATTTGTATTCATTCATTTATAGATATATCAAACTGATTCATTGTCACCATGATCATCCAATCAACAAAAGAAATTCCATTAAATTAATAAATGACCATAACTTACACGTCTCTCTGTCTCATAAATCCTCCCAAAAAAAAACAAAAAACAAAAACAAAACAAAACAAAATCAACAAAAAAAACAAACCAACTTTTGCACTTTTTCGATGAATCATTATCTTATATACAACCACACTCTTCTCTGTCTGTCTTTATAGCTTTTTTATCTTCTTCGCAGTTTCATTTTTTTCACAGTTTCTCTCTGCTGACTTAAGTCCAGGTACGTCTACATCTATGTCTTTTATGTTAAAGATTTGTTCTTAAATGTAAAAAGAAGGGAAAGGTTGGTTTTGATTGGTTTCTGTGGTTTTTTATTTAATGGGGTGTGTCTGTTTAGTGAGAAAATCCAGGAAAGGAAGAGACTTGGAAGAGGTGATGAGTTTTCTTGGCTGCGAAACAGTTGTTTAGATGTTTTTCTTTGTTGGGTTGGATTTTGTTTTGGTTTTTGCATGTGAAATGAAGGGGAAATCTGATTTTTATTTGGTTTAGGTAGAGATCAAGGTTGGTTTTTATTGTTTTTTGTGGTTTTTTCTTTTCTGGGGTGTGTTTGTTTAGTGAGAAAATTTAGGAAAAGAAGAGACTTGGAGGTGACCATGAGAATTCTTTACTGCCAAACAGTTGTTTACATGTTTTTCTTGAATGGGTTGGATTTTGTTTTGGTTTTTTATGATAATATATAATAAATGATGTGAGTTGATTTGCAGAGATGGGATTTGCAAAGAAAGAGCATGAGTTCCTGAGCGAGATCGGATTGAGTCCTGAGAATCTCGGGTGTTTTGTGAATGGCACGTGGAAGGCACATGGCCCTGTTGTCTCCTCTGTGAATCCTGCTAACAATCAGGTTTATATGTAGTTCAATCTCTATTGATTGTTTTTATTTCTTTTATTTTTATAGTTGTGATGATGGTGACTTGAATTTTGATGGGACAATTGTTTTTATTTTATGTTCATTCAATTAGTGGATTTGACTGATGAATTTTTAATATTTTGTTGCTGATATTGGAATATTAGTTTATTAAAGATTGGATTTTTTAATATAATGATGAGAATTATTTGATGATTTGTGATTGTGTACAGTAGGAGTGATAAACAAGTCTTAATTAGTAAATTGAATTGAAGTTATTTTTGGATTTTCACATTTACCTTCTTTAAAGCTTGATAAGTTTTCTGGCATCATTATGATCTAAAATGCTTGCAAATTGTTATTTTTTTGCTTCGGGGAGCACACATGTATGTTAATGCACAATTGTGAAAGACAAAGCATGAAAAACTTTTGATCGGTGATGGATAGTATGTGTCTGTTTTTGGTTTAGACAACTGCTACTGTGGTGGAGGGTTCACTGGAGGATTATGAGGAAGGCACAAAAGCTTGCGCTGAAGCTGCACATTTATGGAAGCAAGTAAGAAGTCTGCGTTTTTTAATGAGCAGTTTGGATTCTTCTTTTGTCATCACAAAGTTCATTTTCCTGTGTAGATGTGAATGATCCACTAGACACTAGAGAATGACTTTTCTGGTTCTCTGGTTGGTTAATGTATTGTTGCAGGTTCCTGCACCGAAAAGAGGGGAGATTGTCAGACAGATAGGTGACGCATTGAGGGCCAAACTCCCACAACTTGGCCGTCTTGTCTCACTTGAGATGGGAAAAATTCTTCCAGAGGGAATTGGAGAAGTTCAAGTATGTTGGCTTACTTGAAATGTACTAACCGTTATGGTTCATTGAGTTGCCATTGACATTGACTGTTTACTAATTCTTGTGAGCTAAATTTTGCAGGAAATTATCGATATGTGTGATTTTGCTGTGGGTTTAAGTCGGCAGCTAAATGGATCTGTAATACCTTCAGAACGTAAGCTCAAACATTAATAGTTGACAGTTTGCTTTATAGTAATCTTGTTTCTTCTATTTGGCTCTCTAGTATATTTGATTCTGTTTTTATTGACTGTTATCCAACTAAGCCCAGAATATTTGGATAGATGTAGGAACTTTGTTGATTTTCCCACTGAAAATTCTTTCTTATTCAGACTGTCGACAATTGTGATTGGACCTTTTTTACTTACTTTTATATGTTAGTCTGGAACTAATTATGGTTCTTTTTTTGTCAACAGGTCCAAATCATATGATGTTAGAGGTGAGTTGCTTTTGACTTAGAGTAATGCATATGATCTACCTTCATGACTAACACCCCTTGTTCTTTGTGTACAGACATGGAATCCTCTGGGAATAGTTGGCGTAATTACAGCATTCAATTTTCCCTGTGCTGTTCTTGGTAAGTTAGCTGCAATATACTCTCATAATAGGCAAGATATGGAAGTGCTTTCAATGACATGTTAATACAAATCTCTGGGTAATATATGTATTGTGTATGTTAAACATGTTACAATATTTGACTAGTTCATCAAGCCGTCATGCAGTCCATTTGCTTAACATAAACATGTGTTCATCTATGATATTGCTATTATAATTTATATGTATAAGCCGTTATATTCAAACAATAATTAACAAATGGGAAACTTGTCACTTAGATGACTGCCTTTGCTCTAGAATGTGTTGATGAACTCAGGAACATTTTCGTACTTCATTGGTCATTGTATGACATCATCTTTAGTTTGACTATCTGCGACAATTTCAATTGTACCCCCCATCTCCACAAGTTTAGCCATTTCTTCCGTCAGGATTACTATAGGTGATAGTAGATAGAGGTGGTTTATGTACCTTTTTTCAACTATTTTCAGTATTTTGTTAATAAAATAATTCAACACAGTCAGTACTTGTAGAATGGCATATGCTGCTACTATCATATAAGTTGTCTTGCTATATTTTCACATATTGGAATTGTCTGTCTGACTTAAATGTGTTTGTGTAGGATGGAATGCTTGCATTGCGCTAGTTTGCGGAAACTGCGTTGTCTGGTAATTGATCTTGTTAAGTAATGAAGATTTATGATCCCTTTTCTTTGTTGATGTAAATATATTAGTAAACTTTTGTTGGTGCATTCTTCCTATTCATAATAATTGGCTTCTGTGTCACAAATTATTTGCTCATCCTTCTTGTAAATTAAATAATCTATATCATGACACACAGGAAAGGTGCCCCGACAACTCCTTTGATCACGATTGCAATGACGAAGATAGTTGGTGAAGTTTTGGAGAAGAACAATTTACCTGGTGCTATATTTACTGCCTTTTGCGGTGGTGCTGACATTGGTCAAGCAATAGCAAAAGATAAACGCATCCATCTTGTTTCATTCACCGGTAGTTCAAAGGTACTTGTTTCCATTTCAAGAAACTACTGCCTGATGATCATATTTTGCATTGATAGATAAAATCTTGTTCTCAACATCTGTATCACAAACTGTTTTGATATGCAATGCATGTATTTTGGTACATAGTCTCTTTTTGCTTGTTGAATAAAATATTCAATCAATAGTTGTTGAACTTGTTGCAATTAACAATGTTTTGTTCACTGAAATCATGAATGCATGTGTGCTTTGAATTTTAGCCGATTCTTCAGTTTAGTTTGGCTCTAATACACAAGTTTATCAAATTTTTGTTAATCTATCTGGTGTGTGCCAAACAACAGGTGGGTTTAATGGTGCAACAAACAGTGAATGAGAGGCATGGTAAATGTTTACTTGAATTAAGTGGAAACAACGCTATAATCGTCATGGATGATGCGGACATCAAGCTAGCTGTTCGTTCTGTTCTCTTTGCTGCTGTTGGTACAGCTGGACAGCGCTGCACAACTTGCCGTAGGCTGGTATTTTACACCATGTGATTTTTTGGTTGAATTTTCAATATGGTGGCAACAATTCAAAGTTCTCACTCAATACTTTCTTTTTGCTTGTTTTGAAGATACTACATGAAAATATATACGAAACGGTCGTTGATCAACTAGTTGATGTGTACAAACAAGTTAAGATTGGAGATCCATTGGAGAAAGGCACCTTGCTTGGACCATTGCATACTCCAACTTCAAGGAAGAACTACGAGAAAGGAATAGAGATCATCAAATCTCAGGTATGTCAGACTCTTTCACTCTAGTGCACAATTAATATATCTGCTATGATGTTCGACGAAGTATCTGTTTTGTCTTGAAGTTTC
Source organism: Litchi chinensis (assembly GCA_019925255.1). Classification (NCBI taxonomy): domain Eukaryota; kingdom Viridiplantae; phylum Streptophyta; class Magnoliopsida; order Sapindales; family Sapindaceae; genus Litchi; species Litchi chinensis. The sequence continues at coordinate 3,568,809 of CM034464.1, read as the reverse complement.
CAAGCATAAGTTTTACAAAACATTATCCTGAACTTAATTCAGTTATATCTTTTAATGCTTGCAGGGGGGGAAGATTCTTACAGGCGGTTCGGTTATAGAATCTGAGGGAAACTTTGTGCAGCCCACTATAGTAGAGATTTCTCCCGATGCAGATGTTGTTAAAGAAGAGTTGTTTGCTCCCGTACTTTATGTTATGAAGTTTAAGGTAACCTCTTCTTGCAATGGCGTGTTTCATTGGTGCTTCATCTTTTTAATTACTCGTATGCTAAATTTGAACACCTTTTTTACAGACTTTAGAAGAAGCAATTAATATAAATAATTCGGTCCCTCAAGGACTAAGTAGTTCTATCTTCACTCAGAAGCCTGAAATTATTTTCAAGTGGATTGGGTAAGTACTTCTGCCTTTTATTACATTGTGGTATCTTCATGTCACTGTCACATATCTTGTGCGTGTGTAACCTTCACTTAACGGTCCCTACGGAATAGTCTGAACTATTTGAAATTTTGATTAGATTCGTTGGCATGATTAGAACACTTCAGCTTCTAAAACTCATGTCTTGCTTTCATGTAATGCAGACCACTAGGAAGTGATTGTGGTATTGTGAATGTAAACATACCTACAAATGGGGCCGAGATTGGTGGTGCTTTTGGTGGCGAAAAGGCTACGGGGGGTGGTCGTGAAGCCGGAAGTGACTCTTGGAAGCAATACATGCGTCGCTCAACTTGGTAAGCTCTTATTATCAACTCAATTCAACTTCTTCGATAGTCATTATCAATGCTGTTAGCTTAGTCAAAATTTCTTTTCCGGATAAGTGATTGATTACATGTTCACTAATCTATCTACTTACATTCCTTGCAGCACAATCAATTACAGTAATGAATTACCTCTGGCCCAAGGAATCAATTTCGGCTAATAGAAACTGCTTTACAATCAAGTATGCTAACTTTTCTAACCTTTCTAACATCATTTTCTTTCGTTTTTTTCAAACAACCCTTTAATTACATTTCACTATACGATCCTTTGATGCAGGATCCAGAGCCATTCTGCATATAGCCAACAAGCTTCTACGCTCCCAACAGTTCTTTGTTGCTCCTGGAAAGTTATGTTCTAGGATTTCTGCTATATAGTGAGCAGGAAGAGAAATTTTCCTTCTTTCAGCTGCTATATATTATAATAATAATAAATTTTTATTCATGAAACTTCTCTGTAATTGTACTCAAGATTTTCTTTCATAGTAGTATATATTGGAAACATTTTCGTTCGAAAACATAACAATTCGAGCATTTGAGAAATCCAGCTTAAAAGTTTCGTCAATTTATATGATCTTTAACTAAGTTTTCAATGACAAATAGTTGAAGCAATCTTCAGTTTCTTGATTAGTGTTTGTGTTCTAGTGCTAGTTTCAAGCATCCCATATGAAAGAATTTGAACTATTTGTCAACTGACAAAAAGGTGACTAGTAATATTAGTCAAGAATTAACTATTATGTGCACTTAGAAAATTTTGGTTCCATAATGCCAGATTGCATTAACTGCTCCAGTCAAAACTTCAGTTAAAGAGTAAATGTTGTTTTTATTTTCTGGTTGAAATAAAAGAGTGAATGTCGTTATCTTAAAAATGTTTCAAAATTGTTATTTATATTATTTCAAAGAAAAAAGTTATTTATATGTATTTTTTTATTACAATTTATATGAAATTTGATGATGTAAATATATAAGATTTGCACTAGAAAGTTGGGTGCGAACAGAAATTCTCAATTTGCAGATCAAAATAAATTTTAAGCACTTTTTTTTTTTTGAAAAAAAAAAAAGTAATTTTTTTAAGCACTTTAAAAGAATGGTCTAGTGTGAATCTGTGATCAGATAACAAGAGCAGAGTTAGGGCCTGTTTAGTTTATTACATTTGTTTTGTTGGGGTGCTGTTAAGCGGCTAGTGGGGGGTATATATGAATGTTATATAGGTTTACGGTTCTCAGCCGATGTAAACGGAACAAGTGACAATAAGATTGTGGTTAGAAAAGCAGTAAGGGTGTTTAGATAATATTTGGCTCTGGATTAATAATGGGTTTGGGTTTGAGGGCAAATTCGGTTCAATCTATCAAGTATGCTAATTTGCAAAGTCAGTAAAATTAGCTCCGGCTTAGAGTTTATATTTTTTTAATAATCACTCTTATAATCAATCTAAGAGTTAATTATTATTGAAGAAAATGATGTGGGTAACTTTATCCAAACCAATAAGTTAGCAAAATCTTTTATTATATATATATATATATATTAATGTATACACACATATATACAAAGGGTAGTAGAAAATTTGAAAATCTACCTTAGGTCTACAAGAACCTTCCAAAATTAATATTATTTATATATTAATATATACACAAACATACACAAAGGGTAGTTGAAAATCTTACTCATGTTTACCAAAACCTTTCAAAATTAAATAATATATGCAGTTCGAAAATCTAATCTCGTAACATCAAGAGATATTTATTTTCATGATAGTATGCAGTTTGAAAATTTAATCTCATAAGATATGCTAAAAAATTTGCATAGTGCGATTCGAACCTCTATCATAGATGTAAAAGAAAATTACACTAACCATTCGAGTTAGTTGGTGTGTCTATCTGAAAAATTTTTAAATTTATTATTTAGATATATTTTTCTTTAGATGTTATTCACTTGTACTTTACATATGTTGAATAAAAAGTTACCTATGCTACTGACAGGAAGCTTGAAGTGGAGACCAAATATATTTTAAGTAAAGCAGTTTTAAAAGAATGAAATAAGATAAAATTTCAAGTGGATAATTATGGATTATCTTATCATGTTACACATAAGAATCACATCAAAGAAAACTTGGAAAACAATTAATAATCATGATCGAGACTTAGAAAAATCACGTCGTAGGTATTTTGTTTGATTATAATCTCTTTTAAAATTTGATTGCAAACGTGCAATGATTGAATCATAAACAGCATGGAAATTTTTAATGTTTCAAAGATTGTGCAAAATAAGTTTTCAAGTAATATGACTCTATGACACAAGAAAATGCCGGCTGGTACAAGTAAATGGATATGCTTTTATTTCCTCGTAGTAAAAAATGTTGCTTTCATGAGTGGTTTTAAAGTTTTTATAAGGAATTCAACTTGTTTTTTAATCGAGATTTTATAGGATTGGAACAAGTTTGTATTTTGGGCTAGTTGGTGTGATCTTTGATGACATGTAAGAGAAGTTCAAATTAGACGAATTCGTTGAATGATAGAATTTTATAATATAGTTTCGATTAACATTCAATAATATTGACATTAATTCGTATTCTGAATTAATTAATGTAGTTTCTTATATTATGCAAGAGATCCTAAAAGTAGAATAATGAAAATTTGATATTATAAGAATAAAGTCATATCTTGATTTAGTTGCTACACTCTCTTACATTATGTTAATTTTAGGAGATGTCAAGAAAAATATGTTATGAACTTTATCAAATGCTATTGTGTTTGTATTTTAACCGAAAAAATTAAGGGAGAGATGATTGGAGTTTGTTGTTTTATAATCTTTTATTTTATTGACTTACCTCAAAATAGTATTTGCATATCAATAGTATGATAGGATACCTTGACTAAAAGCTTCATCTAACAATTATTGCAAAACCAACTTGGTTTTAATCATTGGAATGATTAATTTAAGTATCCAACTCTTGAAGGATTTAATTAAACTAATGGTAATTAGAAAAAGACAAAGAAGAAATATCTAATCACAGTTTAATTAACTATTTTAATTAATTAAGATAATGAAATGTGAAAGGTACATAAATAATGTAAATTAGGTGAACTACTTACCAAGAAGAGAAAGGAAGAAGCAAACAAATTAAGATCAATTATTGGTGGAAGAGTGTGGATGCTTGGAGGGTGGATGTAGTATCTTTACATGCTATCTATTTCTATTAAACAAATAATATAGTAGATAATTACCATTGTCGAAGACAAAGACTGTTAATTTTCTCAAATATTATATTTTCTATCATCCAAGCTGGTGAGAGTGTGAGTCTATCCAATTCTGTAATTTTTCGAGTGCAGAAGATAACATTTTGGGATATTCTATAATTTTTCTAGTGCAAAAGATATAATTTTTGAGATATGATGCAAAGGGTAGTTTTCATGTTAAAATAGATTTGATTAGGTCTTAATAAATTGTCTAATCAAAGATATAAATTAAAAATAATTTTCTTGACATTGTTTAGGTAATCAAGTCTTGATTTAAATAAAAAGGGGATGTGAAACTCGTGTTTTTCAATAAACTTTAATAAATAAAGTTTCTAACAAATTTTAGGTGGCGTGGCAATAAATGTTATTAGGTAGAAAATTTCAACGTTTTAATAGCAACACGTGGTGTCGTGTCGTGTATATTACTTGCCACTTCTGGTAATATTACACAAAATTTACATATTTTATGTATTCAAACAAATGATAATTTTATAAATAAATAGATACACAATAGATTTAAAACTGTAATTATTTATACCAATTTTTATAACCCTCTAAATAATAATAATAATAATAACAATAATGCAGGCCAAACATAATTGAGATTGAGAGAGGTATTAAGTGGGGCTCCAAGTCTGAATCAAATGACCTGTGGTGGATCTGTCCCTGATTGACACCAACATAGCCATGAGTCCTGTTTTTAATTTTAATTTAATTAATTAATTTATTTTTGTTCTTCCAGCTGTTACATTTCATTGCAAATCTCTCATCTCACCAACCATACACGATCCAAGATTCAAGCAGCCCCCCAGAACCTTCTCATTAGTCCATGGCAGGCAGCAGAGCAGACTCATTAGCAGCATTTGTACTGCTGTGGCTGTTGATTGATGATGTTGTCTGGCACTGCTTTCCAATGTTGCTTTCTTCGTTGTCAATCTTTTAGTAAGTGAGTGAGTGTGCGTGTGTGTTTGTTTGTATTGACTCTTTTTCCTATTTAAGATCTCCATAACAAGGCTTTCAAATCATATCTTAGTTTACATAGGATGATTAAGAGTCCAAGTCCAAATCTTACTCCTAAGTACTGCATAATTATTTGCACATATTCTTCTCCCTTTTTCACCTTTTTTTAACCATTCTCTTTTGTCCATATATAATGTCCATAAAGAAAAGGGGGAAAAATTGACTTCAAATTGTTCAACCATTATTTGAGTATCAGAATGAAAGGGTCCCCTTTCACTGTTCATAACATATGAACCAATTTGTCATTCTTTGTATTCAAGGAATGCTTTATGATCACAATATTCTGTATACGCGCAAAAATTTCTTCAATAGTAGCTTTTGGACCATATCTTGGCTCTATTGTCACTAATCAACCTCTACTGTTACTTGACGTAGTTTTGAAGGTTGAATGGCGCCTTCAAGAAATTATTTCTACTATTGTCTACAAATATTTGAGAATCAGAATTAACGGAAGAGTTCGCTTCAACTGTTAACAACATGGAAACTATTCTTCATTCTTCGAAGTCAAGAAATTTATCATAATCACAATATTTTGTATCAAGCTTTTGCTCATTGCAAAAATTTCTTCAATGTTACCTTTTGGACCACATCTAATTGATCATCATCTACTATTGCTTCCTGTAATTTTGAAGATAGAATAACAGCTTTAAATAATTATTTCTACATATGTGTACATATAAATTATACATATAGCTGTGTTGGCAGTCATATCCCTCCTGACCTTACACAAGTTCGACACTCATGCCATCAAAAAAGGATGGCTTGTTTTTTCCCACCTTTGTGTGTGGGTTGCTCTCCGGGTCGTGCCATCTATATTACTTAAAGTTGGTTGTACTTTTGATCAATCTTAATAATTCAAAAAAAAAAAAAATCGCTAGTTTATATATATATATATGGGATGCAATTTATATCATGTAAATTATATACATCCCCATTTATACCGTTGTCAATACGGCACCTACAACCATCTACACTCCTCTCAAATTTGGATATGGATGAGTAAAGGATAATTTTTTTATTTTATTTTTTGGTGAAACTGATAATTTGTTATTATGAGGTCTGAGGATTGAATTCTTTCCAATATGTTTGTGGCCCCAAGTTTATTTTTATTTTATTTTGAAGAAAAGTCCACTTGACAAAAAGAAGATAATCACATATCCATTTTTGTCACTAAAATGGTGATCTTAAATTCTTCTTCATGAATCATCTGACTTCTAACCATGAAAAATTCTAAACTTGCAGAGACAGCTCAAGAATTGCCTTACCTATACTTTATTGCAAATAATTAGAAACATCTGGAACCTTTTGTATAAAAAGTTTCAATTAAAAAAAAAAAATCATTCCTTCAAGGCCAAGTATCATGTACAGCTGGAAAACTCACATAGTTTTGTCATATCTTACAATTAGAATCTAATAAAGAAATGCCATCACTTGCATCACAGCCCGCAAAGAATAACATATACATAATAAACAAAGTTTAGTGTCAGATTTCAAGCATCATAAGTTAACCAAACCATGTTTTTGATTAGTATTCCAAACCAAAAACTCAAACGAACATTCTGATTTGATCTGAACTCTTACGTGAATAAATATGAACTTCTTAACTATACTTAAAAATGAAAATACAATAAAAGTTTTATCATATAGAAGATATATACGTTTTTTATTTTTATTTTTTTTTTCTGCATTTTTAGAGTTAGGTGATTGAGGTACCTCCAACTAAAAAGAACAAAACATATAAGAGACTAGAAATTTTTTCTGAGAAACCAAACAACATAGGAAAAGTTCTTTTGTTTTTTTTTGTTTTTTTTTTTAATTATTAAATATATATTCAATACTAACATGTAACAACTACATTGAACAACTAATGTCCCTCAACCCCCATCATTTGCAATTCTTATGCCAATCTCAATTTAGACATTAGCCAGAGCCAGACAAAGAAGGGAAGCAGCTCTCAGACCTTGCAAGCCCTGGACCACTGCGACGGCGAATCTCTCCAACCATGTTTGTAGGACTAGTAGGGGTTGATCTCAACCCTCTTGGAGAATCCAAGCTTCTTCTAAGCAGCTGCCTCATTGCAGATATCAAGTCTGTGGTAGCAGCTGGGGGCGGTCTAGAAGACTTAAACTTCTTGCAAAAGCTCATATGCTTGGCCATTGCTTCCTCAGTACTAATTAGCCTCTCTGTCCTCACAATCTCATCCTTTATAGCTTCTGCACACAGGCCACAGATCCATTTCCCTTGGTACCTTTCGCGAATTCGCTCAATGTAGGCCCGTGTGCACTCCTCTGTCAGCTCGCAGCAATCACATTTTGCAAACTCAACTTCAATTATTGGTGCTGCTGCTGTTTTTGTTGTTGGGGGTGGTGGTGGTGTCACCTCTTGTGTTGGTACCACCATTGCATCACTTACTATAGTTGCAGACATTGCCAATCACCCTGGAACATCAATGAACAAAACAATTTAATCCAATCTATCATCAACTCGATACAAAATACTCGGGGGTGTGATTGGCTGCAAAGAAAATTGACTAACCAATATGATACATATATATATATAGACATATTGTACCATGTTTGGTTATGTTTGTAAAATTAAATTTTTTATTATAATACATATATGGTGAAAAATATGTTCCTTCTTTAAGACAAAACAGAACATAAAAGCACTTGTACAAAAAGCAGAAAACTTTATGCACCAAATGATATATCAAAAACTCAAAAAACTAAATAAGTAACAAAAAAATTTACCAGCAAAAAGCAGATCAAAAGCAGGAAACCACTTGATTCTTTGTTTTCCTTTCCTCCTTCTTCCTCTCAACTTCTGCTGATTGCTTTTGGCTTTTGGCTTTTCACTTGTATTTGACTAATTATTATCTCTCTTTCTCCCACTCTCCTTCTTCAACCTTCCTCTCTTCTTCTCCAAAAATTATTTCCCACTTGATAAAAAACATTTCTCCAAACCTTTTTTTGCTCTTCAAGCTTTTTCAAGAGCTCAAAAACATATCAAACAAACAATCACCTAAGCTTTGTGTGAAGAAAAGCAACCAAGAGACTGCTTTTTGTTGCTTCTTCTTCTCCTCTTCCTCTCTCTCTCTCTCTCTCTCTCTCTCTCTCTCTCTCTCTCTTACAAGACTCGACCACTAAAATCTCCCACTCAAAAGCATGTGTTTTGGTGTATATATCATATCATCTATAGTAGTAACTTTCAAGAAGAGAAAAAAAAAAGGCACTTTTAAAAGAGAGAGAAGCACTTTTATAATACAGAGACACCAAGAACAGGCAGCAAGCTAGCACTCGCCCAATGATTGAAGCCCTTTAAAAGTAGTAAAATTCCATGTCAGCAAATTTATTCTGCCACTCAATCGTGACCATTCATTTCTTAATTGCCAGCTAAGCACCCCTTATTTTTTCTCTCTAAAGTTGTGAACGTGGCCATACAAACCATTTGGTGCTGCATTCGCCATATGTTTTTCATGAAATTTGACTATGTAGCGTTTCAAAGTGCAATATTCTTCTTTTATCTAAAGTTATAAATTATATCGACTGGAAGGATGCGTACAATATTTTACACGGTTTTTTCTAACGAAGATCACCTGTATAACATTAGAAGAGAGATGTGGTGCAACACGTTTTAGATATTTTTTAGAAGAAAACGGACCATATAATTGTATAAAGTTACAGAGGCAAAATGAAGATTATATGACATTACATGATAGAGAGTCAAATCACTCAGGTGTATAACATTGTGCAATCGATTTTCTACACGAAAAAATCATGAGATGCGCAAATTACCGTTGCATAACTGCATGTGACCAGAAGTTATGTGCTGTTCTATTAAGTTTCTCTGCATGTCTGCAGCAATCATTGAGTGTGCCACGTGTAGGACAAAACGTGTAAGTTACAGTCTTTGATGGTTTCTGATTGGTTCAAGCATTCTTTATAAAATCTTGTTTTCAAACTTTCTGTACTACCAGGACTTATAATTAAGGTAATATATAATTAGTACCCTTTTTTTTTTTTTTAACCTTAAAATAGGTTTTGGAAGTGGATTTTGGTGTCAATTGGACACTAGTGACAACAATTTATAGAGTTTGGTTAGCAACTAAGAATTGATAATTAGTTATTTTAACAAAATGTATACATATATAAAGTAGATATTCATCTAAAATAGAAGGATTTCACGATAGTATAAATTATTAAAACGAATTATTCTTCTAGAGATTCTAAATTTATCACACGTTTTGGATTTAACTTATTTTATATAATTTATAGGTGATTATGTTTATTGAATATGTACTTTAATCTGATATACAACGAGATCGAAAGATTTTCGTTAATTGAAAAAAAAAATCACTATACCTAAATGTCATGTAGATTTTTTTAAAAAAATAAAAATATTTGCATTGCAAACATGTTTAATTTTTTTTCTTTTTTTTTGTGTTAATTATATTGGCTAGTATAGGAAAGAATAGTCAACAATGAATTTTTATTTTTTATTTTTTGTTTCCTTTTTAATGAAACTCATGAAAGTGATGCGAAAACTGATGTTGGAGAAAATTCCAATTGAGTTAATTATGAAATTATAAATGAGAAAAGAACATGTGGTTTTTTTATGCATTTAATAATATATGAAGAAAACTGAAGCGGGTTGGTTGGGCTTGAAATTTTTGATGAGATCTGACAATGTATGTACTGACCCATAAAGTGGATTCAGATTTGAGCTTCTGTTTTTGGTTAAATTAACGTGGAAAATACGTACGCGGTCTGAATATATGATGAAATTTTATAATTATTTTAACAGTATTGATCTCCTTCCAATGAAATTGATGTTAAACTGTACATATTTAATGTTCAAACTTCATAGATGTAATGTGAACTACACAAGTTACATGAACTATAGACTCAGTTTAAACTCCATGTGTTTTACATTCAACTGTACAAACTTACTGTAGGAATCCCTTATCGGACGTAACAAAAACAATCAAACAGGGTTGGTGACTATATTGGTCACGTCATAGACGAGAACCTAAATAGTGATGTGATGATCTCTTTCATTATTGAGTTTGATGATATATTGCAATTGAAGCAACCCCTTTATATATGCCCCCACTTATTATTAATATTATTTTTTTCAAGCATGAAGATATATATATATATATATATATATATACCTTGTTTGTTGGCAACTCTTCATGATCTCAAATTAATCATATAAACCAACTAGTCATAGTCAAATAATGTTGTTTACGAAATACTTGGACCAAACAATGCCAAGTTAAAAGGCTAATAGTGAGTGAAATTATTGGCATCAATTGTGATGGTGACTTGCAGTATTTAGATAGAGGACAACCCACCAATTTTTGTTCCTATCTTTCTTGTGATCAAACTTTATCATCACAACAAAAAAAAATAATAATAATAAGGGCATTTATAGTTGTTTATCATCTTTTCTTTTGAATTCATTAATGAAAGTTGTGGGAAGTATTTATTAATAAGTTCATATTTCACTATCATGTGCATGTGAACTATGCACATTTTTTAGGTCATTTTGTTATCAATGTTATGCTATAAAAACAGGGACATGCATAGTTGACAAAAATAGGAATGCGAGAGTTGAGACCAAGTTTGTATAGAGAGAGAGAGAGAGAGATTTTGGGGAGAACTAGTTTGTATATACATAGAGTTACTTTTCTGGTACTCATGACAGCTATAGTTTTTCCCATTTAGATTTGTCAAACCTCAGTCTCAAAACGATCATGCATATTTTTAAAAAAAGAATTAAGGACAAAATTAAGTATTATATGTACAAGTAAATATTTACTCCTGTAATATTTATAAAGATCAAATATTATATTTCGGATAGATATTTACTTTCTCAACACTAAGGGAGGATTTTGCATATTTATTGGATGGTTCATGACTTATTAAAATTAAATATTATACTAATAGCTAGATATATATTTGCTCTCATAATATCGGAGAGAGTCTTCTAACATTGCTGATAAATGCGAAATATGAGACTGGATCAAACCCCGACCACCGTAGAAATGAAAGGGGAGATACATACCAATTAATCAAAAATATTTGTTGGCATTTAGCAATGACATACCATACATATTAATCTTTACTTATGGTCTTCAATAACAAAATCTAGATGTTATAAATATGTGTATTTTAAACTACATATGCAGATCGACTTTGTTATCCATTCACACATTAAGATTCAAACTTCCGACATCACATTAAATTTGCATAACTTAAATATAATAATATCACAAATTTAACATTCGATTTTACACCTGAATGTCATGTCAATTTCATTAATTGCACCTTATAAAATTCATGCAGGTTGGCACATTGTGTGAACAAGCAATGTTCAGACATATTTTGGCAGGAAGAATTGATCTAAGTGAATTTGGTCTGTTTGTAGTGGCCAAAAATTTAATATATGGTTGACAATCATGCATGTGAACATGCATATGCATGTCAGAGCTTTTTTTTTTTTTTTTTTTGAAATATGCATGTCAGAGCAATTTTATTATCATCAATGTTTGCTATAAAAAGTTGGATAATAATACGTGACTTTAATAGGTGAAGTGAGAAATGTTGTTATTATTATTATTTTTTCCATTTATTTCTAGTGAGAACATATTTAAAAACTTGAATCAAATTTATTATATTTCAATTGCTAGCTAACATGTGTGATCATATTTAATGGTAGGTTTTAAAATTGTTCATATATGTCACATGTTTTTTAAATTTTTCGAGAAAGCTTTCTTTTTATCACCGTCCAAATGTAATTAGGTAACAAATAGTTCATAATTAGTCTAATAATATCCAAATTTAAACCATCTCCACTGTATATGGCATTTGATTTTTTCTTTTTTTTTTTGGTTGTAATAATCATAAAGTAAAAAGAAAAATTTACCGACACCAACGATCAAGGATTTGCTGCCTGACAATTTACTCCCATATTTGAAAATATTCACTCTTTCTCATACATGTTGGCAAAGCATATGGTGGAATTTGAATTCTCACAATTAATGTGAAAGAAAAGTGCATTAACCATTTAAGTATTTAAGTAATTGTGCACGTTTCAAGAAGTTTAGACACATATTATATTAAAAAAAGAAAAAACACACTTTTATATAAAATTAAGAATATTTTCACCATACTCATATTATATTCTACAATTCACATATTATAAAACAAATCTTAAAACTTTATAGTCTTTATTAGAAATTATTATTTAAATTTTAATTTCCTAGGGCTTAACTTAGGTGTTAACTTTAATCCCGATAATATCGAGTTTAGTTATATTTATTTAAAATTCTTAACTTCGTCACTGATTTTACTCATTTGCTCTCAATTGAAAAATATTTATTTATTATTAATTCATATATTCTTCCCCATTTAGGACAAAAAGTAAATTAATTAATGGATTAAAAAATTTAGATCATAATTTTATGTACATACTTTTTATATATTATACGTACACATTGTAAGTATATATAATATTATTGGATCCTCTTGAGCAGTACAACCCAAAATCGGAACTCTCAAAAAAGGGCGAAAAGTTTCCAAAAGAGGGAGGAGAGACTCATAACAGAGGGGAAAAGTCAGCCACACTTTTGGTGCCAACGTGAGTCAAATCTTGCCCGTTGCATGACAAACAAGGGCAAGGGGGTGTTGTCGCCGCCACAACAGTAAACCAAAATTGATCAAAATTGTATGTTGAAAATGTCTTCCCATATGCATATGTAACAAATATTTTTACTTGGAAGTGCTTTCTAAAAAAGTACTTGGAGATGTAATTAGTCAACCTAATTTATGTGCATCACCATGACATACCAATAATTCAATATACAATGCAAAGTGCTGACATGTATGATATTTAAAATGAAAATCTGACATGGCAGCTAATCACAACTGATGTGGCATACACTAATCAAGATAATTAACTTTTAACCAAGTGGCATAAACTACTAATTAATTTCTATCAATTTGGTATATGCCCTTTTAGATACTTTTAGGATTGCTTCCATTTTTGTTTAAAGTTAATTAAAAGTAATTATCTTTATTCATTTAATGAATTATTTTATTTTCCATTTGCTTTAATAAAAATTAATTTATTTTGTTAATGGATTGAAAAGAATAAAAACTATATATCTACTCTTAATTTAAGTGATAGTGCATTTTTCTCATCCATAATAAATAATTGAATCAGCTTTCAAGAAAATAAAAGAAAAAGAAAATAGGTAATTAGATCATATCATAGATATTTATCACGTTATCGAGGAATAGACTGATTATGATTATTGTTGAAATATGTATATTTTTAATTTGTATGTATATGAAATAGAAACTAAAATATAAAAAAGAAGAAGAAGTGATTAATGCACTTCTTCTTTGAAAAGAATAAAAACTGCATATCTATTTTTAATCTCAGTAATTAATGTACTTTTCCTGTCCCTAATGGAATCAACTATTCCAAAAAAAGAAAAGAAAATAGATAATTGGATCATGTCATATATATTTATTGGGGAATAGATCGATTAGGATTATTGTTGGATTATTTTTTATTTTTTTGTATATACAATAAAAACCTTGTTGACGATCAGAATCGGTTAACACCCGGGGGGTTGGAACCTCGCCTACGAAACGATTTGTACGGGACCAGTGGTGAAGACCATACCGAGCCGGAGGTGAAGACTATCCTGGGTAACCCTTTTTGGCCTCTTGAGGTCGCGTCCGGAATTGAACCCTCAACCTTATATGTTTTTTGGGTTGATAACTCCTACCACCAAGCTGACGTCTTCACCTCCGACTCGGTATGGTCTTCACCGTTAGCCCCGTACAAATCGTTCCGTAGGCGAAGTTTCGATCCCCCGGGTATTGGCCGATTCCGATCGTCAACAAACCCAAAATATAAAAAGGAAAAAAGAAGAAGTGATTGATGACTACTGAGTGGGAAATAACAAGAAAAGTGAAAAATAAATTTTTGTTTGGTTTCTAAAATTTTCGCGAGAAAATATTAGCCACAAAGAGACATACTGATCCTTTCATAAAGTGTCACGCACTCAAAACACTAGCATTAAATTATTGATGTGATGTACTATTTAATTTCTTTTACTTTTTTTTGGGTTTTATTTATTTATTATTGAACTAATCTATACTAGTGATACAAATCTTTGTGTCTAATCAAATCTTTTAAGACAGGAACGATATTAATGTGGTATTATTATATATCAAGTTGGTACTTATTTTCCATTGATATTTATTGTCTTCATAAATAAAGAAAAATTGTCATGAATATATAAAAATAATAAAGCACAATGATGTGATAAATGTTATGGCAATTAAATACGAGCCATGACATTTTATAATAAAAACTTCATAAATAAATCCTTTTTTGTATTTTTTTTTTTTATTTTACAAATGTTACATTTCCTCTCTATAGCTGTTTTTGATAAAATTGTAATGAAAGATCTATAATGAAAATTAATTTTAAATACCAAAATATAATTAACATTTTCAAATTCTTTTCAGAAGACAAATTAATCATTTTATCTCTCTTCAAAGCTATATTGTCACAAGTTTTGTTGCAAATTTTTGTTTTTCATTAAAAAAAAAATTCAATTTTCTTTTACATGTAAGTAATTCTCCAAACAAAAAATTCACTAAACACCAAAAATATATATGATGTGAAATTTTACTTTATTCATATTCAAGTCTTTGTTATAAAGTCTATAAATATAAAACAAATAAAGTAATGGAATGTAAAAATTTTACCAAGTCGTTGGAAGTAATTGTCATCTAGTCCAAATCATGGATTTGTTGTTATTAATTACTTGGTAAGACAGCAACTCTTAACATTACATGTAGTGGTTTGTCCAAGAAAAACTGGGGGGGTGTGACCTTGTGGGCAGACCTGTTACCATCACCAAACAAATCATCTGATTAATTAATACAACCATCTATGTAGTTTATAATGCTAACTGACATAACATATATGGCTCAAACTACTTTGACTCTATTTTTCACTACAATTATTGAACAGAATTTGGATTTGATATGAGAAGAAGACTTTCCTTTCTCCTAATAAAATTATTTTCATGGAAATTTTAACACATCCATGAAGGAGTTTTACATAATTGTATAGTAAATCTTAAGATCGAACGTCACTCACAAAATTTATGATAGTTGACTTATATCGCAGTATCGTCCGTATATACTTTTCTTTTTCAAAGGAATTAGTTAGAGGAAAAGACATATGATTCAGATTTCGTAATCTTTAGGAATACAAGCACAAAGAACTCATTGCTAAAGTCGTTTTTATTGAAATTCCAACAAGTTTATAAGGATTTGTTTACGCAATTATAAAACAAAATTTTAAGATCCAATTTCACTTACAACATTTTCAGACTAACATAAGGATGGTGAAAGGCTTGAATTACAATAGAGTATCACTTTTACGCACCTACTTTTGAAAAAAAACTTAAATGTTAAAATAATAACCGCAAAAACTAAGAAGTTTGAAAACAAAATTTAACTCGAACCTATAATCTCACTAATCAATAAAAAAAACTCACTATTAAACCATATCAACTTCCATCCAATAATGTTTTCTAGTCTTATTATTGTTGTTATTATTTGAGATACTGTATTCGGTGAAACAACAAGAACCGAAATATTACCACATTGAATAACTCATAACTAGATGCAGAAGCAGCTAAAAAATGTTATTGTTGAATCAATGCAATGTAACAATGGTTTCTCATATAGCAAATTAACAACATACAATTATAAAAGAATTGTTCCTCAGACGAAACAAAATGGAAAAACAAAATGCTATAGTTACAAAAACCGTATAGCTCTTGACATAAAGCTCTCTCTATAGAAGAGAAACGCCATTTCCTGAGCAGCCAAAATATGAGTTAGTACGTATTGAATTCTTTGAATTGTTAGTATGACCATCGGAATGATAGACTCCAGTGACTCTGATCCGATAACAATGTATTTCTGGGCAGTGAAACGTGTAAAATGCGAAGAATAATGGTCTCCTTTTGTGTTGGTACTATAATACAAACTATATCATCAGCTTCTCTATAACACTACCTCAGCTGTATGTTCACTATGAGTATGGTAATCAGGAGCTTGTTGTTCCTTTTCAAGCTCAGTTATTAGCTTTTCGATCTGTCTTCTATAAACTGGCATAAAATGATCACTTACCATAGTCTGTGACAACCTCAGTTTACTATATAGTGTTCGTGGTGTCAGGAAAATTGCAACCTTTGCCTCTGGCGGCTGCTGGTCAGCGTCTGGGTTGCTTGAAGATGGGGACTCACTTTCAGATTCGGGTTCGGGTTCTGGAAGGAGGGTCACAATGTGCATGATCTTTCCAGGAGGGAAGAATCTGTGTACTTCCTTCATTTCCAGTGCAGAGCTCTCTGGTTGGTCCACACCCACCTCTGCAATGGCTGCGGCTTCTTCTTCCCTTATTTCCTTCGCCACATCACCCTCCTCGCCTTCTGTTCTTTCATAAAGTTCATGTTCGAGTTGATGCCATAATTCGACTTCATTCATGCTGCCTTCATGTGCATTACGGCCAATGAGGTCCTCATCTTCATCAGAGTGAGGATGCATGTCATGAGAGCAAGACTCGATTTCTGAAGTCCATTCCATTCCGGCAGAGGAAGATACAGGGAGTTCCAGGTTTTGCTTCGCAATGACCGCTGCAGCTTTCTTGGGAGATGAGAGAAGAGGTTCGGAAGTCTCATTTTTGGATGAGGAAGATTCTGGGGAATCTCCCTCTTCTTTTGAGTTTGAACGAACAGCTGCAGCCCGATGACGGGGTCCTATGCATGACCACGAGGACAAGCCAAGTGAAGGTCGTGTCCACGCTGCCTGCGCCATACTCTGGGCTCTTTTCATCACAACCTGCAGACAATGAACCGGCAGGGTTCAATTGTTAAAATAAAGTGTAATCCAAAATAATTATCAGCTCCTAAACTGGCATTCAAACCTTATCTGTTACAAACTACAATATTCAGCCACAATTTCAACTAAAAATTAAAAATTAAAAAAAAAAAAAAAAAAAAAAAGAAGAATAATAAAAGGGAGCTAGAATAAGTGAAAGTTATGACTCAAAACATGAACAACAATTTCTCACTGTGTAACAGTGGACAGAAAAACATCAGCCTTACAATGGAAATTGAGGAACTAGATAGTTCACAGGCAATTGTTTAGTACAAAGGAAATGAGTTTACCTGTGTGCCATTGGAAACTGGGCGTAAAATCGCCCCAGCTCCAGCGACTTTTGCTTTAGCACTGGCAATGGATGGAAGTCGGGAACCCAATGCAGATGCAGACCGATAGACACTACTTAAAATTCTTGTACGCTCAATCTGATTCCTCAGATCATTCAGCCAAGCAGATGCTGTCACCTGAAAAGAGTTCCTCATTGTGAGTTGCATGAAAATATTGTTTAAAAGCAAATGGAACAACAAGAAGCCCAAACAATGTTTATGAGAATGTTGATCATGCAAAGTAATTAGAGACTTACAAGTAACAATCAGCTAGACTGGCTGAGATGAAATCTATCATGTACAAAGGTAAATCTGTAGATGTGAGTTTTACATATTTGTGGCAATATCATGATCAGTCTATTAACATGTAGAAAACTTTAACATCTCTTGCAACGACACATAATGATCATCTCAGCATATATAAAGACCTTGCTAAAGAAAATTCAGCACCCCTCATAAGAAGAGTGCACACATGTACTTCAAAGAGAAACAGTGTAAAGGGCAAGCCACTGAGGCAAACATTGCTATTGTACAAAATAAATAAAATCTACAGAAAAGGGAAAAGTAAGAAGGCTATAAGGAGAGTATATGGCAACACTAGTGAATTCATACCCGTACTATAGAAGTACAACAACACATATGCTAAGGAATCTTCTTAACTCTTCAAAATGGCAGTAACTATAATTCCTTAAATATAGAGAGAGTAGGAACATAACCTCAGCACGCAAGTCATCCACTGAAGCCGCAGAGAAAGTTGGCACTAAGTCAGCTCCATTTATGACAGAAGTAATGAATTCATGCCCTGACTCTGCCAATTCCCAAGTCATACAAGCAGCTACACATAATACGGCCAGTTAGCTCTATAGCTTTACTCAACACACATCATACAAACCAAGTAAACATTTTAAAACTCAATAACCTAACAGAACACCGCGAAGAAACTGGAGATCCAGTAATATAGAGAAAGGCATTGGGACATAGTGGTCAGGCGCAAATGCATTCTCAAGATATTATGTAACATGAACACAAAACTTCTGGCTACAACAAGCAACAAACCTGGAGCAAATGTAACACAGGTAGTTGTTGACAATTCTTTCTGTTCCCGCAATACATATGTTAGAAGCGCCGCAGTGCCTCCACCCAACGAGTGTCCTACAATCTGGTAAAATCCACAAGGTTAACTACGAAATTTATCCAGTTTAAGAGCAATAATAGGCAGCAAATGACATCAAACAAGAAATCAATAATTGTTAAGGCACTGCAAATTATGAGGCCATATCTACTACTTCTACATTAGTTGAAAAGTGTTCGAAGCAGAACACTCTCTGTCAATTAAGGCAAAAATCATTTCTGAAAACGCTCACAAGCACTTGTTGCAGTACAACATACACAGAAGACATACTTGACAACAACGATAGAGAACAAAAATCCTAGAAATGACATAAAATGAATAACGAGAATATAATTCAAACTTGAACTATTTCAAAGCTAAAGATATCTTGTAGAGGACCAAAGTTCTAGTCTAGAAACATGAATATATCCCAAAACATTATGACATGTTGATAAGAAATAAAAATTGTTTTCATCATCGGCTGGATTTCACACCCTAAATCCATTGTTTTTCTTTCTCATTTCAGTTTCATGTTGAACTATTCTAATTTTACCAAAACCTCTAAACCTGTGATTCATAGAATACTTCTTCTTGAAAATTAGTGTGTCAGATACACAAGGCATCACTCTAGCAAAAAATAATATCCAACAGTCATACATACAGCACCAGAATATACCCCTGCATTTGCTTAAAATAAGCGTTAAGTTTTCATGGCTACTATATGAACTCATATGAAAGTTTCACTTACAAGTAAGCTTGATAATTTTACTTTTTTTCTTCTACAAGCAAACAAGTATACCATAAAAGTGTAGTACAACATTTGATAATGTCAATGCTTGTATACATACATAGCCATAATCTCCCTTAAGATTTTTGAGAGTTACTATGTCTACCACACCTAATCCAAGCCCAATCAGCGATCACGACACTCATGTCTGTGTGTACAAATCATAAAATATAACTTCTGATACTTTTTCTTTTTTTATATTAAAACTAGCTAAACTTTTGGCTTTGACTTAATAACATTTACTACTAATCATTTACACTAACCAACAAATGTACGCAAATAAAGTTTCAATTGAATCTTTACCTTAAGTTTATAACCAGGATATTGTCCAAGCGCTTCAATAAGACAAGGAGTGGCAAGTTTTGCAATCCATCGTGCAGCTGCAGCCATCCCACAATGTGCATAGCCTATTACTGAATTACTGACTCCTCCACCATGCACAACACAGTGATGGAATGGGACCACAGCTCCTGTAACAGCTGTAAGAGTGTCCTTTATACTATGTGTTCCACGAATCAATAAGAAAAAACACTTTTTTTCGTGGTCAACTAATATTGTAAAAGCCGGCTTCAATATCTGCACAGATTAATGACAATTCCAGACAAATAAACAAGGCAGTTAAAACAAAGATGGCAAGATTCAAGTTCAAAGATAACATACTCCTGCTTTAGGTTCCTGAAGAAGAACATTTTCTTCAGCATACCCAGTCTCCTCCAAAAACAAAGGGAATGGTTTTTTTGAAAAATGCCAACAAAGGGTCAACAAGTTTAATAAATATTTAAGTTCAGTAGTAATCTCCAGTCCTTGAAGCTGTATACTATCTTTACCGCCAAATACGCTGCCAACATGTAAGTGTCCCTGAAAATAGTAGTTATATGGTCAGAGTCATTCCCCAACAAAATAATATACCTATTGACAACAAATCATTCAAAGTCACTCTTATACATCAATGTTGATTGCAGATAGAAACATGAGTACAAAATCTCCCTAGTTGGCTCGTTAAATGAACAGTCATAGCTATCTATCTATCCGATATCTTTCATTTCTTAAACGTTTTAGCGACATGGAACACCTCCTATGTGTTCCACCTGTTTCGCTCTGAGCAATGAGCAAATTATTACAAGAAATCATTATAGACAACCATACACTATTCAACACAGATGATACTCATGAAATTTCAAGGATGCTTACCTGTCTCTTCAATAGAAAATTAATTCCAAAAGCTAAATCTCCGATGGGCCATTTCCCCAAAGTCTCCGAATAAGTAAACCTAAGAGTCTCCGACAAAGTCGAAATTGTCTCTAACCATGTAGCTGGGGCTTGAATTAACCTATGCGAAACTCGCTCAATTCCCAAAGGAGTATGACTGGTTGATACAACACTGTTATCTTCATCATCAACATGCGAAGATGAATTAGACTGTAATTTACGATTTAGTGTGTAGTACAAGAGTGCAGCTGCACCAGCTGCAGTCGCCATCGTTGCAGTCGCCATGAAACTATCCCTAATCAAAGAGCAACAGTAATAAAGTCAAAACACACACGATGATCACTAAATCAAAATTTCAATCACCAAAACCAAACTATCTAATATATACAAAGAGTCAAAACCCCGTAAACCCCCACGTAATACATAATAAGCCTTAGTGAAGTCAATAACAATCCATACTCATAATTGCCTACTCAAATTGTAGATGCATTATATAAATGGGCAACAAATACCAAAAAAGTCTAATAATTTAAACAAACCAAATTCAAATTCAAATAAAATTAACTTTCCTTCGAAACAAATCCAATCATTCAAAATCACAAATTTATATCCAAAACAAAAATACTAAGCTTGGTTGCCAAGATAAACTGTAGCGCACAAAAAAGAACAACTTTCCTTCATTTTCTAATATCTCAGCAACCAAACAAAACCAATCATTCAAAATCCAAGCCTTCCAACCTTCAAAATCACAAATTCACATGCAAAACAAAAGCCCTCTAATTGGTTGCCAACAAACCTGACTCACAACCCAAAAAACAAAACAAAACAACTTTCCAATATTTTCCCACACTTTCTCAGCAACCAAACACCCCAATTATTCAAAACCCAAACTTCAACATTCAAAATTACAAATTTACATCCAAAACAAAACCAAAAACTAAACACTCTGATTCATAACACAAAAAAAAAAAAAAAAAAAAAAAAGCAAAAAAATGAAACCAAAAAAGAAAAAAAACCAACTTTCCATCATTTTCCTTCACTTTCTCAGCATCCAAACAGACCCAATCAATTCAAAACCCTAACTTGACCATTCAAAAAATAAAAACTTTACATACAAAACAAACACAATCAAACAAATTGAATCAAACCCATTAAACAGAAACTGAATTCAATCAAATAACAACAATAATCAACCTAAAAAGCATCGAAACAGAGCAACACCCTAACCCAGCAAAATCGAAAAAAAAAAAAGGAGTTTTTTTATTAATTTTTTGAAGTCAGAAAAAGAAAATGAACCTGAAACAGTGACAAGTCGAGCTCTCCAATTAAACTAAATTTTATCTATAATTAGATAAAAAGAAAAAAGTTTTGTGGTATTTCACTAATTAGAACTTGCGTGTATATATATGTACTCGAAAGCGTCCCCAGAATTGAAACCGGTCTTTTACTTTTGGGAGTTTTTATTTTATTTTTTTAAAAGATTGAGGTCTTTTACTTTTATTATATATTTGGGAGATTTGGGAAAAGCCCCTATGGTTTGAACCTTTTTTTCAAAAGAGTCCTTCGTTTTTTTGAAAATTGAAACTGACTGGATTAGAGATCAATTGAGATTTATTGAGAGTAACCACTACTCATGTGGTTTAGATATTTACTATCATAATCAAAAGACAATTATTACAATAAAATGAAAAATTTGTGTTTTTGGTGAAAAGTAAATACTCATCACCTTGGTGAATGAGGAGATGTATGATCATATAAACTAAAAGTAATTACATTAAAAATTTATGATACTAATGAAAAAACCTTGAGATTGAACCATTTTTCAAAACTAGCTTTTGTTTTTTCAAAAAAATTAATTGTAAGATAAATGATTGGGGATTTATCGGGATTGCTAAGATTAAATAATATATGTAATTTAAAAATCTACATTTATAGTATTCAAAAACATCTATTTGTTCAATACTTCGCTATTTGACAGTTAGGTGACATGTGACAAATATGATAAAAAAATTTTAATCATTTGAATTATGGACAAATGTATAAATAATCTTCTAATTTTGAATTTAGATTTTGAAAAATAAAATTTCTATTTGCATAAGGGCATTTTATACTTAGGTAGGAATTTTTAACTAAAATTTGAAATAGTTATGCAGTTTTGATTTCTAAAAAGGGGAGTTTATTAAAATTTAAGAGTATAGAGTTGTTTTTCAAGATAGATCAAAACTTAAGGAGATTTTGGTAAATGTATTGTATATATTTATATTAAAAAAATATGGATAAATCGAAGTTTGTTCAATACTCTGCTATTAGATAGTTAATACTCTGCTATTAGATAGTTAGGTGACATGTGGCTGGAGGGGGTTGGGTTGGTGACGAGGAAAGTTTTTGAAACCAACTTAAGAAGAAGTTTCATGTTTACGCGTTGACAAGCTGGATATTTATTTAAATTAAAAATTAAGAGGATTTTTAAAAATCAAATTACGAGATAATATTGTTTAATTTACTTTTGCATTAGACTGATTGCAACAAACTCTTAATTAGATCAAAAGGATAATAAAAATCTCCATCACAAATTCTTAATTTGATCACGAAATTTGTAAATTCTTAATTTGATCGAAGGGTTTATAAAAACATCGAAAAAGTGATAATCTCTCCCATCAAATTATTTATCAGTGTAATGTTCAGGTTCTATTAGATTGGTCCGATAAATTCCTAATCTAATCCAACCATGAGTAAATACATGTGACCCGCTCTCTTGGTATATCATGAAAGCCACACTTAGCCGGTCCAGACAAAACTTCTATTTTATTTTAAAGCAGACAAGTGTACTAAAATCTCTCAAAATCAATCAGTGTTTGTAACCTAGATATTCAGTACAATCATCAAGAGAAAACGACTATCACAATAAGAGGAACAAACTAGTTACATTTGGAAAAACTTACATTTTTTTTTCTTTTTGACCCAAAAACTGTGTTTAGAACAAGCTATGTACCAAAGCAACGTGCAAATTGGTTAACATATATATCAAATTCGACCTGAATCCAAATCGGACCCATATAGCAATTTAAGTTAACACAATCTTCCAAATATCATAGAAAATCATAACACAACAAGAGCAGCCAAGAGTCAGTAGCATTCATGAAGTACAGTCATCATCGAGTCATGTAACTCGTAAGCGACTAGCATTACAAAAGCACCTTTTTCTTTCCTCTTTGGTTGGTGCTGAGTGTATATAACCTGATTTCAAAGCGTTTTTCAGGGTCTAAATGACATCGACTATGTAAATATCGAAGGCACGTAAAATTTAAATGAGGAAAGATATTGTCTCATCGTTTTTTGGATAAAGCGCTATGATGATCATAGAATAAATTCTTAATCTCGTTCGCTGATTGCAGCCAAGTGCTCGTCAACCTCCTCAATGGATAATACTTTGAAGATTGGATCCTCCTTCCTCACCACTCCAACCTATACAACAACAGAGAGGTTTTATTGAATGATCAGCATGTTATGAAGTTAATAAAATCTTATTTGTCTAAAACAAGCTATGGGATCGACAGGGGTAGATACAATATAAGGATAATGGCTTAGAACAACCAAGGAGCAACGGGGCCTTGCCAATCTTAATTTTATATGCATATATCTTAATGAACCCTCTCACAATGCATACTTACAGGTTCATGAAAGGGAATGCAATGAAGGGCAATCAGTAGGTTATTAAACTGAAGTTGCTAACTGCCAGCATAGTGATTCGGCATACTCATGTCCATTGCACTTGCTATCAGTAGGTTATTATTAAATTGAATATAGAGTAAATAACTGAACCAGATGAGAAGGATTTTCAGTACCTCAATCTCACTGGCCTTAAAATCCTCTTGCAGAACCGATTGCAAGGCAGAAATCGCAGTCTGAGTGGAAAGCAAAACAAAAATATTAGATTCCAGAAATAGAATGATGCACAATGTCTGTGAAAGAAATTATAACAAGGGAAACGCATGCCATTGCTTCCATCAAACAGGAGGCTACTTGAAAGTATAGGTCGGAAAACGTTGCAAATCCTTAGACTATAGCATTGATTGTTCACAAATTAATAACAAAAATGGAAAACAATGTAGAAGCTTTTTAGCAAATATACAAGAAGTTGGACCTCATCAGTTTGTTTACTAACAACAATAGAGAAACAAGGCAATATTTACCTGCACGGTTTCCTCATAAGTAAATTCAGGATCATTCTTCATTTTCTTCTCCAAGAAATTGATGGCCTCTTGCTCTTTTAATCCAGCACTTGTTGCCTAAGAACATGTTAAAATGCATTTCTTCAATAAAATTCACTAAATTTAACACTTCAACATGAAAGGAACTATAATGAACAATGAAAACTCTTCCATCACATATAGGTGGGAACTAACAATATTAATTTATACCTTCTCAAAGCCATATTGCACTAGACAAGCAAGTAGTTGAAAAATCTTATTATAAAGCAAAAACACACTTATCACAAAAGTAGGTAAATTAATATGCTGATCAATTTCAATGAATATGCAAAAGATTTAAGTTTATATGTAGTCTATGATACAATTTATATAAATGTCTTCCTTCTTGAACAATAATAATCATCATAAATTCACAATAGACATATATCTGTCAATTTGAAGGAACCAGCTGGCTATTGCAACTTTGTTTCTGATGAAATTAAAACTAAGTTAAGGTAGAAGGCAGAGCAAAATGGCATGATATCTACTCCGATCATAAGTATTCCATATCTCGCAGAAACAGCTTTGTGTGCACACAAACACGTATAGTCTTATAAGATATAAAATGCGATACCTATTTTTAGGTAGTTCAAAGAGTATAGCCTACTTCTTTGACATATGTTGATAAGACAAGAATAAAACATGCGGGTCATAGTAGAATATGAGAGAAAAATTTCCACATACCTTGTGACCAAAGAAATGGCCAGCTGGATCACATTTATAGAGTCGAGGTCCATATTCATCATCAATACCCAAAACCATTGCAACTTCAAACGCAAAGACAAAAAATAAATACATAAAGAAAAACGGAAGGAAAGGGCAATGTCAGTAAGAAGGCTAATGAATATAACATTTGATACAGAAAAAGAAAGACTCCAATGACTGGCGCATTATTGCACAATGCAGGGCTTCGTATTGACATGGAAAAGTTTCCATAACGATTAAGGAGTAGAAACTAACCTACTCCAAGTGGTCTCATATATGCATGTTGAGTATAGACTTGTGATTTGTCCGCAATCCTGTATATAAACAGAATTTCACATAAATGAGATGAGTCAATGTCAAAGCCCACTACTAATTTTACGTATTTAATCATGTAACGTGAGAAAAGTAAGGCAAAAGTAAAATGAACTGTCAACAAGTGAAAACACAAGGCAATTGATAGATGATATAAGAACCATTTAAGAGGAAAACGAAAGAATTTTGCAACATGATAGCATGTCATATATGAAAATTTGAGAACTCTAGACATCAAATATACATAAACGTAGATTACATAGGGTAATGGATGCCAATAATGGTAAACAAAAAGCATGCAGCATGACTGAATTAGCAGTTGATATGGTTGAAACAAGCAACAATCTAAACAAGTGCCAATAGAATTTGCCTTAGCAAGACATAAATAAATAAATAAATATATATATAAATATATACCATTTAGATAGTACATCCACAGGCATCTCATATCCATATCTAAAGCGAAACTCAGCTGCTTCATTCCTTGCCTGTTGAACCAAGGTCCTTGCATCAGCTGGAAAATGAAAAGTAGACATCTGAGCTCCACACAATACACATTTCAATGCATTATACAAAATCACATTTATTACACACAGTAACCAAAATAATAACATAGTTCTCAACTCTAGACTGATAACAACCTGAACCAAAGAAACACCCTGTGGGGGAAGAATATTCAACAACGAGAGAATGCCTTTGTGTGATTGTGGCAACATATGAAACATAATCCAAATAGACCTTCCATCGTGCTATATGAAGCTTATTTTTTGAATTCCTCAATTTCTCGTTTGTGACAACATATTAAACATAGGTGCGGTGGCATTCACATAAATAATTTGGTTCTCCAATAGCATCATCTCTCACTAAAGTAGGCAATAACAAAATGAAACATGTTCTCACCTAGTTTGATCAAAATTTCTATCATTCATAGATTACAATATATGCATCACTAGAATTTCATCCATGATTACTTGGTTTACTAATAAAATATCTAAAACATTATCTCGGACATCTAGTCAATCAAATTTATATCAACAATAAAATTTCTTCAAAGCTTAATAAAGCATAAAGGAGAAACCTGTCATCCCAGTTGCTAGCAATCCAAGGTACTTCGTAATGGGGAATAAATGCGTGACGCTGGTACTATCCAAAAGCTTGTCCTGCACCAATTTTATACAAAATCATAAAAACTTTAAGCCATAAATGAACCAAAGTTCAACAATAACCAACAGATAACACTCACCGGGACCTTCTTTTGAGTCACAACACACACCGAATCCTTCCCCCGAACACCAATTGAGGTCACCCCAGCAGCCTTAACAGCCTTAAAAGCATACTCTGCTCAACCATTCAAAACACAACCTAATTACAAATCCACTCATCGCAAGTCCAACAACCAATAAATAACATAAAAGAAAAAAAGACCACAACTTCTATGCTAAACCAAAACTCACTCTCTCTCTCCCTCTCTCCCTCTCTCCCTCCCCACACAAACTTTCTCAGCAACCAAGCAGCATCTCATCTTAAACCCTCAAAAACCTTTAACTTCAAAACTTTTTCTATTCTTCTTAAACTATCAAATCAAACATCAAACTGAGCTACAACAAAAATCACAACTTTCCATCTCTCTCTCTCTCTTTCCACAATTTTCTCAGCAACCAAACAACATCTCATCTAAAACCCTCAAACTAGTCTCTAAAAGCTTAAAGTTTAAAACTTTCTCTCCACTTCTTAAACTAACAAATCAAACCTCAAACTGAGCTACAATATTTTACTATAAATCATCAAAAACATCAACTAACCCATCAACAATAGGACAAAATACCACATACCCAGAACCTCAAATCCTCTAAAACCATAAAATATTTCAATCTTTTGAGCATTAAATGACAAAATATCAAAAAACCAATTAAAAAAAAAGGGGACAATGATTTTAGCACATACCCACTTGAAAAAGACGACCTTCTGGTGAGAAAATTGTTATGTGTCGATCATATCCACCTCCACTTCCTCTACTCATTGTGTTCTCCTACTGTGTTTGCTTTGCTTTCCACTTTATTTTTTGGTTTTCTTTTTCGCCAAGCTTAGAGAGATCTTGAGAGAGAGAGAGAGAGAGAGCAGAGAGGACGACTGTCTTTTAAAGAGAGGAAGACAAGGTGGTGTAGTCAGAATTGGCTAGGGTGTATTAACAAAGAGTTAGAATTTGGATGAAATGTTTGGAGAATTTTTTGGGCCTCGAGTATTTTTGTGGGCCCAACAAGATTTTAGATTTTGTTGATTGGATAAATGTATTTCAATGCTAATCTAGATGTTTTGAGAATGGGTTAGAGTTTATATTTGCGTGACAACTTTATTAAGAAAGAGTCAGAATTTGGATCTAGTGTTGCTGGAAGGGTTTTCTTGGGTCTTGAGAGAACTTTTGGGCCTATAAAGAATTAGGTTTTTGTAGATTGGTTCAATGTATTTCAATGCTAACATAGATGTTTTGAGACTGGGTTAGAGTTTATATTTGTGTGATAACTCTGTGAATATTATTGTTGTGAAGTGAAGGTTCATGCAGGTTATTGATATTAAATATTGATGATATAATAAGTCGAGTGGTTATAGATAGTTGGATGGGTATTGTATGGTTGAAGATATTCTGCTTAATTTAGCGAAATAAAACGCAACTGTTTTTTAAAGAATCAGTTTTTTATTTGTTTATTAAAATATTTGAGAAAACTAAAATTTGAACTAACACAGATGTTGTGAGATTGGGTTAGAGTTTATATTTATGTGATAACTTCATTAAGAAAGAGTCAGAATTTGGATCTAGTGTTGTTGGTTTTTTTGGGCCACGAGAGATGTTTTGGGCCTAAGAAGAGTTGGGTTTTTGTAGATTGGGTCGGTGTATTTCAATGCTAACATAAATGTTCTAAGATTGGAGTGGCAATATTTACACCCTCTAGGACTCTATATGCACTATCTATTTATTTTCAAAGTTCCAATATTACTCTTAAATTTAATTAAAATACAATATTCAAAAGGTATTATTACATGTACTTATTCATTTATACTAACTAAACTAAATTTATAAAAAATTAAACCAGCAGACCACTAGAAAGCTTGACTATTAGTCATTGTTCTGGTCTCAACTCATATCCAGAAACGGGTTTGCCATCCAATCTGAAAGAACTGATCCTTGTCATGAAATTCAATCAGCCTAACTCCCTATCCAATTGCAATTTACACAAGCTGACGTCACTTAAAAGTTTTCAGATCATTAATGATTAATCCGCAATCGAAACCTATACTTCCAGGAGGCTTCCATATCTCAAAACAATTAATGGAGGAGAAGCCTCCTCTATTCTACATCAAACTATGGAGGAATTTGCTTCCTCCACATGAAAACAAAGAAAAGGGCAAATGCTATTGCCTCTCCCAAAATCTGGGAGGAGGTGCAACACTTTTTGTTTTTTGTTTTTTTTTTTCATTGTTTTTATGGTTTTTTTTTTTTTTTTGTTATTTAAGTTATTTTATAATTAGTGATGTGTGGTTATAGATAGTGGGATGGTTAAAGATATTCTGCTTAATTTAGTGAAAAAAAAAAAGGGCAATTCTCTTTTAAAGAATCAGTTTTTGATTTCCTTATTAAATATTTAAGGAAACCAAAATTAGAATCATCATATCTTGAAGGTGAAATTGAACTATAAAGGTTAAAGTAATGCATAGAAAATTATAGAATCTTGATAGATTCTGTTGAATTTTTGTTCAAACCAATTTTACATTTCATCGATTATCAGTTTCGTATATAAAACACAGCATGGACAAAATGTGTAACTGAAATCTACACTACACATCTACATGTCCTTGAAATTCAAGGTTGCATTACACGTATGACAATTATTCTCCAAGCAGCGCCAATCTGATACTTAATTGCTATTTTTTTACAACAAAAGAATATAGAATCAACAATCTCAGTCTCATGTATCTGATACGATACAGATAGATTAAGCAAGAAACAAATGTAGAAACTTACAAAAGCATCGAAGCTCCCTTTTAGAGGTTCAAAACCAGCTCTCTGTTGGCTCATGAAAGGAAGGTCACTGCAAAAGGACTAGGAACATTCACAACTTGCTGCATGATGTCCTCAGATTATTTGTTGGACATCTTTTTTCCAAGTGATAGTCATCCTTTGCAATTTGCCCCCAATATTCCTCAGAAGAAATTTGACCAACTCAAGGTTCATTTTCATTCTTTTCATCGAAACCTATTATTCTTCAAACATGAAATAGGATTATCTGTTATAATCCCTTGATCAAGCTGTTGTTCATCATCCTGTCAATTCCAAATGTATTCAAAAGTAGATAAAGAACAAAAAACTAATGAATTAAATCTTAAAATAGTGGATAATTTATGAAACTACTACAACAAACTAAAATGCAATTACTAGAGGTGCATCTTCTTCTACCAAATTAACTAAATAGGTTTGCTCTTCTTTATCAAGACATGCTGCAAATGGACTAGAAATCTAGAATATCATAAAATATTTTTTTAGAATTTAGAAAGACCCCTTGAAACTTAAAAATATCTGATTACTTATAAAGGATTATATTTCCTGTAGGACTAATTGTGTTCTTCCTTAATCATGTATTATGAATAAAAAGTTTGATGTTTAATAACAAAGCACCCAATCTTTTAGCCTAATGACTTATAACACCATACTAGTCCGAAAACTTGAAAAGTAGCCTTTCAAATTTGATAATTCAACATCCATATGAAAATTTTATCTTGATAAACGATTAAGAAAAAAGGTAATAGATTTGTGATTTTCTTTTAATTACATATTCCAAATTTGTATAGACACAATTGATGGGGCTTATTCCTATCCAACTTATAATAAACACGTTTAATTAATGCAAAATAAATTCACTAACATGACAAAGTTTATAATTATTGTAAGGTTCGGCAAACCAAACTATAAAAATGTGTTAACCTCATATAAGTAAATTCCTTTTTAAATAAAATATTCAAAAGAACTATATCCCTTTCTTGAGAAATTTTATAATTTTAATATCTTTCGTTCTGCTTCAGATGCCAAGTTAAGAATAAGATTTGCCCTATTAGAGCAAGCAAAACCGGATATATTATATTCTATTATATATATTAATACTTTTCTTCACTTTCTAATTATATTATCATTTGTTTATTATACAAAATCAAATCTTATTCTTAATTTTATGTTTATTTATTGTGATCTTATGTATAGTCAAATGGTAATCATTTCTCTTATTAAACAATACAGCATAATTTATTAATTCATAATTAAATTCTAATCACAAGTAATTCTCATACATGTCCTTTAAATTAATATGTAGAATTTAACGTGCATATTAAACTTTTTTAAACACTAGGGAAACACATCCCTGATAACTGAGTACATAATTTTCATTGTATGTTAATGTGTTTAATTATAATGAGCAATAAAATACATATACATAATTTGAACCTAATGAAGAATTGAAGTGTTAAATTATGTTAACACTCAAGTAGGTAGCCTAATTACAAATAAATACAATATGGTTTTTGGGAAAAAAAAAAGTAGGGAATTGGGTCTTTTCCCTTGAGGGATTCTTGGAAAGATTTGATGATATCTTTCAAAATAACACGTGACGTCTTTAATGAATTAGCAACTAATAAAATATTTGTTGTCATTGGTTGCTGGCCCCAACGGTGGTTGGTGCCAGCAAACCCCATGCCCCCCTTTGTAAGAGGCAAGTGTTCAACATTTCATCCCATAAAAATCTAAATTTATATATAATATAATATAATAATACTTATAATATTTATAATATAAAATATTTTTTATGTCATTGGTTGCTGCCCCAATGGTTGGCGCCAGCAAATCCCATGCCTCCCTTTGTAAGAGGCAAGTGTTCAATATCTCATCCCTTAAAAATCTAAATTTATATATAATATAATATGATAATACTTATAATATTTATAATAATAATAATAGGTCTTTCACCATTTGTGTGGATTGATCTCTCGTCCTCGTGTGGGTCTTTTCTCTCATCTCTATGTGGGTAGATCCCTCCCAATTGGAAGTAATCCCTTGGATCACGCTACTAATGTTCTATCTCGGTTGATTTCAATAATTCTCTGGATCCATTTGAGGTATAGTTCTTGTATTAAAAAATATATATATTTTATATCTCAACCAAACTTCGAAAAGGAGCATAAATGAAACCTTTTCTTTTGAAAACTATTTACTTTAACCAAAAAATAAAACACCACATTATTCTCATGGTGATGGTTACCTGACATGTATAATTTGGATGGAAGATTTGTGGACCTAAGTTGCCACAAAAATGGTCATCTAGTACTCAATTGTCAAAAGCAAACCACAGTGGTCCAACATTATTCTTATGAGCTACACACTGGCCCTTTGATAGCTCTACTAAAGAACAAAAAGCATAGTCAAGATAGGTTGTTTTCAGATGGGCTAGGTTGTATTGTTTCTTTATGATCTTTCATTCATCATCACATCTCTATCGCACCTTTCCACATGATGGAATCCTAAGTTGATCCAACGGTAGATATTAATCAGATCAAATGACCATTGGCCCACCAACCTTATCTCTCTTTTTGCTTTTATAAATTTATTAATTGATGATGAAATGGATAATCAATCAGTTAATGATATTGATAGCAAAGCCCGTTGAAATTTTTTGAACACAAATAATATGAGATACAAAATGGTAGACATTAGTTATGGAGTCCAACAATTAGGTTTGTATGATTTAATACAATAGGCTACCTTACTGTAAGTTGCACTTGTTTCTTAGGACAAAACATAGATAACTTATTGATATGTCATTTGAAATTATTCTACTTAGTTATGAATTTAAATCATGTCGCCCTTATTTAAACTTTGAGTTAATTGTAATGTATTTATTTTCCACATTTATCACCAAGTAGGTACTTTTTTTTTCCCCAATGCCGTGGAAGTAAATCTTGTCCTCACCAACCCTTGTGCATTTTTTGGGAATTATATATTGTCCGTACAAATAGTTTTAAACCCAACAGGTTCCAATCAACCCCCAAAATTCACTTTTACACTACCGCAAAGTCTGGAAATTATTAGAAGCCGCTTCTCTCATAAGTTGTTATGCATTGCCTCATACACATTAGTAATTAGAGTACGTCTAATGCTTTTATGGATTGTGAATAAGTTATATACTACATAAAATTAATAGATATTGAGTTAAAATAAATTCTTCAATACAACTATCATTCATTAATATCAAGCTGATGTAGCATTAAAAAAAAATGACATTATCAACATGATAGTCTATTTTAAAATGGTATATTAAACAGTTATGTTAGTAAATTAATATTATTTAATTTGAATTTTTAAATCTAATTAAAAGTTAAAAAAAATGAAAGCATTAAGCATTAAATAGAAATACATTGAGACATTAAATGAAAATATAATAAAGTATTGAAATAATTTTTTAATTTGATTACTTATCAAATGATATCTATATCATGTAGAAGCAAATCTTTTGATATTAATAATATGACTTTTTTTTTTCAAAATTCAATTTATAAGAGCATTAAAGATACTCTTAGAGTTCGAGTATCATCAAAAAATATTTTAAAAGTTTTATGTAAATGACTTTTATTAATTGTGAGAGTCGTTGTTTTTAAATCATATAAGCAGGTATTTTGTCTGTATCAATAATGATTGATTTTGATACTTTTTGATAGACTTTAGATTTATCAAGTTATATCTTCTTCTTTTTTAATTATTGTAATAAATTTAAGGTTTTGGAGAGAGATACAACTGAAACTCATGATTTCATATAACAGGGTCTCGGGAAGTATATAATCAAACTTGTCTGATAAAAAAGGGGAAGGGGTAGAGTTGCTAAGAATAGAGCTTTACCGTAATACAAGCATTGAGCCAAACATAATTACAAGCGTATCCATCCAGCCGCTGCACTCGAGGTTTTTCCTTAGTGTAAACGTTCGATTTGATTATATCGAACCGACCACATAAATATGGGACCCCTAGGCATTGGACCACAATGGAGCACCACGGTGGTCACGATCGTACCAGGTTTTCTTGAAAAATTAAATGTTGACAATGAATATCAATTAATAAAGCGTGGCGGACCGTGATTAGTAGATAATCACAATTATTGCCATTTAAATCACACACATGATTTGTGGGGTCAACCTGCTTTTTAAGTGTATTCTACACTGCATATGCCCCATCGCCTTACCATGAGATCAATATTCAATCCCAATAAGCAATAACCATATGTTTAATATAAAATAACAATAATAGAGAAGAACAACTTTATATATATATATGAAAATTCTTTGGTTTAAATATATCGTGAAGATAGAGAGATGCCCACTCCCACAAAGAGGGAGACAACTATCCAAACAAAACATATTGAGGGAAAATTAATTATCTATATAAAGTTTGTAAATATTTTTAATAAAACTTGAACCTGAGCCACTAAATTGGATAGAAATGTACACAAGTTTGCCCAAAAGTTTACCATCTAGTGATTTTAGTACAGTACATATTCAATTTTTAAAAATTTTTCATATGAACGTCAAAATTAAAGAACAACTTTATATACATAATTTTGCTTTTTTGTTCTTGATTTAACAGAATTTGATTCTTAATATACAAAGTCAGAAATTTACAAAAAAAAAAAAAAAAAAAAGACAATATACCAGTACAATTAATTCTGTACAAAATTTAAAACCAATCATGACCTATGTGTGTATATGTAAATTTACATTTTATATTACATGTCTTTTAGGAGAACAAAACTTGGAACAAATACAAGACTTTTCTGTTAATTTTTTGAAAATATCGAAAGAATTAATGTTCAGATACATTTCACTTTTGTTTTCAAAGTAAGAAGAGCAAAATATCATGCATGATGAAAAGAATGAATAAATAAATAAAATAAAGGATTTAAACATCTAGCTAGTGGTGCATGAATCTCACAAAAGAATCATATAATATTTTCTGGCCACATTAAGTGGATGCCTTTAAAGCCAATAATGATGGTTAATTAGACCCAGTTTCCTTAACCTTTCTTCAATCAATAATTTAATTTACAGAAGTTTATTTGAATGTATTCAAGCATTACATTACGAAAGAAAGGAACCAATCATTCAAATTGAAACCTTTTATTTTATTTTTAAATTTCCCTTTAATAAATCAAACCAAGCACCATTATCACATAATTTAATGGCCAAATATAATTCATTTTAGTTGACTAAAAAGAAATAAATTATTATAAAACGCATGTTATTAGAATAAATCCTAAAAGTTACATTTCAATATAATTTAGAAGTAATCTTATATTGATGAAAAATATTGTAATATATTGTAACTTTTTGGATTCATATGGGTGTAATTGGATGCTCGAATTATGTATCTCTTTTCAAATACTTAAATTTATGTGAGTTTTCAAAAAATTAACTTTTTATTATTAATATTAATATTAATATTTTAATTTTTGAGTAAAGTTGTACTCGAAATCCAATAAAAAAAATTGTACTTGAAATTTGATCAACAAAGTCTTCACAAACTAAACTGCTAGACAATTTTTAAAATATTTGAACTTAAAATAGTTTTTTAATATTTCAGAAAAAATAGTTTTTTAAAAAATCTAATATCAAACTTCACATTTTCTAATTTATTTGTATAAATATACACATGATAAAATATAATTCTTTATGCAAATCAACTTGTAATTGACTTGAGTTGATTGAGCACCAAGAGAATTTGTGTCACCTTACAAATAAAAACATAAAACAAAAACGTGTGGAGCCCTTTCTTATTAACTCAGGACGTGTAAAGTATTGCATCGGATAATATAAAGTTAGTCTAATAATATGTTTCTCGCACTTTTATCTCGATGATTTTGAGTAATATATTTGTTTTTTTCTCTTTGAAATTATTGTAATTGAAAAAAAAAGAGAAAAAATAAAGTGATCCACTTATCTTGTCCCAATAGAATTCACTCAGTGTCAACCTTTAGTAATTTGAATGATTCAAATCACAATTAAAAGAAATCCTAATTATTTGTTTTCTAAACACAACATGATCAAAACAGACATTGACATGGCAGGCTTGTACTGGCTGTTTACCAAAACAATCCTATACTCAAGTGCACCCTATAGTCACCAATAAAGTACATCAATCGTTACTTATCTATTCACTTTAATACTAACACGACGTGGCAACATCTGACTGGTCGAACACCTTTTAACTATTAATTTCCACCACGTAACGACCACTCTATTCATCTTGACTCACCTAACTGCACTTCAAATAAAGTGAATACACATCGTCCATTCACACTAATAATTATCAATTACTTCTTCATGCATTAAATAAATAAATAAATTTAAAAACTAAAATCAAAATAAATAATATATACATAAAAGTTCACTCCTTTTATAATTAGCATTAGGTTCAAATTAGGGCCATGTCATGCCTAGATCTAGCAACATTGTAAATTAGTATTTTATTAATATATGTTTGAATCAAAAACTATAAGCACGAGGTGAATAATTACTCTTAAGAATGTGGAGATGTCTTCTTTCTATATATATATATATAATCTAAAAGTGACCAAAAATCCAACGTCACTCTTGATTCATAATAGAATAGCCAGGTGAAACGCACCACCTTTTAATACAACTGACTACATTTTCTTATTTATTGGGATGTTATGAATTTATTTTCGATTAAATGCATTTTAAAATTTGTATAAATAATTTTTTCATTTTATTATGAGATTTTTAAAAGTTTGAATGTATAATTTTTATTTATTTATTTTAAGAGTAATTATCTCTTATTTATATAAATAAATATTCAGATTTGATAAATAATATTTATTATTTTTTTTTTTAGAAGTAGGTAAGTAGTGTTTATATAAAAAATAATAATACACGAGATTTTGCATTATATATATATATATATATTTGTGACGTTAATTTTATATATATATATATATATATATTTGTGATGTTTTAGCGTTCTCTCGACGTTGAACTTCATTTCCAACACAAACCCAACTCCTCCAACCCTCACCGGAAATTTTTCACGGCGACCGTAGACCCCATTTACCGGCAAGATGGCGTCTGAGTTCGAGAGCTGCGTGGACTACGGGCTGACTCTCTCGAAACGCATGTACTACGGTAAGGAGCTGGGCGTGATGGTGACGCCACCGGAGATGACGAGAACACCGGAGAGCTACCTGCCGTCGGCGGTGGCGGTGTACGCCGTGGTGACGGAGCCGGAAGTGGTCGACAACCCCGACGTGCCCAGCTACCAGCCGTACGTGCACGGCAAGTGTGAGCCGCCGGCGCTGATACCGTTGCACATGCATGCAGTGGAAGTGGAGGTTGATTGCTGCTTGGACCACGCGGTGGTCGCCGCCGTGGGGCGGTGGCGCGTGCATTGCGTGATGACAAGTAGGAAGTGTGATTGCCGGGTTGCTGTGCCCATGAGAGAGCAGGTAGTTTGGTTGTTTATTTATTTATTTATTTTTTAATTTAGTTTAATTTAATTTATGTTAATTAATTTTTTTGTGTTAAAATATTTTTATACGTAATTGGTGTGGGGATCATATGTTTCTTGTTTTTTTGAAAGTCAAAATTGAAAAAGCACTTTGGATAAGCAGAAGCTATTTTGACTGGATTTATGTGGATGTTTGGAAGTTTGGAAGCGCTTCTATTCTAAAGTTGATTGATTTTTTTAGCTTGATGTCTATATTGTTGAAATTTGGATTTTTTTTATTTTTTATTTTTAGCATTTTGTTGGTATCCGTGTTGAAAATATTGTTGAAATATTGATTTTTTGAGCTTGAAGTATATATTGTTGAAATTTGGATAATTTTTTTGCATTTGGGTGGTATCCATATCGAAAATAGTTTTGAAATATTGGAATTTTGTATACATGATCGGTAGGAATTATGTGTTTATGGAAGTTAACAAGCACTTTCCTATGAGCAGAAGCTATTCTTTTCTTTTCTTTTTTAAATAAACAGAAGCTATTCTATGTGGAGTTTTTATTGACATTTGGAACTTTGGAAGCACTTCTCTCTTGAGATAGTTTAATTTTTTGAACAAAGAAGTAAATATGCCGAAATCATATCAAAATATTGGAATTTTGGAGGGTATTGTGGATAATTTCATAAATTTGAATTTCCGATATATATTAAAAACCGATATTTACTTATTTATTTTATAAAAATGCTTTCGAAAATAGCATATAATCCAAACAAAACATTTATGAATGTTTCATTTTAAAACATGGTCACGTGTGTGCAGAAAAAAATGTTTTGTTCTTGTTTGCGAGTGGCTTTCTTTCAAAAGTGCTTAGTTTGTTGAGTATATGCAGTTGTGATTAAAGTGTAAGTTGAAAATGAAATGATTTTGTTTTCTTGATCACGTAAGAAAAATAGTTTGATTAATAGGGGTATTAGATGGAAGATTAGGAGAAGATTTGGGTAATTAATTTAATAAACTACAAGAGTACAATGTTGTTGACACGTTTGTGTGTTGGATAATTTTTTTTTTTTTTAAAAAAAGAAGATAGATAAAATGATGTCAAAGGATGTTTGATTAGTTCATTTCCATTGAACTCGATCAGTTTAGATTAATTCAACTCTTTGACATTAATCAAATCTACTTTGTGGATCAAAATCAATGAGAAACTTCTTAGTTGTGATTACAAATAAAAGTTATTACGCTCGAATATTTATTAGACTTGAATACAGAGCTAGCTAGCATGTTTGATTAGTACATACATGTTGAACTTTATTAATTTAGCATTTTGACATTAATCAATCTATCTTTGTCAATCAAAATCAACGAGAAACTTCTTAGGCAGAGTAATCAATGGATGAGTTGTGATTATGGATAATATTTAATAGTTATTACACTCGAATTCAAAGCTAATTAGTTCTTTGTGAAAGGCATAGTTATATGTGATCACAATAGACCCAAAACGAACAGATATCTTTGTGGATACAAAACAATAAAATACTTCATGGTACATGATGGATGAGTTGTGATTAAAGATAAAATTATTGCACTCGAATTTGAATCTAGCTAGTTCTTTGCATGCATTGAGATACTTGGTTAAAGTGACTTTATGGGGTTGTAATGGTGGTGATAATATGAATTTTTTCTCTGATTACTGATAATTAGAAATGTTATGAAGTAAACTATTTTAAGTTCTCAATAAAAGACATGATTTGGCTAACAGGGTTCACTTCTAGGTGTTGAGGTTGACATTGGTGGAAGATTGTATCACTCCAAGTTTATCACAGATGAAGACGCAAAAGACAAGGAAAATGCAGCCAAGAAAAGCAAATTTGATGGCTACTTGAAAGGCCAAATATATACTTTCAGGATTCCGCAGGTAAAAATTTGCGTTACATTCAGAAGTGGTTTTGGTATTGCTACAAGTGCTTCCATGTCTATTTTGTAGCGTTTTGTTGAAAATGAGACATTTGATGCATTTGATGTGTTACTAATTCAGGTTGAAGGAGGTTCTACTCTTTCAATAAAAGTAAATTGGTCTCAGAAATTAACTTATCAGGATGACGAATTCTGCCTTGATGTACCGTTTACTTTTCCTGAATATGTCGTTCCTGTGGGGAAGAACATTTCAAAGAGAGAAACGATAAGGTTGAACGTTAATTCTGGGACTGGTAAAGAAATTTCATACCAATGTACTAGCCATCCACTAAAGGTATGCGAATTTTCGTAGAACTTATACATCCATAAGCTTTGTAATTCATTGAAAACTGACAATCTTAAGACGAATTTGTAGGAACTAAGTTGCGAAACAGGTAAATTAAGCTTCTTATATGATGCGGAAGTGCTGAAATGGTCTAATGCTGACTTCAAGTTTTCATATTCGGTAAGGACTAGAATTCATTCATTATTTTTCAATAGAGAATATTTTACCTTTAATAACTGTTTAGCAGCTATGCTGATCCTGATTGAATGCTGTGTTTACAGGTTTCTTCTAATGATATGTGTGGTGGTGTTCTCTTCCAATCTCCAACTGTGCATGATTTCGATCAAAGACAAATGTTCTGCCTCTATCTCTTTCCGGGAAAGAGCCAGACTATTAAGGTACGTTAACATTCGTTTGCAGCCTGCTTTATATCATTGTATGTCTTGTAAACACGTTATTGTTATTCTTGAATTTTATAAATTGGGCAGATTTTTCGGAAGGAGGTTGTATTTCTAGTTGATATAAGTGGAAGCATGAAGGGAGACCTTATTGAGAATGTCAAAAATGCGTTAATTGCTTCGCTTTTTAAGCTCAACCCGCAAGATTCCTTTAACATTATTGCTTTCAATGGAGGGACTCAAATATTCTCATCGTCAATGGAGCCAGCATCCAAGGTAGCAATCTCAAGAGCTACTCAATGGATCGGCGATAAATTAATTGCAGATGGTGGTACGAATATTTTGCTTCCCCTTGAAGAGGTTTGTATGGCTTTTTCATGTTTTGTAAAACATATATACCATCTTACTAGAAAAGACTCAAAAGTGTTCGTGACATGTGTAGGCAATGAAGTTGTTGTCTGATGCTAGTGAATCGATTCCTCTTATTTTTCTAATAACTGATGGCACTGTGGAAAATGAAAGAGAGATTTGCAATGAAGTGAAAGGTTATCTCACAAGTTCAAAATCAATATTGCCTAGGATATGCACTTTTGGCATCGGTAAGTTGATCGTTTTTAAGTGATTTCGAGAAATTCTATAACTCTCTGATGTTTGTCACTAAAATGAAGTCAATTTTGTTGATCTGTTACGTAAAATTGTTTTCAGGTTTATATTGTAATCACTACTTCTTGCAAATGCTAGCACAAATCGGAAATGGCCACTATGATTGCGCTTATGATCCAGGTTAGTAACACATGAAATTTTTTAGTTTCGATAATGTCTATAAGCTTTTTGGCTATTTTTAGGTGACTCAATGATCCGTCCTCTGTCACTCAATTGATAGATTTGTTGTTTTATCAGGATGAAAAACTTCAAATCACATGAAGCGTTTAAGTAATTGAGTTCTAAGTTTAACTGTGAATCACGTTATTGTCATGTAGGCAACAGGTTTTTCATTCATTATTTCCCGAAACAATTTACTCAACTGCAAGATTCTTATATGTTTTACCTATTTTATTTTTGCCAGATTATGTTAATTGTCGAATACAAAGACTATTCAATGCCGCTTCATCAGTCACTTTGGCCAATCTAACGTTGGAGACACTCGAACATCTTGATTCATCGCTTGAGGTATATACATTCATGTTCATCTTGACAGTATTCTGTTGATTCTCATATGGATGTTATGTGAAGTGGGCCTCTATATCGTAATCTCTATGTTCCTTGCAGTTGTTTCCGTCTCATATTCCGGACCTCTGTTCTGGAAGTCCCTTGATTATATCAGGCAGATGCACCGGAACCTTTCCCGACTCTATCGAAGTCAGGGGCAAATTAGGAGATATGAGCAGTTTCGTAATTGACTTGAAAGCTCAGAAGGCCAAGGATATACTTCTTGATAGCGTAATCTCTCAAACTAAACACTCTTCAAAATTATAATTTTACATTCAATCTATCTTAAGAAACAAACGGAATATCATTCTAGAGTTGCATAAACCAATAACCAAGATGCATTTTGACCGTATGTAAAGTAACCTATTCAAACTATGAACTTATATGATCTGCATGAGTTCCTTCGAAGTAGATCCTAATGTTTTTTTCAAGCACAATGTGCATTTCTTCTCTGATTAAATTTTCGTTCAGCAGATATTTGCAAGGAGACAAATCGATATACTTACAGCTCAGGCATGGTTGTTCAAAAGTAAAGAGCTTGAGGAGAAGGTTCGCTGTCTTCGGTTAAACTTTCTTCCATAACTGAGTTGATGTTATGGTTTTAAAGTGATCATAACTTGTACATGTTCTTGTGTAGGTTTCGAAAATGAGCATCCAAACTGGGGTTCCATCTGAGTATACACGCATGATTTTACTTCAAAGTGGCAAGAAAGCACCTGAGCGAGTTTTTATACAGGAGGTAAGCATTCCCTTATGATCTCTACAAAAATTGCAAGCTTACCTTTCTATGTAGAAATTTCATTTTTGTTTCAGCGATTGATGCTCCTGTTTAAGAGCTCATGTACTATCTTTCGCTTGTAATAGAATGTCCCATTTCAATGAAAAGAAAAATGAGTCTTGAATGTATTTACGTTCTGCTCAAATTTAACCAGGTATTCAACAAAATCAACCAGCAGAAGTGGTTGGATTTAAGTACCACCCCTAGCTACGTTTCCCTCGGAATCCTAGGAGTA
Organism: Litchi chinensis; assembly: GCA_019925255.1. Taxonomy (NCBI): domain Eukaryota; kingdom Viridiplantae; phylum Streptophyta; class Magnoliopsida; order Sapindales; family Sapindaceae; genus Litchi; species Litchi chinensis. The sequence continues at coordinate 3,526,722 of CM034464.1, read as the reverse complement.
GGCTTTGGGAACTTGAAAGCAACGGTTGAGAACATCATTCCAGGAGTTGAGGAAACCAAGTCGGAGGCAGCTGATATCCTAATGAAGGTTGCTACGAATTGTGGCGGAGGGCTGCTCAACCACTGCTGCTGCATGTGCTTCATCCAGACATGTTCACGCATGAACAACCAGTGCGCGATTGTCATGTCACAGCTCTGTGCTGCCCTTGCTTGTTTTGAGTGCATAAGTTGCTGTTATGAGCTTTGTGAATGCTAATAAACAAGTTCAAAAAATGACTGAAAATAGCCTACCACTATCGTTGTATATGTACGTATTTACATATCTATATGTTTTCAAATACAAAATGTGCTTGGCTGAACTACTATTGCAGATGACCTCTCTTGCCTTCTGATTCTCTGAAGGATTCTGCTCCTATATAGGAACTGTATAGTTGCTGCGGATTCTGCACTACAACTGAATTTTTTCTTGTTCATATATTTCTATAATCTGTTTCCAATTTTGATGAGAGGTTACCAATCAAACATATAACTTGTGAATACGTCTTCACTAAATAATTAAACCATTCAATTCTTAGTTTGATGAATTTGATCAACCGACTGAACTGATAAATATAATAACTAATGCTATGCATAATAAATCCTAGATAATACATGAAACTTTCTATTTTGATCATGTGCAATGCAGTCCTTGGCATAATTATATCGGTCTTCTACGGTGACTTCTTTCAGGTAGTGGTACAATTTGCAGGGACAAAAATTGCAGGACCAACCTACCCTTAATAAGAAACGCTTTGCCAAGTTAATGGCGAGGCATTGAAGTAAATATCAAGAAACAGAGATTCGTTTCATTGCACACGCACACCAAACATGCCGTTCCATTTTTTTTCCCTCCAAATTGTCTCCCCTAAAACAACCCAACCCTCACTGATTTCTCGATGTAGAAATTGAATTACAAGAAATCACAGCTCTCCTCTCTCTCTTCAGGTCTCCTTCACCTCTCGGTCCCTCTTTTTTTGTTCTTTGATTATTGTTGCCGTTTGATGCATTTTAGTGATGATTGCTTTGTTTTTTGGTGATGATTCCAGATTGATTTTCGATTATTTTGTTTGTTTGATTTGTTGTAGTTTCGAGTAATCATTTGTAGTGACTTTTTCACTGCTTTTAGATCTGATTTTGTTTTTTGGTTTGTTTGTGTTTTTTGAATACACAGAAAATGCAGAACGAAAGCTTATCAAGCGCTGCCTATGGCAACCTCGGCGCGGCGAGTGTGAAGTCGCTGGAGAGTCAAAACGACTCGGCGAGTCTGAAGTCTCCGGAGACGCCTTTTACGGAGCCAAGCATAAACATCAGCGATGAAATGTTGACTAAAACAGTTCATGAAAAGTTGGGCGATTATTGTTAGTGTAATCAAATCATGTGGTCTAAACAATAATAAAAATATTGAAGGAAAAAAAAAAAAAAAAAAAAACTACTTTTGATGAACTATTTGTTTCTGCCAGACGTACACAAATGTATCCACAGGCCACAACATGGTCCACCATGTAAGCAAATAATACAGGATAAAGTTAACCATTTGTTCTTGTGTTTAAAGTTAGTCAATTTTTTATTTTGAAAAAAGAAAAGTTAGTAAGATTTTTAATTATAAAGAAGTTTGATAGCTTCGTCTGTTATTGTTGCAAAGCTCAGTCTGCAAAGCTCAGTCTTGAACTTGCCTTGGTTGTACACTTTCGGTGCAAGTTGATCTTCCTCTCTCTTCCCTCCACTCACATACACCTTTTGCAGCATTAAATCATCATCAGCCGTGTAAAACTGACTACTTGTTTCACATTTCAATTCAAATGCATCTATCAAGCTCACCAAACACAATTGACAATCAGCTTCAATAATTAAGTCATATAAATGGCACATGTTTTGGTAATTAAAAAAATCAAAGAGAGAGCGAAAGAGCAAAGAGTAGTTTTACCGTAGAAGTAAGAGAAGCGACGGTCCGAGGACGAGCCATACTGTTACTCTTGAAGTGACTATTAGACCTCACAGCAATACTCTTCGGTAGTGAAACTCTGTTTAGGTCCACATTCTCCATCACGCTCATAGGATTCTAGATACACACCTCCTCCCGATGATCTTCTCCGCTACTGTCATCGCCGACACTCCCTCGCATGCCGCCGCTAAGCATGTTCTCAAACGTGGCGGCATTGTTGTTGACGTTGTTGTTGTGGTTGTTGTTGAAGTCATTAGAAGAAGCTGCCTGCAGGTGGTTGACGTCATTAATGGAGGACCTGAGGAGGAGGTGCTTCGTAACACATAAAAGTATTGGGAAACAAGACCTCCCCTAAAATACTACCTAGAATAAAAAAATAAAATAGAAAACAATAACAATTATGACAGTATAAGAATTTATGTGAAAATTTTCAAAGACCTTCAAAGAGAAATTCACTATCTGAAAAATTATTACAATCATATAAACTATTTTCTCATAACCCAAAACTCCAATATATCCATACTCTCCAAAGAATACAAAGACTCACACTTTTCTATATTTTGAAATAAGAAAAACAATAAAAGAACTTTAATTATAGTCAAATACAATACTTAAATTGTTTTTTACTAAGGTGATCTGAAACCAAGGCTTTGGACTCTTTTATAATCTTCAAAAAACCATCATTTCTTGTTTGTTTTCAATGTGGGATTGACATTACTTTTATTTTGTTTTCTCGGAGTTCTTTTTCAATTTCAACTCTAATATAGCCTTCAGTTCAAAAATGATATCATTGAGAACACTTAAATAATTCAAGATTTTCATACTAGACTTATCAGAATCTTTGTCTTTACTGGAATCTTCATTAAGAACGAGACTTGGTTTCTTATCCAACACCTTGTGTAACCCGAATTGTATTAATACATCTTTAACTTGCACTTGCCATAAGCCAAAATTGATATTTCTATCAAATTTCTCAGCATCAATCAAATCTCACAGGGCTTGAAAACTTAACCACATACTAGAATAGCATACTTGTAGTCCGTGAACACTACAATAAGTAAGTTCCTAACAAAAAAAAAAAGGTTGGTTATAATTGACACAATTAAATATCAAGTCTTTCCTAACCAGAACCTTCCCTAGATATGTATTTCCACATAATCACATTTCTTTCCAGCAACTAAGAATAATTTTTTGCTGATGTAGAAGATCGGACAATGTTGCAATCATAGAGCATATTAAAAATTCTCTAAAATATTTGATATCTTACCAACCAAGCAATCGTGTTTTGATACCACTTGTTGCTAAAATTCGTCTCCCAAGACCTTCCTAAAAAACTTCCTCTTATAAGAATATGAAAAATAACAGAGAAATAAAATAAAAAATAATAACAATCACCACAATACAAGAATTTACATGAAAAACTTCAAAATAAGAGAAAAATCATGGCCTTCGAAAGAAATTTACTATGTCAAAAATTATTACAATCACACAAACTATTCTCACACACCCTACGATCATCATAGGCTCACACTCTTCGAAGCATATATTAACTCACATATTTCTACACTCTAAAATAAAAATAATAAAAATGAAATTATAACTAGAGTTAAATATAATGTTTAAAGTGTCTTTGACTAAAATGATTTGAAACCAAGACTTTGGACTTTTTTTATAGCCTTCAAAAAATTATCCTCTCTTGTTTATTTCCAATATGAGATTGGTACTACTTTTATTTTGCCAATTTTCCTGACAATAAAGAGTCTCAGGTGAGAGTTCAAACTTGTGATGGACATCAATCAACCACTCCACCAACGTTGCCCTCATTTTCTCATTAATCTCAGTCTGTGAATGCATATAGTTGTGTGGCCTGCTCTCATTCTCAACCAGCTTGTAGGACTTGTAGACGTCCTCAACATATTCCACTTCATATAGATCATTTTTAGCATCAGTTGCATCAATATCAACAATCTTCTCCTTTGCTTTGTTAGCCAGACTACAAGCAGGTTGCAATGCAATTAAGCAAACCAGACAAAAGTCACCAACGAAAATAATAACATACAAGACTAGTTACCTTGCTTCTTGCATTGAGTACAAAGGAAAGGGTAGGTTGCTGTTTCTTCTTGTTCTTGTTTTCTTGCTGCTCATTGGCCTTAGCTTGTTCTTCTGCATGTATCGAGACTTATCTCGATCACCTCCTTAGGCTTGGGTTTGACACTCACTTTTTCCTGAACCATTTAGGTTTTTCTAGCCACAGGAATCCCATCAGCGATTGTCCACATTAACACAAACTTGCTTTTGCAAACCCCCTATAAATCAGACAGACACATTAATAGATATTAAAACACCAATTACATTAGTAGATTGAAAAGAAACCTTATTGTTCTTAGCAGCTTGAGCATTGGCAAGTACCTGCGCACAAAAACTCCTAGCGATGGGGTAGGTGATTTGGGCCTGTGCCTTGCCAGCACCACCCTCAACTTCTTCAATAGTGACAACATTCCCAAGATCCCCAAATGCTCTCCTACTTTTCCCATCATGCAACCCATATGGTATAGAATCATAAACTTGAGCACCTAGTGGAATTTGGTAAACATAATTTGTAAGCCAATCAGCACACCTATTAGTCTTTCTAAACACATGTTTGTGTTTGGTGTTGAAATATATGGAAGGAACATCGCCTATTGTAATCTGCAATTTCATGGATTTCCATGCTATGTGACAGTGTCACATAGTGACACGTGGAGATACTCCAGACTTGCTTCCTTATATGAGAAATACAATTAATACATACACAATGCACAACACACCATGTCCACACACTTGAGTCAAGCAGCGAGCCGGTGACCAAGTCGAAATAATGCAATCGCTTTGCTTTGCTTGCTCGTTGTAATAAATTTAAAACCTCATTGCTTATTAGAGTAATTAGGCGAGGAGATGTCTGATCTGATCAAATAATTAGGGTTTGATTAGTACACATCAACTTTCAAAAATAAATGGTAAATATAAAGATCCCATAATTTATTTTTAATTCTTTCAAATTATTAATTTATTAAATTCGTTGGATAATGTATATTGAACCACTTTATATAATTATAAGTTTTATTTAATTATTTAATAATATTGACCATAATATTTTAAAACCAAAAAAAAATAAAAATTGTATGTATGTTTAATATAATTATAATGTAATTGATAATCTCTCGACTCTAATGGTAGTTAGAGGCTTTTTGGAATCTCTCAAGATCAAACATTATTTATAGTCAAAAATTTTATTTATGTAGCACCGAGAGAAATTTACTCTTATAATAAGAGAAAAAAACTCTTCAAAAACATGCTACAAATGCCATGATCGAACTCAAATCCCAATTACATGTGTGAAGATGCAATACACTAACCACATAGCTTCATCATGAGCATTATGAAAGCCACAAGGATGGCTCCCATATTATAACTTTTTGAGTATAGTATATATTGTACGGTTGTGCGTGCATGCATATTCATACACAATATAGGTTCAATAAGAAATGGACAAGTTAGTGCGACAGAAACAGGACACATGACATACAACACACACTTCGAGTGAAGGAGAAGTTGGACGATATGTTGTTGTACAATTAACATAATTAGTTATCGAAGGCAAGAAACTTATCTTTACAATAGAAGGTCTCAATCTTGATGACAGTGAAGAAGTCAGCTGAAGGAATTCAAAGGTAGAAAACATTAGCCTCTGAAGGAACTGTTTCCCTAAACTAGGGACAAATGTCTAATATGCAACAAATACATATCAACGTAGAAATAATCCAAGCGACACATGACGATTGTCGTTGCATGTATCACGACACTTGTAAAGTAAGTTCTTATTTTCTTATAAAAATTGATTGAAAGCTTTATTATAAGTTAGTCAAGTACACTCTTTATTAACCACAAAGCTTTGATATAAATATCGGAGGTTGTTCTAGGAGATAAATTTTGTATCACCTTAACAAAAGTTTTATTTGTTTTGTAGATTAAGTTGCAACAAAGAATCAAGGAAAGTGTTTTTTAACAACAACTTTCTAATGGATTACCAAATACATCTTTAGTAAACTTTAAAATATATATAATTATTTTTTCAAAAATGAAAATATTGTATGACTTCTTTTAACTCTAAATAACATTTCTTTGTTTGATAATAAATTTTATGCTTTGGATAAATAGAAATAGTTTCAATTATATCATCAAATAGAAGATTAAAAATGAATATAGCTCGGTTGAACACATATAAAATGTTATTGTCAATTAAACTAATATATTTTATTATAATCAAATTTTAAAAATAAAAGTATGCATGAGTTACATCTCCATCTATAGTTTAAGCAATTATCATTTATATTTATGATAGGAGTTCGAGTTCTATTATATGTATTTATCCACATATTTGAAGGGTTTTCTTTAACAAATATCTCTTGATATTATAAGAATAGAACATATCATGTTTAATGTTGATAGCCTTTGGTTGACTTATAATTATAGATGAAATCATTTTTATTTTATATAATTTTTTAAAAAAAAAAATAAATTAGTGAGAAAACTCAAAAAAGAGAGGAGATAAACAGGGTTACGTCTGAAAGTCCATGTAACGCGGTAATGTGGGTCGTTCAGGATAAGTAGGTCCCAGTCCTCTAGAAAAAGTGAATCATTTTGCAAGTCGCATCGTGGTCCTCTGGTTTGGTAATAAGATTAGAGAACCGTGTCGATAGAGAGGGCTCACTAAACATCACATTTGCGGTCCCTCGTTTCCTTATAATCTGTACCACCAAGTATTTGTATCACAGGATCACAATTCATATATGTCATGAGTCATGACCAACTTAATTGCAATTATCCAACATAAATGCTATACATATGTATATATGGATGTACATTTCTCGTTCAAAGCAAATGTTTGCCGCATGTTTAGCAGTGGAGTCTTGAAAAACCATTTTTAAAAAACCAATATATAAATATATACATTTTTAAAAAAGATCAAATATATTTTATATAGAATTAAAAATTATATATAATTACCTAAATATTTTTTAATATATATATTTTAAAATGAGCAAGTGCAAGAGTGCCGATAAAGCTGAGGAGTACTGAGAGCGGCCACGGCACTCTATCACTCCAAAATTATATATATATACATATATATATGTGTACATATGCACATATATACACATATATATAATTTTGGAGCGCTGGAGTGCTGTGGTCGCTCTCAGTACCCTTCAGCTTCATCGGCCCTCCTACATTTGCTCATACATTTGCTATTGAAAGTGAGATCTCCCTCAAAAGTAAAGTCCATTCATTTGGTTGATTGAACATTTGATGTTCTCATTTTTCAATTAAGCAAGATGATAGAGGACTGTAGATGACAACTGGCGTCGTTAATTTAAAAGCCAATTACCTCATATTTTTGGCATGGTTTTACGCTCGAAGCTGAAAATAAAAAACTCCCTTACCTATATGTATGCGCTACTTTCCCACCCTCGTGTGAGCTATTCCCCCATCTCTATATGGGTGGATCCCCTTCCGTATGGAAACAGTATCCTGAATCATGTCACTAATATTTCTATTCTGATTGGTCCTAGTCAAGTACACTCTTTATTAAGCACAAAGCTCTGGTATTAAATCGCATAGTATACTAGGAGATAAGTTTGGTATCACCTTAACAAAAGTTTTATTTGTTTTGTAGATTAAGTTGCAACAAAGAATCAAGGAAAGTGTTTTTTAACAACAGCTTTCTAATGGATTACCAAATACATCTTTAGTAAACTTTAAAATATATATAATATTATTTTTTCAAAAGTGAATATATTGTATGACTTCTTTTTACTCTAAATGACATTTCTTTGTTTGGTAATTAATTTTATGCTTTGGATAAATAGAAATAGTTTTGATTATATCATCAAGATTAAAAATGAATACAGCTCTGTTGAACACATACAAAAATGTTATTGTCAATTAAACTAATATATATTATTATAATCAAATTTTAAAAATAAAATTATGCGTAAATTATATCTCCATCTATGATTTAAGTAATTATCATTCATATTTATGATAACAGTTTGAGTTCTAATATGTGTATTTATTAATATATTTGAAGAGTTTTCTCTAATAAATATCTCTCGGTATTATAAGAATAAAATATATCATGTTTAATTTTGATAACTTTTGGTCGATTTATAATTATTGGTGTGAATTATTTTTATTTTATATAAATTATTTTGCATAATAAACGGTTTAAAAATAAATAAATCAATGAGAAAACTCAAAAAAGAGAGGAGATAAACACGGGTGCGTCAGAAAGTCTGTGTAACGCGGTAACGTGGGTCGTTCAGGATAAGTAGGTCCCAGTGCTCTCGAAAAAGTGCACCACTTTGCAAGTCGCATGGTGGTCCTCCCGTGTGGGAAGCAGATTAGAGAACACGTGTCGATAGAGGGCTCACTAAACATCACATTTGCGGACCCTCGTTTCCTTATATTCTGTACCACCAATTATTTGTTGTCACAGGATCACAATTCATATATGTCGTGACCTACTTAATTGTACTTATCCAACATAAATGCTATATATATATATATGTGTATATATGTATGTATATTTCTCGTTCAAAGCAAATATGTTTGCCCCATGTTTAGCAGCGGAGTCTTGAAAAACCTTTTTGAAAAGACCAATAAATAAATATATACATTTTTAAAAAAGATAAAATATATTTTATATAGAATTAAAGATTATATATAATTACCTAAATATTTTTTAATATATATATTTTAAAATGAGCAAGTGTAGGAGTACCGATGAAGCTGAAGGATACTGAGAGCGGTCATAGCACTCCAGCACTCCAAAATTATATATATACACATATATGTGTTTACATATGCACATATATACACATATATAATTCTGGAGTGTTGTGACCGCTCTCAGTACCCCTCAGCTTCATCGGCCCTCCTACACTTGTTGTAACACCCTCAACCCGATTCCTATTCGGATGGAAATCCGAGTCGGAGGATGCTACCTTTATCGGTTTATTCGTTATTAATTTACATATATGTCCTATAAATTTCTTTTTTTTCTCGAAAATCCGACAGAGTTTCCTTTGTTTTTCTGAAAAATCCAAAATTATAAAACTTGTAAATTTCAAAAGCAAACACTTCTAAAATACGTTTACTTTCTCAACTTTCATTTCAGACTCTCCGTCCAACTCCAAAATCACTCCGCCACACAAACAGCTATAACCACAACATTTAATAAAAATCATATTCATCAAAATTAAAAACAAATCAAATGATAATTAAGAATTTTATTTACAAAAATATTTTACAAATCAAAAACCTTCTTTGACACCACTTATACACATTGTCATTTATAAAATCTCACAAATCCATATACATGTATATGCATTTCCATGTACTTAAACAACACTGTACAATACTAAAAGTAAAACTATCAAGGATGGAAGGATGTGACTTGCAGAAAGCGCGACAACTATCTTCCCGTCTATCCTTATCTACAGCGTCCAAATTCAATCTACGCGTGGAAAATCCAACGCGCTAAGTATTTCTACTTAGTGGGTGTACACTAAATTTAAATTTCGTCAATTTCAAATATAACAGATTTTTTAAAACAAGATTCCACAATTATCAAATTTTCACAATAAAGTATAAAGAGATCAATTTACTAATAAACACACATATATATAAAATGTCTAAAAGTCATTTTCCAAATATGACTCTGCCAAATCAAAATTTCACTATTTTCAAATGTTTATAAGGAAACGCAATAAATTTTTAAATACCATTTTCATTAAAAATTATCGTATTATCAAACAAAATTTTCTTAAGTCTCAAACTTTTATCAAACTTCACAAATACGTCAATTCACCAGTAAATTGTACATATAAAACAATTAATTTAACTTCTTCATTTTGTAAAATACCATAAAGTAACGTACTCGTTGCACGCATTCTCAGAACATTATAATACTCCATAAGGAAATCACTTTATTAATAAAGCTCACATAAAACACATAAAATATGTTTCCAAGCGTATCCATATGATTTTTTCGAATTTTTATAATAAATCACAATAAAAACACGTTATTAACAATTACTCATATATAATACATAAAACTTATTTTCCAAACATATCTCTACGATTTCATTTAATATTTTTCAAAATTTGCTATCACACAATCAGACAAACTCAAAATTCCAACCTTTCCAAAATTTATAGTATAACATTATTAAAATTTAAATACCATTTCATTAAAAATCAACGTATTGTCAAACAGAATTCCACAAGTCTCAAACTTTCATTATTTTATAAAAATTAAGTTACTGTAACACAAAATTTCATAATTTTCAAGTTTTTATCAAAATTCATAAATAACTTCATTTATTAATAATTATACGTATAAAATACATGAAATTTGTTTTCACGTATATTAAGAATCAAACTTTTAAAATGCTCGAACTTTTATTAAAATTCACAAATAAGTCATTTTATCAACAATTGCATATATAAACAAATATTTTAAGTTCTTTATTTCACAAAAATATTTTAGGGTAACATGACATTTTTACGTTTTCTCAAAATACTAAAATAATACGTAAGGAATTTACATTATTAATAAAAACATATATAAATCACCTATATAACGTTTCCAAACATTTTAACACAATTCTTCGAATTTGTATATTAAATCACAACGAAATCCCATTATTAACAAATACATATATATATATATATATAAATCATTTTCGAACATGGTTATACGATTTTCATTTTATAATTTTCTAAGTGTCCTTCGTAAACTCTGACACGATACCATGGACTGAAAACGGGTTTCACGTTTCCCCCGGCATCGGACACTCGGTGACTACCCGCCGGGGCACGTTTCACATATCACATAAATTCTAGGACCGGACACTCGGTGCCTCGCAAGGTCCATGAATTTCACATCAACATATATAAGCAAATCGGTGCAATACTGCTATAATCACCCTATTGGCATGTCAACTACCAATCCCCACCTACCAATGTTCAGGTTTACTCGGGCCCTTATAATTTCATTTATTATCACAAAATTTCATATATTCACAATTTTCCTTTCTCAATAAAAATTCTCATTCAGAAAAACTCTAAACACTTTTTTTAATAAAAAATATATATTTTTTTTATTTATTCGAAGTATCATTATAAGCATCACAACATATCTTTTTTTTTTCTTTTAAAATTACTCATCAAATCGCATCAAAATCGTTGTGCCCTTCTTCCAATATGCATTCGGTCAAGGCACTAGCGTATTCGTTTCTTTCCGTTTCTTTTTCGTTTTCATTCGAAATTTATTAAAAATCACAATCCAACGCCATTTGATAATAAATTGTCAAAATAATTTCACAAATTCTTTAAATTCCACATTCGGTCAATACTTTTTCTTTCACAAAATTTTCCAAATTTTTCATTAGTCAATGCCACACAATTCATCATAATATCACAAAATCATTCATGCTAAAATTCATACATAGTCACGAAATCACTTTAATTAGAAATTGAACAAAAACACACACATATATATATTTTTTCCTAGACTTTTCAAAATTTAATTATCAAATACTAAAAAAATTCATTCATAACATTATTCACACATATTCATGGAATCTATTTAATTAAAACATAATAAATCATATAATAAATTAAATAAAACATCTACTAATAAAAATGAGTGTTTAAAGTAAGTGTACACCAACCTTTTGGACGCTTTCTATAATTTATCCACTCATATAACTCCTTTGATTTTCTTATCATTCTAGATCCACCCTAAATCACATAAAACTTAATTTATAACTAATAGAAAAATAAACTAATTTTTTTGAATCCAAATCCTAATAAAAATAAACTTACATACCTAAATAAATCGAACATCCGAATATTTTCTTGCATTTTCTTCTTCCCTTTCTTCTTCTCTTCTTCTTCTCGGCCGCTTCTCCAAATTTTTTTTTTTTTTCTTCTTCTCTGGCCGAATGGCCTCTGTGTTTTTTGTTTGTGAGGAGCCGTATATATATATATATATATATACACACGGCACCGCCTCATGCACAGTCACTTCTCCTTTGATTTTATTTGATTTTACTATTTTAATATTATTATTTGTTTCTTTTTCAACCGGCGCACATATATATGTATATGTATATATATATATTTTTTTTTTCCACTTTTTTTTTTTTGCATCTTTTCTTTATTTATTTATTTATTTTATTCTTTTTCTTTTCTTTCTCAACACCAACCTCTAACATATATATATATATATATATTATTCAAATGATTATGACCCACCACCTATAATTAATATATATATACATTTATTTCAATGGATCCCACAACTTAATATTATTATTATTATTTTATTTAAAAAAAATCAACCCACCGGTTGATTATATATATATATATATATATTTTTACACATGTAAAGTTTCATTTTGAACCCCTATGACCTTTTTCTTTTTAATCCAATTTTCTTTATTTCTTTTAAAAGTATTCTCCAATAAGATATTTGTCCACAAACTTTTATACTTCTAAAATTAAAACTGAACCAAATTAATAACAATAAATTAAATCTCAATTAATCGCTTAGGTCCAATTAGATCGGGGAGTTACAGAAATGTCATTGTACATATATTTTACAATTAAATATAATCATGTCCTTTTTTAACACCCCATTCCTTTTTTTTTTTTTTTTTTTTTAACTTAAAAGTCACAATTTAAGTCTTAAAATTTACCACACTATCTTTTTAATTTATACTCAATTTATAATTCCCTTATGCCACATGTTTATCATTTCTTATCTCTTTTGATTTGATTTTTTCCGGGATACTCAGATTCAGTTTTTCTAGAAGTCTCTCGAAATCCTTTCAAAATTCACCGGGACCTATATTCGGACTGCCTACATACTCCTGATAACCTCAGTTACTCTTAAAAATCATTCCATACTCTTTTTGAGCTCTCCTTAACTTCATTAGATCGCCTCCAGCGATTTTTTTTTTTTTTTTTGGATTGATTCTATTTCAATATGAATCTCTTTCAAAAGTGTCGTTTGAGTTTCTAAAATACTTCATGAGCATTTTAATACTCATCCGACACTTCCCTAAATTTTTGAATTTTTTCAAAAATCTTCCCGGATTTCCGATCGGATCCAAAAATCGCTCCATTTTACCTCAAACAAACTCATTTTTAATCCGTTTCAGTTTCCTTAGACTCCATTACTTATTCCAGAGCTTTTTGACTTCGAGGTCCGCTTTTCTGAAAAATTTACTATTCACACTGATACTATTCCGTCCGAAAATACTATTCATCCTGATATATTTTCATTTCTCTTAAATTGAGAAAATTCGAGATGTTACACTTGCTCATACATTTTCTATTGAAAGTGAGATCTCCCTCAAAAGTAAAGTCCATTCATTTGGTTGATTGAACATTTAATGTTCTCATTTTTCAGTTAAGCAAGATGATAGAGGATTGTAGATGGCAACTGGCGTTATTAATTTAAAAGCTAGTTGCCTCATATCTTTGGCATGGTTGTATGCCTGAAGCTGAAAATAAAAAGCTCCCTCACCTATATGTATGTGCTACCTTTCCACTCTCGTGTAAGTTATTCCCCCATATCTGTGTGGGTGGATCCTTTCTCGTATGGGAGTAGTATCTCGAATCGTGTCATTAGTGTACCTATCTTGATTGGTCCCAGTTATCCCTTGGATTTAAAAATAAAAATAAAAATAAAATAAAATAAAGATGATGATATATTATGAAAGAGGACTATTCATTTATGCTAACTTTCAAGTTTCTACCCTATTTGTATTAGATTTTTTTATTCTTGATAATTTAAGAGTTTTTTTTTTTTGGAGAAATGATAATTTAAGAGATTAGTTTTTAATTCATTTATATCTTTAATAACAGTTTGAGAATCTTATACATTTATCAAAATATTTTCAAACAAATACAAATATCAATGTAGTTTTATTTTCAAACAAATATTAGGGGTCTAGAATTTTGTTACTATTTATCAATCCTCTTCACACTATATATTTATGCATATACACACACAGTTTCAGTAACCATAACAATATACAAGTTTATGTAATCTTTTTTTTTTTTTTTTTTAAGTTACAAGTATGATTATACTCTCTAATAGTAGAGAAAGAGTGACTTACACAGTGAAAAAACAACTCTTCAATTGAAAGGACTTTAAAGTTGAGAGTAATTTGTCCACGCCGCTAATAAATATCGTTTGATCGATCAGAATGTTTACTGATTAAAAACCAATTAGTTGCAGCGTTGATTTCTTTTTTCCAGATCACTAAACGACACAGACAATTATCTCTAATTATCTGTTCAATCAAGCTACTTATTGATTAAAATCTAATCAGTTCAATGATGTTTGTTTTTTCTTTAAATATCACTCACATTATAATGATTAAACTTTGAAATTTAATCAAATCATATTGTTAAAAGGTAAACATAATAATTGATCGAGATATTTATTGATTAAAAACCAATTGGTTCAATTCAAAGCAAGTTGAGGCACTGACTTTTATTTCTGGATAACTACAAGATAGACAAAATTATTAGTGCTAGTACCATCAAATTATTTGGTCCATTAAGTGTATGACTTTAAATCCTTCTCGAAGAGTTGCTGTCCGATTTTGGAGAGAGAAAAACTTTAAAGAAAAAAGATGGGAGTAATTTTTCAATTAGATCCAGACCTGTTTTTTTGTTTTCCAACATTCCCCACCTCCATTTTTTGGATAAATCACACAAATCCCTAAGATTGAACCATTTTACATAATAATTGATCGAGATATTTATTGATTAAAAACCAATTGGCTCAATTCAAAGCAAGTTCAGGCACTTACTTTTATTTTTGGATAACTACAAGGTACACAAAATTATTAGTGCTAGTACTATCAAGTCATTTATTCACAAGTCGTCATTCCTCTTTTCTCTATCTCTAATCTCTCTCTTCTATTATTTATTTATTTATTTTTATGGTGGCGACGTGTTGATTTAGGGATGGTGATGGTGGTTGGCTAGTAATTGTGGTCATGGTTGGGTTTTTAGGGATTAGGAGGAACGTTTTGGGTGTGGGCATTTTGGGATAGTAGTGGTAGTTGGATGGTGGTTTTGGGTACTATCGGTTAAAGGAACATCTAGATTCACCTAGGTGTTGAAAGAGGTTTGGTTTTAACTTAGATCTTTTTAACATCTGGATGAAGTCAAATGTTTGTAGAGATAGGATGGGTGGTTATGGTTGGTTGTACTTGAAGCAAGGATGGGATGGGTTATGGTTGAAGCAGATATGAAAGACTGGGTTGTGGACGATTTGGTTGGAGCAAACATGGAGATAATCTGGTTCGAACACAATTTGAGTTCGAATCAAATTATCGACGATCTGGTTAGCACCAGATTTTCGATGATTCGGTTTAACAAGGTCGTCTTCTAGATTGGTGATGATCTGATTTTTTTCTATTTTCTATTTTTTTAATTTCTTAAAATTATAATTAGACCCGAGCGTCAATAAGGTAATTTCATAAGCTTCATGAGTGGTAAAATAGCCTTTCTGCTTTTTCTGATAAGTTTGATCTTTAAAATTTTGTTAGAGAGATTAAATTGATGCATTTTCGAATCTTTAAGAATGTTTGGACCATTTCATCAAACATAATTAATAAAGAAAGGTTTCAAAAAAATATAGGGACCACAATGAAAATTGCCGCTTAAAATCGCACATGTTCAGCTAGGTCTAGGGATGGCAAAAATACCCAATTCGATCCAAACCCCAAAAAATCCGACCTATTTGGGGCGGGTTTGGAGCTAAAAAAATTGACTTTAGAGCGGGTTTGGAGCCAAATGACTGATCCGATCGGGTTACCGGGTCAAGAACGGGGCAAGCTTTTTTGCCCCGACCCGCCCCATTAGCCCGGTATATGAATAAAAAATAAAAAATAAAACCTAACAAGCAACAGTAGCCACTTCTCCCGCTCTCCCATTCTTCATCTTGTCTGTTCCCCTGTCATCAGGTTGTTCCCCTATTTTATTTGTACATATGTGTAGGGTTAGATAAAAAAGCTCAACAAATTGATTGTTATAAAGAAGATAGTGATGGTGATGGTGAAGGGCTAAATTATGATAATTATATATTACACTTTTAATATTATTTTTATGTAACATTAAAACTTATTAACTCAATTTTTTTTTAGGTTATAGGTTCGTGTTTGAAAACATTGGGATGGATTTTTAGCATGGATTTTTGTAAGGTTTTCGGTTATTTATTTACTTAGTGTTTTTAATGAAACTTGATTATATTGTTGCTATTATTTTGACATTTATGACTATATAGTATTAATATTTTGAATTGTGTAATGACATGCTATCATAAATGTAGTTAATCTTGTGATATTTGTTATTATTATTATTTTTTTTTACATATTTGTTTTAGTTAAAAATTAAATCGGGTAAACGGGTCAGACTCGGGGCAAGTCCCTCCAATTGGATTTGGGTTTGGGGCAGAAAGTAGTGACCCGTTTAGGGCAAGGGTTGAGTTTGGAGCATCCCTAAAAAATTTCGGATCGGGTTCGAAAAAGACAAAATCCAATCCGATCCGATCCATTGCCATCCCTAGCTAGGTCAGCATGCCGGCCTGATGCTTGCTTGACCGGGGACATGCTCAGGTGGTCTGTCACATTATTAATTTTATTTTCATTTATATTTTTTTCAGACAGTCTGTGCAGACTCTATGATATTATTTAAATTTTTTATGGATCAATATAGACATGCATAGTCACGAGAGAATATCCAATATCCTTTCTTATATATATATATGTATCCCAATATATTTATAAAATATTTCAATATTTTTAAAATATCCCAATATTTTTGAAAATAAAAAATTTAGACCGATATATTTTGATATAATTTTTTTGTCTTATTAAAATTTAAATTTAAAGAAAAAATTACTTAAATAATTTAATAACACTATTATTAGAGCTAAAAATACCATTTTAAATTTAATGGGTAATTATCTAATTATAATAAAAATTTATGATGGTTATGATGGTTAAAGATGACAAGAGGTCGGATTGAGGTTGGATCTCTAAACCGAAACCTATTTTGAGTAGGGTGCCTCGTACCTAATCCATGACCCAATGAGTTTTCGATTTTTCACCGCATACTCAATCCGTTTTGACTTGAATTATTAAGAAATATATATTTTAATGTATACTTAAATGTATATTTAACTTTCACTCATGAAAATATACATTTAAAAAACATAAGCTTAAGTTCAAATGTATGCTAAAAGCTTAATATATATTTGAATTCACACATAAAAGAGAATTCGATAAAACATCATAAAAAACTAATAAATTTGAAATTCAAACATGAAGTACGAATACTAAAATAACTTAATGAATATAAAATTAATTATGTGTAATACAAAATGACAATTATTAACACAAAATTTTAAAAATTCATTCTAGCATCTCAATTATCTATAAAAATAGTTTGTTTCACACATAAATTCACAAGAATAGCATTAAATAAATAAAATAGTAATGTACAATACTTAAAAATAAACTATATTATTGTTGTTGTTGTTGTTGTTGTTTATAACAATAATATTAGTGTATAATAAATAATAATAATAATAATGCAGGTAACTAGGGCGGGGTGCATCAATACGTTTTACTCAAACTCAATTGGATTATAAATTGGGTAAAACTTTTTTGACCTTAATGCTATTTAAAATTTGATTTCAGCGCTCCAAATTTGCTCTAAAAGAATTAGAGCTCTGTTAGTTTAGGTTAGATTGGGGAATTTTGACATCTTTTGGCAAAGATAATATATTAATATGATATTTAAATGCATATTAGACAACAATATCCTCCAATTAAAGTAAATCCAAATTACCCAATTTATGGACCCATGGGAATGAATGATGCAACATATATGTGGCACATTAATAATAATCTTTACAATTATACAAACATAATTTTATGAAAAAATTATTGTGCAAATCAAGATACAAATATACTTTATGTCTTCAAGCCACCAATGGATTATTTTGGTATTAATTTCTATTTGTGCAAGATTTTGTAAAGATGTACTAATTATTAAAGAAGTAACTATTTATATTTCTTTATATGTAGGAAATCTTGTAAAATAAAACATTATTTCACTAAAGATTTGATTATTAAAAGATATATTTTTATAGTTTCAACTATATATTATAATTACATATTTATAATCGCTATAGTGTATATACATTCTATTTAATCACAATTACTCATAAACATATTAATTTATTATCAAAATAAATTCACTTGATGCATTATTAATTGTTTTAGTTTACTTTAAAGTTTTAATAAAAAAAAAATATAAACTTTAAAAGCAAATATCCATAATTTTTTAAATCTTTTGTCAAATATCTAATCGATATCAATATAATCCTCGAATTATCTTTAAATTTGATAGTTCGATATTGATATCAAAACCAATATTTAAAACCTTAGTTATCATCCACTTAAGAAATACTTTGATAGGTCAAAAATATATATGTAATTGATTTAAATCATGTAATATCACAAGAATAAAGAAGAATGATATATATATATATATATATAAAAGTTATGACAAATTTAAAGATTAATCGAGACCAAACGAGATTTGATTTTAAGATGTTTTTAATATGATGGTAGAGAGACTGTCTTTATTGAGAATTGAAATGTGGACCCTAAAGGCACCAAGGTTAGTGACAAATCAATGATGCCATTGATCGACTCTCAATTATATGATAGAGTTACGTCTTATAACGTAATATAAATATATCAAAAACACATGTCAAAATCTATTGAAGTTTTTTCCATGTCATTGGGTGATATAATGGGTTGGATATGTGATGCTAGACTGGCCACGATGCTTAAATGAAAAAGTATTGTCTACGATGCAAATCATCCAAGCTACCGGAATGGGATATAAATACGAAGCTGTGGTGCAATCTTATTCCAACTTTCCAATATTAGAATTCCAAGTGAGTACACAAGATTTTACTAGTAGATCTAGAATGGATCTCCTTGATGACAGAGAAATTGTTCAGGTACATTTATCTATTTCACTTCTCTCCTACTCTCTTTTCTTCACAATTTCTCCATATAATTGACTAACTTCAAATTGAAAACAAAATTGCTGTAGCATTTGTTTGAAACCATGATCTAATTAAAAGTTGCCAATGCAATAGAAAAGAAGTGTTATATATGGAACTATAATCGAAATTATACTTGTAATATATACATATATATATATATATATAAGAAATTTGTTATTTTCAAGTAATAAAGGAGGTGAGATTTGAAAATATGAAAATTGAAATTAACAGTGTTTTTAGCGCTTTCATTTATCACGAATTATAGTTCGTAAACCAAAGAAATAGTTCATGTAGTTTGCATGTGACATTCATTTACGAGTCCCTTCCTTTAATTTTGAACTAAATAATTCGCGAACTATAGTTTGTAATAATTTAAAATACTATAACAATTCATTTCTCTCACCCACTTTTCAGTGTTATTTGACACAATTTTAACTTTAATATGGATGATCTAGGTGGCATTTCAAGGAAATTCATCGGTGAAGAAAGTGATATTAAACAGACCACACAAGTTAAATGCCCTCACTTATGAAATGGTAAGTACTTACATTCACACCCTCAATACACAGTACCGAAACTATTTATGTTTTTTTTTTCTTAAGAAAAACTTATTATTGTTTATAAGTTTCTCATTTTTTTTACTACTTTATATTAAAAATAATCAATGGATGAAGTTTAACTCAAAATTGTGAAATTGCAAATCCCATATTGATTAAGATTGATTGTGTTGGCAGCTCTCTCAAATGATGAACAGAATGCAAGTCTATGAGAATGATTCTAAAGTCAAACTTGTGATTTTGAAGGTTAGAATTATATAAACTTAAGCAATTGATATATTCATTATTAACCTGCAGATGACAATAAAATTCATTCTAAAATATCAATGAGAGTTTTTTTTAAAAAAAAAAAAAAAAAAAAAATTAAATGACAAAAAAAAGAGCGTGAAGATTTGTTTGATTAGTACCGAAGAATTGAAAGGAGTTTTAATAACATAGTTTTACTGATTACAAATTTTAATGACAAAATTACTTTTTTATTTTTGTCATCCATTTTTATCACTCTGTGACGAACTGAGTTCCGTTGCACACGCCGTCAGTTTGCGAAGGTGTCCATCCTCCACTCGCCCCCACTTGTTCCGTCAAACCAAAACCAGAACCCGAAGGATCCACCATGGCTGCAACCGCCGCGCACCGCCACCCAGCAGCTCTTCTCTTTCATCCACCATGTTTGCAACGATCCACTGCTTAAACCTCCGTTGCTGCAACTTTCATGGCTGCTCAAACCTCCGACCAGACCTGCACCGCCGTGCACTGCCACCCATCCTTCCCTTTCACAGCAAGTAGTATTCGATGCAAAAGGGAATTAATATTAGTTCGCGAAGGCGGCGTCGAAAATGCCTTCACGAACAAATATAAAAAACAAATAATTTTGGTGTTGATGAAGTGGAGCAAACAGAACACAGATGGAGACGTTCGCAAACACAGTGGAGCAAATAGAACCAGCAACAGAATATAGTGGAGCAAACAGAACTCCATTAGTTCGCGAACAAAGCTCCCCCTCTTTTTCTGCTTTTCTTTGTCTCTTGTTGTCCAGGTGTCAATCAAAATAACAACAGAAGCTACATGCTCTGTTTTTATTTTATTTTATTTTTTAAAAAGCTGAGCGTTTCTCGCTTGTGGTTTGATTGACACCTAGCTTATGACGAAAATCACACTTTCGGCGAGCCAATGCAAATGAGAGAGGAAGATGATTTTCTACGTACTGCCATACGGTCTGCAATAGGAATGTTCGATCAGCAGTCATGTCAAGACATACATATGAGCAAGTTGACAAGTGTCCAACTTAGCGGACAGTGGGTTGTCATACAGAAGGTGACATTCGGTGGGCCACTGCAGATAACACCAAACATGCTTAATGATGTTGAGGGATGCTTTTATAATATAAAATCAATGTTTAAATGAAAACTCCACCAATTTAGAACCGCCACCCATCCTTCTCTTTCATTTGTCTTCTTGATTGTCACACCCCTCTCTTGATTTCTATAATATATATATATATATATATATATAATGATTTCTAATATTTTTTTGTTCTATTTCAGTGGGTCTCTTTCTTCGGCTTCAAATCAATATTCATTTAAAAACTGAGTGTCAAATCAGGTTATTAAAAAATCATGGAACTAACTGACAAATGAAAAAATATTTTATTGATTTTTTTAATGAAAGGTGTTATAACCTTTTCATCCAATTATTTGGTATTAGTGAAATAAGATTTCAGTTATTTAGTGTTAGTTTACAATCTTTTCACCGTCAATGGCTAAAATATTTCTAATTACAATACATTTCATTATGAATTATTATAAATTTGGGACATTAACTATTCTATTTATTTTATTTATCATTCTTAGGGAAATGGAAGAGCATTTTGTGCTGGTGGAGATGTTGTAGCATTGTATAATTTTATGACTACAGGTGACTAAATTATCCCCATATTTATTTATTTATTCGTTAATAATATCATCATCTATATTCTAGGGATCACTGTTTATTCACTTAATTTCAATCTATTTTTGAAAGCTTAATTTCAATGTTTTTGGTAACTATATTCCCATAAAAAAAAAAAAAAAATAGTTTTCACATCCAATTTCTATTAAAATTCGTCACTATAATAATTAAATTTCAGTGTTTTTCTCACTTTTCCACTTCTGATTGAAACAAAAATACCAAAAACTAGTAAAACAATTTGGATTTAAGTAAATAGGTAGAGACGAATTCAGTAATTGCCCAATCGTTTTATCATAATTTATAGCCTGTTGGAATCCATGCCATGCAGTATCCTTATTGTTCTACTTGGATAATGAATTGATGAATCAGGGCATTGGAGTTTCGGTGCAAGTTTCTTCAAGAAATTTACAAACCTCGAGTATTTGGTTGCTACGTATCAGAAGCCTCTGGTAATATAAATAAATAAATAAAATATATAGTTCTTCTTCTTCTTCTTTTTTCTCTTCTGAGAATTTGATAGTGGACAAGTGTGGTTACAAGACAGGAAGTTGCGTTAATTAATTACCTAATGTATGAATGATAATAACCATTGAAGGTTGCACTTATTGATGGAATAGTGATGGGTGGTGGTGCTGGAGTTTCCATGCTTGCCCCGTTCAAGATTGTCACCGAGAATACTGTATGTATATGCCATTATTTTGTGTATATAATTATATATTTATATATACTTCATTATTTTTTTTAAAATCTATTGATTCTGTATTGGTAAAAACATAATATAACCATGCCTGCTCTTAAACATGTATAGATTTTTGCTATGCCGGCAGCAGCAATAGGATCTTATGTTGGGGAAACTTATTTCCTCTCCAGACTCCCTGGATATTTAGGTAGATCTCTGTCTCATCTAAATGTCAAAATTTCAACTAGATATACTTGTTATAAAAATCTTTATCATGACATAAAGTTTCCCTCACATTACCTATCTATAGATTCAGTATTATTGTCTGTTCTCAGGAGAATATTTAGGGCTTACGGGAGCAAGATTGGATGGAGCTGAAATGATTGCATGTGGGCTAGCAACACATTTTGTTAGTTCTACGGTATGAGTCACAATATGAGTTACCCCATATCAATCTTACTATGATTGGTTGATTTTTGGTTCAATCCAGACATGTCCAATCAATCTTTCCAAAAAAGAAATGACCTATTAAATTTATTGTGCTAGTAGTTCAAACATGACCATGAAATTAACGGGCTATCCAATTAAATCTGTTTAACTCATTAATTTTTGGTTATATCATTTATATTTGAAAAACAATATAATTCGATTAATTAATTTATTTAAAACTTTAAGATAATTTGAATCTTTTAAATTATATTATATAATTCAATCCATTAAACATATTTAATAAATAAAAATAATCACCTACATTATAAATTGATCCAAAATAAAATTTAAAATAAAAATTTTTATATTTAATTATTTTAAATAAATTAATTGGTTGGGTAGGGTAGAATTTAAACATGACTCCTTTATTCAATGGCTTAAACGTGTTTACCCATTAGTAATCTAAACCTAACAAGGTTTAACTCAAGCATTTTAATTTCATATTGGGTTGTCATGTCCTAGGATCATATGAACAATTCCTACCCTAGTTCCTACGTACCGTTTGCTTATCACATAGGATTCCAATTCAATTCGTTCCACTGATATATATTCTTAACTGATGTTAATATTTTTTGTTTTTAGTATCAACTTTTTGTGAAATATATTTTATTTATCAAAATTAATATTATAAATTCAATGGTTTAGTACCTAATATTTATATTTCAAATTTCTCTTAATTATAACATAGAATCTCCAGTTGCTGGAAAATGCATTAAGTGCAGTGGCTTCTTCAGATACAATTGCAATTTCTCAGCTTATCAGCAGATTTATACACAATCCAAACCTGAAACAATCTAGTGTTATAAACAGGTATAAAACTATTCACTTGACAAGTTAATTTATAAGCATGTATATATAATCATACGATTTTTCATTTTAAGATCTTTAGTATACGTCATTTGAGGGAAGTCTCGATCGTCTTTGTAAAGCCTTGTAGATTATGAGACATAATTGAGACCTTTTATATGGATAATCTAGACTTTAATAATGACGATCAATACTTTCTTTAGTAAGTGTGTGTGTGTGTAACACTTCTATGGTCAATGTCTCTTAACTTTAAATTATTAGGATTACCCAATCAAATTCATCCATTGCATTCTCCCTCTAAAAACATTTTTCTTTCTTATTCAATTCAAATACAATGAATGAAATTAATTGGGTGATCCTAACAATTTAAAATTATGAGACACTGAATATAAAAGTTCTATATGTATATATGTAATGTTTTTAAAATCAAGTATATATACTTGATTTTAAAAAATAAGAACCAGTCAATTAAATTCATCTATTGCATTTAAATTAAATAAGAGAAATAATTTGTTTTAAGAAAGAGAATGTAATAGATGAATTTGGTTGATTGATCTTTACTTATTAAAATCAGGTGTACCTGATTATAAAAGCCCTACTCACACACACATATATCTCACACTAGAGAGCCAATATCTTTTTTCCAAATTGCATGATTGAGATAACAATAATGGTGCAACAATGAACCAGATTGGAGATAGTTAACAAATGTTTTTCTGGAGAAACTGTTGAAGATATATTGTTGGCACTGGTAAGTATGTGTGCGTATGCACTGCTTTTGATTGCAATCCAAAAGCATTAACCAAAACTTTATTCTATATATATGTGTACATTCATCGAATATTCTTATTGACTTGTCCACTTGTATTTCAGGAGAAGCAATTAAAGAATGGAAGGGAAAAGTGGATAGTTGATGCAGTTAACTCAATGAAATCTTCTACACCCACTGGCCTTAAAATTTTTCTTAGATCAGTAATAAAGAAACTCAATTAATCATATTTAAGATTTTCATTTATATTGTGTGATTTCTTTTTCATTTCGATTTAAGATGATAAGTAAATACATACTTCTATATAATTTGATGCCAACAATTCTTCATTTTTTTTTTTTTTTGAATTCCAATAATTAGATAAGGGAAGGACGAAAGCAAAACCTAAAGGAATGCTTGGTTCATGAATATATTGTAATTTGTCATGTTATACGGAGAACCATAAGCAATGACTTTTATGAGGTATGCATTTAAAATTATCACAATTAATTGAATAATACTTACATAATTTCATAAACTTGCGTTTTAATACAATATATATTTTTTCTGCAGGGCATACGAACAAAACTTATAGAAAAGGTTAAAAAACCACAGGTATGTGTATATTGTTATAATATATTGTCGGACTAATCTTATCTTACGTGAATTGTAAAAAAAAAAAAAAGTCTTATTTGAAACCTTTTAATGCCACATTTATTTATATATCTTTTTTTTATAACAGTGGCAACCTTCGAAGTTAGAATTAGTTGATGAAGAAAAGTTGAATAAGAGTTTTGAAAGATTGGATGAAGGTGATTGGGAACCATTACAACTTCCTCCAAGATCAAACTTGGCTCAAGACAATATTGTGGCATCAAAACTATGAAATTTAAAAACAAGTCAAAAAATAAACTATGTAACATAGTTGATGTTTGGTGTTTTTGTTAATAATATATGTACTGTGAGAGAGATTATGATATGAATTACTAGATTTGAAAGAAAATTAAATTGTTAAGAAAAATCATATATATATTTATCTCGAAATATTTTATTGTCGAGAAAAAAACAGTAGATAAAAACGTTCCAATCTAGTGGAAGACAAAATACAAGAACACAAACAAACACTATCAAATCAACTAGCTTGAAGATGACTGGGGAGCCCGAGCCGAAGTCCAACCGAGGAAATTACGTCTTTCCATGGGCTGAAGCACTAAACTGGGCCTGACTAATAGCAAAATTAAGACTTGGGGGAGTATGAATCGAGAAAAATTGAATGAGACATGTTTTTAACTCTTAAAGCATAATAATTTATTTATTTTTATTTTTTTGACAAATTATTTACTTTTAAAATTAACATTGAATAGGTTAGAGATTTGTTAGGGTTCTACCAAGATCAATTCTGAATAATTTCTATAACCTAAATATTTATTCCTATGATAAGTGATCACACAAATCTTGAAAAATATAAACGATCTAAATATTTATTCTTATAATAAGAAAAATATTATTTATACATATCTTGTAAAATATATTTGGTGGGACTTGAATCTTAACCATTAAAATAAATGATATTTTGGTGAGATGTATAACTACCAGTGTTAGAAGGGAATGTATATTTTGTTTTTCACTTTGATTTTGGTTTTTTTTTTTTTATTATTATTTTCAATAACGCCTCCAAAATGTCTTATTTTCTATCTTCAGTGTAAAACTTCTTTTTCCATTTAAACTTATTAATCCAAATATGAAAGTAAATATTTAAAAATATCTCTAATATATTTATAACATTTTTAAAATGGTCGTCTCCATATGAAAAATACCTTTTTTTTAAAAGAAAAAAATACCCTTGAAATATCAAAATTTTAGAAACATAATTGATATTTCTACCTTTATTTTCATAAATATAAATCCTAAAATGTACATCAAAACCAATAGTTACTTTTCTAATTCTAAACACGCACCAAAAAAAAAAAATGCTATTATTCAAAAAAATAATTCTCTCAAGCAAAAAAAAAGAACAAAAATTAAACAAAATAATAATAATTAAAAAATCCAAGTCAGAAGACACCATAGACTTTCAATTGGACAACATGTAACAAAAGTGACACCTTTGGTCTCACTGCAAAACCAGCTAATCATGTTTCTCTTCTCACCTCCCTAAATACTTTGAACCTATGTATGTCCTTTCTCTCTCTTTCTCCCAAATATTTCAATTTCAATACTTGCATGGATTGCTGGTCTCTCAAGTCTCTGCCTTTGTTTGGTTTCTGGAAAAAAAAAAAAAAAAAAATCACAAAGCCTGCAGCTTTTGTTGCTTTTTGGACCCAGAAAAAAATGGTTTTGAAGCTCGCTTTTTGATCATGTTTTATTGCGTTTTTTTGCAGTGGATTGAGGGAAATGAGTTTTCTTGTTGGTGGGGTCAGACTTTTTTGCTTGTTGGTTTTGCTTTGTGCCTCCTTTAATAGGTGAGTTTTTAAGGTTTTGTTTGGTTGATTGGAAAATGGAGGAAAATAAGAGAGAAGAGGGGATTGGTTTGATAGTTCAAAGATTTCATGATGTGGGTATTTTTAGTAATGAGTATGCATATCATTTTTACACTGCTATGCTTTATAATTGAGATTGGTAGCTCAAGTGAGGTTTGATTTTGTAGTTTGCTTGTTGATCAAGTTTGTGACTTGGATTTGATTTTGTTTTCTTTTGATGTAATTTGTGATGTTAGAAATGTGATTGATTGATTGATGGATGTGTAGAAGGTGTTATGATTATGTGAAATGGGAAATTTTGGTGAATATGCATTGATATTGCATGAATTGATATTGCACGGAAACCCAAGAGTGAAAGCCCAAGTATAGAGATGCTTTTTGAGTATCACATGGCATTAAAAATTGAAATCAAATTTTCTCAAAGTAATGTTGGTATGTCAAAAGTAATGTTGATATGCCATATATAATGTAAAAGTACATTATTATAAGTTTATAATGATACATGGTCCAGAAATTCAAACACAATTGTTCAAAATATGTAGCTTATGTTTATGTAATATATAAACGATTAAACAAATTCATATATGTAGAAGTGTATATTGTTAAATTCGATTTTCTCTTGTTTTACGGTTATCTTGGTTATACTGGTCACAAAGAAGTGCCCGTCTTCAGCCAACATGTAAAAGCTCCAATAATTGATTCATTTATTAGGTCATTCAAGTGGGAAATTTTTGGTGACTTTGAAGCTAAAGATGATTATTACTCTGGGAGGAGTTGATGGTATTGAAATAAGTAGCTAAAATACCTATAGCCTTTGGTTTAAATTATGGGAATGCTATCTTGCTCACTTATAGTTCAAGGAGGACTCTAGTCATGTTCGGCCTTCGCCACACCTTAACCCTATGGTTCAAAGAGGATACGACAATACCCAATCTCCGCTACACTCCTCCGGGACAAGGCCAAAACCCTTTGTAGACAAAAGGCCATTGTGGCGATCCTTGGTCACTACATAAAAGTAAATTTTGAATAGAATCAACGAAATCTATCATTGAAAAAACTCTAAATAGAAATCGTCCAAAATCTAATGAAATCCATTAAATAATCCAATAAACTCTTAAATAGAATTCTAATAAAATTTGATGAAATCCATAGAATATATTGAATCCATTAAAATCTATCATTAAAAAAAAATACTCAACAATCTCTAATGAAATCTAGATTAAATACACCCCCCTTAATTTGAGTTCTAATTTTCAAAGGTTAGATTTGAGAATGTATTTATCTTCTTTTTTTTTAATAGTAATTATTTATTTGAGTATTAATTAAAAGAGCGGTCCAATTATTATTGACCAAGGCTATGTTGTGTCACACCATGAATTTATACATGCAAGCCATCTACTATAAGATCAATATTATAGCTACTGTAAAAATTTATAATCTACCAAATTAAATTGATATAAATTTATTGACAACGTTGTTGGATGCATACGGTAGCATGGTCTAAATATAAGCTACCAAATTCATAAAAAGAATGGAGCTAACTTCTTTTTCTTTTTGTTTTGTTTTTTTTTTAAATATCAATGTTAAGGCCATGTTTGTTACATGGGTTTAGACTGGATTCGGATAAAATTTGGTTCAAACCCATGTTGGTAAGAGCATGAGATAAGATTTCACTAATTCCATATCTATTTTTCATCCCATTGTGATAGGTTAAATGAAACTCACCATGCAAATGGGACAAAATAAACCCACCAGCCATCTCTTTTTTTTTAAAAAAAAAAAAAAAAAAAAAGAAAACAAAAAATAAACTCACCTCCCACAATTGTCAATGATTGGATTCGATGGCCAAAGCATCCATTAAACCCAATCCTAACCTTGCCACAACCATCAGGAAGTCGTTGAGTTGGGCGAAAAAGTCGACGAGTTAAAGAAACAGTGTCGACATGAGAAGAGAATGGCGAGAGAGATTAGACAGGTAGCAATAGTAAGAGAGAAAATCGGATAGGTAGTGATGGCTAAAATGGGGGAGAAATGAGACCGACAGGAGCGGAGGAGAAAGGAGAGTGATGAGAGCAAAGGAGAAAGGAGAGTGACAAAACGACGACAGTGGAGGAGAAAAGTGATCGACGAGAGTGGATGTCCAACGGAGACAACGACAGGATCTGGTGGGTTTGATGATGGGTCCGATAAGGGTGATGGGTCTAGGGGTCAGTTGCAATGGGTCGGGGTGTTTATGTGTTTTGATTATTTAACATTGATTTTTTAAAAAAAAAACTTAAAATTGAATTTATATAATCTTACATTATACCGAATACATCGTAATACTAATTTATCTAATCTTATATTAAATTAAATATATCATAATATTAATTTATTTAATTCTATGTAATCTTATTCAATCTCATAAAAATAATTCAATTTAATTTCGTTTGTGAGATAGGCTTAAATGTCGTCCTTGTATGCATTGTGGATACGAACACATATGCCAAATTTTGAGGATGGAGGAGACAAATTATAAATATTCTTGAACATAATATTTACGTGTGGGAATAATTTTTGTCAGAACATTGTTGTTTCGTTTCCAAAGCATTTTTTTATTAAAAGAAAATACTTGACACAAGATGATTATCCATACAATTTCTTGTTTTTACCCTCTAATTGTCATAATGATATAAATAATTGAAAGAAAATGAAATAAAAGTAAAGTGGGGATGGAAGTGAGCAAATGAGGAGTGGTTGAAGTCGGGCGAGCTGTTGACTTGAGTTATTGAGCTGCAACACCCCATTTAATAAACGTCAATATCTTTTTGAAAATGATGAGGCGAGGACCTACGAATAGGGTTAGGAGTCCATTACTACGGATAGGGTTAGGGGTCCATTACTACGTTTTCACATCCAGCCATTGGATTAGAATCCAGTTCATTATATTGTATGCTACTGCTACTCTAAAATTTAGAGTCAAGTTTGTCATTTCGGGAATTTCATATTTGAAGCTTGAGATTTACAGGGATGCAACTGCCAAATATCACCATAGTCTTTTTTGTTAAACCTGATTTGAAACAAGGGAGGAAGCGCATTACTTGGCTCTTTTTTGTTTCAATGTAGCCGTGTCAATTTGACCAAGGTGTTTATAATTACACATTTAAGTTCTATTTCTTGTAGCAACTGTACAACTACTTCATTTTGTGAGCTGTGGTGGACCAAGTTAATGTCTGAGAGGACTGAAAGAAAAAGTATCTGAGCTAGTTTTGATTTATATGTGTAGTTAATCGCTTTGGATTAGAAATCCAGCTCATTATATTTTGAACTTTTTAGCAAGCTATAATTAATAATTAGCACATGTTTACAAAATCTTGTAGAAATAGAAGTTAGTGCCAAAATAATTCCTCCGTGGTTTAAAGATATAAATTATATTTCTATCTTTATTTGCACAATAATTTTCTCATAAAATTATGTTTGTATAATTATAAAGATCATTATTAATGTGCCACATCTATGTTGCTCTGTCCATTCCGATCGATCCATAAATTAGGTAATTTGAATTTGCTTTAATCGGAGGATATTGTTGTCTAGTATGTATTTAAATTTCATATTAATATATTATCATTGCCAAAAGATATCAAAATTCTCCAATCTAACCTAAACTAAGAGAGCCCTGATTCTTTTAGAGCAAATTTGGAGTATTGAAATCAGATTTTAGATAGCATTAAGGTAAAAAAAAGTTTTACCCGATTTATAATCTATTAAGGATCGAGTAAAACATATTGACCCACCCCAGCCTAGTTACTTGCCTTATTTATTTATTATTATTCTTTTATACACTAATGTTATTGTTATAAACAATAATAGCAACAACACCAACAATAACAATAATAATATAGTTTATTTTTAAGTATTGTTCATTACTATTTTATTTATTTAATACTATTCTTATAAATTTATGTGTGAAATAAATTATTCTTGTAGATATTTGAGATATTTGAACGAATTTTTAAAATTTTGTGTTAATAGTTGGCACTACTATAATACACGTAATGAATTTTATATAGAAGTTTATTTATAAATGGTTAACTATATTTGATAAGGTCATATGTTTTTTAAATAAAAATTTAATTCATTAAAACATACATTTCTTAAATTTCTTTGTCATAAAAATTAAATTTTATTACATAAATGCGTTTGAATTAAAATATATTTTATGATTACACTTTCATGGTATTTTAAATTTCATTAAAAACAATTAAAATTCAAATATGCAGAATTATAAAAATTATATAACACTATCATGTATTTAGAATTTCATTAAAATAATTAAAATTCAAACATGTAGAATTATACAAATTATATAACACTATCAAATATGTAGAATTAAAAATTATATAACACATTTTTTATTTTAATGATTTTATTAAGATTTTTAAATATAAAACAATTTGTTTTACTTAAATATTAGCTTAGTGATATGGAGAGAATAGTAACCATTCACCAATATGATCCATTGCTTTATAAGTATAATTTCTCGGCTGTATAGTTTATTGTTTGCAATGAAAATCTAAAAAAATCTTATCACGTGTAATTTTCGTCAAAAACTCTATTGAATTATTTTCATGGAATGAAATTGAATTAGATTAAATAAATTAATATTATAATATATTTGATATAAAATGAAGTTAGATAAATTAATGTTGTCATGTATTTCTTACATTATGAGATTAGATCAAATTACTTTTAAATAATTAAATTATTTTTAAAAATAAACAAATCTGTTTTTCATTAATTTTAATTTGAAATAGTTTTTTAATCAATATTAACACGATTTTTTATAAACATATTAAATTAATTTTAAATAAAATAAATATATCATATACTAAAAATATTTAATTAATTTGAAAAATAATATAAAATATAAAATTATATTTTATAAATAAATATAAAGAGAAAATAATATTTACTTTATAATTAATATAAAATTATATCATTTTAAAAATATTTAATAAATATATTAACGTAATTTTTAAAATAAATAATTTAATTTAACATTCGATTGGAAACAGAAAAAAAATGTAAAATGAAAATATAAAAAGAGTGAAATTAAAGGAAAAAGAAATAAATAAAAAAAACTTTAAAAGCACGGGAGCATAAAAAGGAGAGCAGCATACAAACAACAAAGAGGAGGCTTGCTTAACAGCAGAGGAGGAACGCGTGTTCCTCATGTGGGAAAAAAAATTGAAAAGTAGGAAGCTGTTGACTGCCGTGCACATAAAAATTATGATTTCATGTGACTGATATTTTGTTTTGTTTTGTGTACACTGTACCGTGGAAAAAGCTGCTGTCTATTAATTGTTCTTATTTATAAGGAGACGGTGGTTGGGTAAGATGAAAGTGAGAGAGAGTTGTGGTAGAGAGGGAGTTTAATGGGGAGAGAGTAACGGTCGTTGGCGAGAGGCCGAGAGCATGATTTGGGTTTTTTTTTTTTTTTTTTGGGTTTTTTTTTTTAATATTTATTCAATTAAATGTTGCTGTCCCATACCAATCCTCAATTATCTTTTTATTTTCTAAATTAATGGATTAATTAATTCACTAATGAAATTAATATGTCAATTAACGGTTAGAATGTTATAAATATTATTTTTAAAATTAATGATGATTTGATACTATTTTTAATTTTAAGAGAGAAAATAATAATATCTTTCTTTAAATAATTAAAAGTATTTTTTATTAAAGTATATATATAGATAAAAATAAAAGTTAGAGCGAATAGCTAATAATAGTACCATGTATAATAATGTTTATAATAATCACATTAATATTATTTCAGTTGACATTGAGATTAATGAATAAAGATTCTTTATTATTATTTTATTTGTATTAATTATTTTTATAATAGGGATTTAAGTTTAATTGACGTATAAGAGAGAAAAAATAAAACAATTTAACCACCATTAAATTTTTATGTTGACGTGTCACTAGATTATAAAAAAATTAACAAAAAAGAGAATGAAAAAGAATATTTACTCCTAATTAGGAGTTTAACCCAAACATTCAAATTGTGGATACAATTAAATTTATTTATATGTATATAAAACCAATATTCCAAAAATCTTTAATTGCTAATCGATTGACGAAGAATAGTTAGCGATTTATCGATTACTCGATGATTAATCGATAAGTATTGTTGATCGATGGTCAAATTGAGTCAAATCTATAAAAAAATTTAAAAATTTTGCTAAATGATCAAAATATAATAATATAATCACAAAACATCATCAAATCTATTTCATATAATCTCAAAAATCATTTTAATATAATTACATAATTAAAATAATAATATATAATTAAATTTAAAATTAAAATTATAATCTATTAATTCTAAAGAGTAGTTACATATTAATTCCTTTTAAATTAAAGAAAATTAACCTTAAAACAATTGTTTTTTTTTTCTTTTTTTTTAATAGCAAAACAAGCAGTTTTATACACCCTTAAAAAGTTAATGGCGAAGATTAATAGATAATTGGGAAAAGTCATTTCATTTTGCTAAAAAAAAAAAAAACCAACCTACCTATCCATCACTTTTAAGTTTCGAGATAACAATCCATCACCCATTTTTCCGTGTTATTATAAGTATATTGATTTTCTGCCATGGGAGTGTACATCAAACAAAATGATTGTTTGTAGAAGAATTTAAGAATCATAAATTCGAAAAAAATATATATAAAACAGAAAAAGAAATTAGGAGCATTTTTTTTAAAATAATTAGAAGCAGCTTTTCATCAAAGTACATGTATAGAATAGAAGTTACAATTGAAAGCCACGAGGCTTCTTCATTCGCGGCCAACGGAAATGTAAAACCTCTCAAAATAATTTAAACAGGGGCAAGTTAAACTAATTTTTTTTTAAATTGGTTATTTTTGAAAGAAAATGATAGTTTTCTAGTATATATGTTATAGGAAACGCAAGAAAGCGAGTTGTACGAACAAAGCTTGAAATGACTGCAGAATATATTCTTCCCCTGAAAGCTACAGACTGCGACGTCGCCCTTTGGGAAAGGAGACGTGTATCTGTGGCTGTGGCTGTGAAAGGGCAGTTCCTAATGCATTAATGACGGTCAATTTGAATAATGATGCTTTCCTCTGGGACAAGCTGCTTTGTATCCCGAGCCCTGTTGTTTCTTATTGCATGTGAGCTCTTCTGCCTTATTTTCTCGTTCCTTTTTATGCCAATCTCTCTCACTCTCTTTTCCCTGCCACTGCCACCATCCTTTTCCATTCTTTTATTAATTCCCTCTCTTTAATTCAAGCCACAAAGACACGACTTATTTTTCACTTTGTCACTGTTCAAGTATACTATTACTCCTCTCCCATTTAATTACAGATTCAGTACTCTACTTTCTTATCTTTCGATTATTGGCCAAGTTGTATTTGTCCGTAATCTGTTTTGCATAACATGTGAACAGGTGTATTATTACATAAATCTTATATTGAAGATACTAACATTAAGCTTTTAGTACTTTAAAGTTCAAACTCTAGGTGAAGTACTAGTAACAAAAGATATCAAAGAACGGAAAAATTGGAGACAATTATATTGACATTGCATCAAATAGATTATAATATTCGGCTACGTAAAAGATATTGTGACATAATTTCGCTTAGTTGATATTTTCATTTTAACCTTATATAAATATTAAAAAGTAAAAAAAGTGACACCAAACTAAATATGAATAGTTTTTTTTTTTTAATTTTAGATTTGACTTAATTTAATCGTTGATAAACAATATTTACTAATTAATTGTTATTTACTAATTAATTATTAACTACTGTCTTATCGGTCAATTAGTAATTAACGATTTTTTGAATATTGATTTTATGTATATATAAATTTAATTGCATCCATGATTTGAACATTTGGGTTAAATGTCTAATTAGAAGTAAAGACTTTTTATCATCTCTTTTTTAGTTAATTTTTTGATAATTTAGTGATATGTCAACATAGAAAATAATGAATGGTTAAAATTATTTGATTTTTTGCTTTCTTATATATCAATTAAACTAATTTAAAAAAAAAAAATTAATACAATGAAAAGAACAATAAAGGATCCTTATTTATTAATCTTAATACCAATTGAAATAATATTAATGTAATTATTATAAACATTGTTGTACATGATACTATTACTGGCCATTCACACTACAACCTGTCGTCAACTATTTAATAAATAAAATAATTAGTTTTATCTCATACGGTCAGGTCGGAAATTTATTTATACAATTCAATTTATTTCCATGAACTTCACAAATGTGAAAAAACAAACACACAAATTATATGTACTTTATATGAGTGAATGCACAATAATAAATAATAAATTTATATTTCACAGTTTAGCAATGATGTACGTCAATAATATTAATTGAACTTCTTCCAACTGATATTTAAAATTGATTAATCTCCTTTCTTTCTTTAAGATATGACAGCTGGTTGCTATATTTTATTTAAGATTGCTTTTGAAAAAACAAATGTTGGATTCCATTTTCATACAAGATGAGGATTATTATTTCTGTCGTCAATAGATATACGCAGTATGAATTCTTAGAAATAATATATAAATAATATATAAAATATCTGCATGTCATACATGTTGCTAATGTTGGACCACTCATAATAGAGTGATTACCTATGCTTGAAAGAGAAGAAAGTAAAAGAAGGTGTACATTGAAAATGCAGAGAAAATTATGTGTATCGAGATTTTTATTTTCTTGATGGATGGATTGATAAGAATATAGAGCACACTTCTCCTTATACTGACTGTTGCACTACTTTTAACCACTTGGTTTAAGGTGCTAACCTATATAACAGAGTGTAACAATTTTCTTTCAAGTGATTTTTTAATTTCTAAATATTTTGCACCAAAATAAAAGTACACACACACTTAATTACTGATGGAATGAATTAAAAAAATAAAAAACTATAGCTTCCTATAATTGAAAACTATAATGACGTAGTCTAAAAGAAAAAAATTATAATGAAGTTTTTCAAAAATGGAAAAAGGTCCCCTGAGGCATATTTTAATCACATGTAGGACACTGACAACCTCTGACAGGCGCGTGGGTATTACGGAGAGAATTACTATTATGCATTTATGAACTGATTTTATATATCATGAAATAAATTTCTAGTAAAAGGTTTCATTTTTCAAAAGATAAAAATCATATTATCTCAACCAATGCTCAAATTTCGA
This sequence comes from Litchi chinensis, assembly GCA_019925255.1. Lineage (NCBI taxonomy): Eukaryota > Viridiplantae > Streptophyta > Magnoliopsida > Sapindales > Sapindaceae > Litchi > Litchi chinensis. Next base: position 3,490,585 of record CM034464.1, on the reverse strand, counting down.
ACATTACAAAGTGAAAATTTGGAAGATCGAGAGGTTTCAGAAATATGTAAAATTTATACCTACTAAGGTATTCCATTTTCAGCTGTTGGCAAATATATAAAATTAAAATGTCATTCTTGAACCGTAACCTAAATTAACATAGAGAATCAAATTCGAAAATAATTTATGACATGATAAATCATTATATTCCATAAAAATTTGATAATGGAAGCCATATATTATAATTTCATTATCATATGTATATTTGTAACATGTTAACATAAGTTTTTTAGTAGTGACATTTCCGGATAGCATTGAAATTAAATCTGACAGTTACTGGAGAGCTCCAGCTGTCACCGCCACTGGTCACTACAATACTTTATTTGTATGCAATGATACAAAATCAAATTCAACAGTAAAAACTAAAGGCTAAATTTAATGCCAACTAGTAGTGCAAGGTATGTGGCCGCTGATTCAATATGGCCATTGAACAACATGGTCCAAACATTGCTGCATCAACAAATGACGATGAGGCAAAACATGTCATGCAAATATCCAATACATGGACAGAAGAGCAAATTATAATTTAATTACTCAATTTAAATGTAATTACAGGTGAAACAATTATTTTAATGTTATTGTAATTTATTTTTCGACCGTCAGTAAGATTCCGTCATATTTAACGGTGACAGTATCAAATTAGCAAAAAGACGAAATTACCCTTATATAATATAAAGCTTCCCTCTTGTCTCATCAGACACTCTCTTCTTTTGCTACTTCTTCTTCTTCTTCTGCTATTCTTCTTCCTGGAACTCAATCTGGGTTCATATTCTTCTTCTTTTGCTTCTTCTTCTTCTTCTCTTCCTCGGCTTCATCTTCTTCTTCTGCTATTCTTCTTCTCTTCTTCCGCTTTATCTTCTTCTTCTGCTATTTCTTCCTCGAACCCGATCTGGGTTCATCATCCTGAACCCAGATCTGGGTTCATCATCCGGTTGAACCCAGAATCTGGGTTTACGAATGAACTCAGACTGGGTTCATTCGTGAACCCAGATTCTGTTCATGAGCACCCAGATTTCTGGGTTTATGAACCCAGATCTGGGTTCACGAATGAACCCAGATTTCGGGGTCATTTGTGAACCCAGATTTCGGGGTTCATTCCCAACATTTTTTTTCCATTTTTTTCTTAATTTTTTTTCTGATTATTTGAGTTGAACTGATGATTTTTATTTTGTTGTTGATTGGGTTGAAGTGGTGATTGTTTGGGTTGATGATCTTTTTTTTTTTTAACTGGTGATTGTGGATGATTTTTTGATGGTGAACTGGTGAAGAAGATGATGAGAATGATGGGTTGGTTAATATTTTATTTTTTATTTTAATTTTGTTTATTTATTTTTATTTTCTTAAATTGATCTTTACTGTCCATCTTCAGATGGACGGTGGAGATCTGGTTAATTTTTTATTTTATTTTATTTAAGTTGTTACATTTTTTATTTAAGAAGATGATGAGATTCTTCAATTTTTCGTTTTACTGTAACTAGCCCTTAATTTTCTCTGTTCAAATTCTGTCATTGTTAGCTTATTTTCGCATTACTAATCCGCTCATTGCTGGTGGTAGGCTCATTGCTGGGTTTCACAACAGGAACGTGTTTGTTCTCATCAGCGCAGGTGAAAATGCAAGAGTGAGTCACTCTCTAAACCTTATTTTATTTTTTGCTGATGTTGGAATGATGACTAAAAAAATAATGAAAGTAAATGTAATGAAAAGTGGTGATGTAGGTGCCGTGTGTTGGGGTATAAAGTAGAAAAATTAGTGGATGATTGGGTTGTTTGTTGCACTGTTATGTGCTTGTATTGTTATCGGTTATCTTCTTGAAGAGAACCAGTGGATGACTGAGTTGATTACTGCTCTCTTGATTGTTATTTCTTCGCGCTTTGCTGCTTTTTTCGGTTTATAATTTGATTTTGTTTGTTGAAATGTGAGAAAATAATTGATTTGAATTTTTGTTTGTGGTTAATAGATTGTTTAGTGTGATTGGAGTGCAATTTAGTTGTGTTAATTGAAGATCTGAAGTAGAAGATTTTTAGTTAGTTTGTTTGTGTATATGATTTTGGGTTTTGGTTACTGTGAGTTGTTGTCTCTTGATCTGGGTTTTGGTTATGGGTTTCTGGTTGTTGTAAGGCCGGGAACTGGGTTTGTTGGATGTGTATGTACTTTGGTTGCTCTCTTTGGGTCTAGGACGTGCATGGTCTTCGGATGAACCCTGGCACTGGGTTTTTTAGTTCCTTTATTATTTTAATTTTTTTAAAATTTTATTTAATTATTTAATTTTTTTTTTCAAATGTGGAGATCTGGTTGAAAGTTTTTTATTTAATTTATTTAACTTTTATTTAAATTTAATTTATTTACTTTTTATTTAATTTGTTTTAAATTAATCTCCGCCATTCATTTTAAGATGGATGGTAGAGATATGATGAATTTTTTTATTTAATTTATTTAACTTTTATTTAAATTTAAATTTTTAATTTTTTAATTTTTTTTTTTTTTTTTTTTTTTTTTTTTTTTAAAATTTTTTATTTAAATTTTATAAATTCATTTTTATTTAAATTTAATTTATTTAGGTTTTATTTAAATTTTTTCAAATTCACAAGGGTATTTTGTTCTTTTAGTGTTTTTATCCTAAAATCACTAATAATATGGATGAAGACCCTTTTTGGTTGATAGAGTGGGATTTTTGGCCAATATTTTTTAAAATTGGGATAAATTGAGTTTATTTTTCATTTTAGGAGGTTTTTAGATTTTTCCCTTTATTTAATTTAAAGTTTTTTTTTTTATGTTGTGTGTAATTTGCTCTTCTGTTTATAATTAAGGATTAAATGATATTTTTAAGCTATATTAATTTACTTAATTTCTTGATTTGTTATAACAGGTATTTTTACCTCCTGTCTAATGTTTCATGTTGTAATGTAAATATATACTTATCCAGTCTTTCTTAATATTTTTGAAAGTAATTTCCTAGTTTTGAAAACAAGTTTCTAGTAATTAGCTATTATCACAAACCTTTAAGTATCCCTAAAACACAACTTTTATTTCTGTCACAAAATAAAAACATGGGAAAGAAACATTTTGAACCCACGTTACAACAACAATGCAACAAACTATGGTAACTAAGGGTAGGTACAATTTGGTTTGGTTCGATTTTGCCTAAAATAGAATCAAACCTAAAAAAAATTCAGTTTTCTATAAATAGCAAACTAAATCGAACTAATTTAATTTGATTTGTTTTACTTCGGGTTATTTTGTTTGAGACTTAAAAAAGAAAGAACCTAGTAGAAATTAAGAGAACTTAGCCAATACAAATTGAATCTTTAAGGGTTAATTTATGACAAATACAAGTATAGATTAAGAGAATTTGAACATGAAATCATTTAAGATTTTATAAACCAAATTTCTAGAATCAGATTTTAATTGGCTTTTATAAACCAACTTTTTTAACAATAGAATCTATCAAAAACTTAGCCTTTAAGTTACTTTATTTTTTTGTTATTATAATCAAAAGAACTTTAAATTATAAAAATGAAATTCCAATGATCTCAAGTAAATGTATCTAGCATGCATTTTAAGAATAATTTTTTAGGACTCTAATATGTTGCATATTTGCCCATTGAAGTAATTTCTTAACAACAATAATTTGAAACATTAATCGCACACCAACAATATATAATATTTAACCCATATGTAAGACATTGAAAACAAAAGTAATTGCAATCCATTTTATATACCCTTTTTTTTTTAAAAAAAAAAAAATTTGGTTCGGTTTGGTTTTCAAACCCGAAACTGAATCGAATAAAAAAAAATTGATTTGTTTACACCAAAAAAAAAAAATCAAATTGAATATAAGTAAAAAACTAATATTTTTCAGTTTGAGCCAATTCGGTTTGGGTGCGACTTTTATGTCTACATTTAACAATAATACAACATAATAGAATAATTTAACACAAAATCTCCATTCACTAAAAATCAATTCTTAAGTAATTTTATGCGTATAAGAAAAACGTATTTCCTAAATTACTATTGATGGTCTATTATTCTTTTTTCAAATCTACACTCTACGGATTAATGAAAACAAAAATAAATTCAACCGAGAACTACGCTTGCTTTCTAAATATGATAGCTATGGTTATACGTTATGCGTATACCATATGTGGTTACAGAAAGACTATTCGTCATTTATGTCAATTGATTTGGATGTATGATGAAAACTGTCTATATAATCTTGTTTCATGTTTATTTATCACCAGAAAAAGGGGAATATATTTTCAAACTTAGCATTAATTTAATCAAATTAATTATTAAAAGATAAATCAATCGAGGATTTATTTTCCATATATGGTAGTTTTGGTTACTTATATGTTATATGTTATAGGTATACCCTTTTTTGGTTAGAGAGTATTCATTTGTCATCTACGTTAATTTACTTGGATGTGTTATGAAAATCATCTATATAATCTTGTTTTTTGTTTATGCATAACCAGAAAGAAGGGTAATCTATCCACATACTCAACCTTAATTTAATTAAATTAATTATTAAAACATCATTAACTTAAATACTCATAAGCTTTGTAAAAAAAATTTTGGTTGTAGAAGTTGACTCTTAAGATACTTGTTTTCATAAACATTGGTGTATTCGTTTGTATTTTTCTTTTATCGCACACCTTCTAGTGAAAAGCCTCTTAGAAATCGTAGTCATCAACCTCTTTTATAGTGGTTTCTTTGTGATTGACTTGGCAGTACCGTTGTTTATCATAATGAGTATTAATAACTTAGTATAAATAAATAAACTGTATTGCTTTAGCCAAAACGTTTAGTTTTTAATTAATTAAATTATCATTTATTTAATAATCTATTTATCTTTTTCTCTCATTTATTTTGGTGTAGCCATTTGTTGTTAAAACAAAAAATGTTATGTTCATACTGGTTATTTTGTCATTTTTCATTACAATGAATGCAAACTCATGATTCATCTGGGATTCTTCACTCGATCAGATGCAAGTTACTTTTGTAAGCTTATAATAAATTTCATTGAATACTTAAAAATTTAATCATGCATGTACATCATTATTAATTCTTTGCTCTGTTTTTGGTAATTTTCATTGAAACAGATTCTAAACATCCTTAGCTTCCTTTTAGGACTAGCTCTGATGATTCTCTAGGTACTCTTCAAATCTGATTGAAAGTTCGAAGAGGGTGCAGACGAGATTGATTCAATTGGTATTCCAACTAACAACTAAACATCTGCAATGTTCTATAAAATGATAAGTTAGATTGAGTAACAAACCAGCATGACATTATAAATTAATTAATTTTTTCTCTTGAACCTTTTTTTATATTTTATAGTACAATATCAGTCATATAAAAGGTCTAGTCAAATGTCTTATGTTAGTTAAATGTCTTGTATATTTTAATGATTAATATTGTACTTTAAAACATATAAGATGAACATTTTATGACTAGTACTTTAAAAGATGTTAAAAAAGGTTGAAAGGAAAAAATTAATCAATTTAGGATATGATGATGTTTTGTTACTTAATCTATCTAACTTATCATTTTATAAAACATGATAGATGTTTAGTGATTACTGATTGAATCAGTCTTGTTTGCACCCTTTTCGAATTTTCAAACATACTTGAAAAGTATGTAGAGGATCATCGGAGCTAGTTTGAAGGGAAAGTTGAGTATGTTTGGAATTTGTTTCAATGAACATTACTAAAATCAAGGCAAAGAATTAGCAATGATGTGCTTGCATGATTAAATTTTAAAAGTATTCAATAAAATTCATTATAAGCTTATAGAAATAGTTTGCATATGATTGTATAGAAAATCACGAATGAATTATAAGATAGCATTTATTGTAATGGAGAATGACTAGAATGAACTTAATATTTTTTATTTTAACAACAAATGGCTATACCATAAAAAAAGATAGGGAAAAGGATAAGATGGTTATTAAATAAGTGTTAATTTAGTTGATTAAATGCGAAGCGTTTCGACTGAAGAATGATAGTTTATTTATTTATTTCAAGTTATTAATACTTATTATGATAGACAAAGATGTTGTCGAAACAACCATAGAGAAATCATTACAAAAGAGGCTTGTGACTACAATTTCTTAGAGGTCGTTCGACAGAAGGTGTGTGAGAAAAGGGATACAAATGAATACACCAATGTTTATGAAAACATGTATCTTTAATAGTCATTTTTTGCGGCTAAATTTTTTTTTTTAAAGTAAGTGGATAATTAAGTTAAATAATGTTTTATTAATTAATTTGATTAAACAGAGAACAAGATTATAAAGATGGTTTTAATGATATATCCAAGTGATGGACATAGATGACAAATGAGTAGTTCCTTTGTAATTGCACGTTGTATATCGATATGTAATTAATCAAAACTATCATGTATAAAAGCAATGGTAGTCCTCGATCGATCTTTTCTTTTAGTAAATTAATGTCGAGTATGAAGATATGTAACCCTGTTTTCTAGTGATGCACAATAAGGAATCGGATTATGTAAATGGTTTTCATGGTACTTCCGATTGAATTGATGTAAATAACAGATAAGTAGTCTCTTTGTAACTAAATGTGGTTTATCCACAATATGTAACTGACCAATGTAACCATATAAGGATAGTAATGGAGGTCCTCGGTTTTTTTTTTTTTTCTTTTTTTGTTTTAATTATTCCTTGGAATGTGGGGCTAAAAAAAGAATAGTAGATTATTAGTTTCAGTTCATGAAATACGTTTTTCGTATATATATAAAATTACTTAAGAATTATTTATTTTTATTGAATTATGATTTGGTGTTAAATTATTTTGTTATGTTGTGTTGTTATTAGGGGTTGGCATGAAAGTTGAAACCAAATCGAATTGGTCCGAATAAAAAATGTTGGTTTTCTATTTATATTAAGTTCCATTCGATTATTATACGTAAATTATTGTAATTTGTTTTGTTCAATTTGGTTTTGGATTTGAAAAACCAAATCGAACTGAAAATCAAACCAGACTGAAAAAAATGGGGTATAAAAAATGTGTGATTTCTTTTGCCTTAGATGTCTTATAGATGAGGCAAATAATATATATTGTTGGTGTATAATTAATGTTACAAATTATTATTATAATTTGCCCCTCCCTAATAATAACGCAACATAAGGCAATAATTGGACACAAAATCTTAATTCAATAAAAATAATCGATTTTTAAGTAATTTAATGCATACACGAAAAATATATTTTACGAATTAAAATAAACAGTATATTTTTCTTTTTTTGCATCCATATTCTATGAAATATTAAAAGAAAAAAAAATAAATTAGCCAGAGACCACTATGTTTCTTATATGTAGTAGCTTTGGTTAGGTTGGGGGTATGCCGTGCACGGTTTTAAAAAGACTGTTCATTTGTTATCTGTGTCCATTTATTTGGGTGTGTCATGGAAACTATTTATATAATTTTATTGCTTATTTATGTGTCATTAGAAAAAAGGATAATATATTTTCAAACTCAACATTAAATTAATCAAATTAATTATTTAAAAAAAAATCAATTGAGGATTATCATCATTTCCCATATATGATAGCTTTGGTTAGTTATATGTTGTTGGTATACTATTATAAAGAGATTATTCATTTGTCATCTACGTCAATTTACTAGATATGTTATGAAAACTATCTATGTAAATGTGTTCCTTATTTATGCATCGCTAGAAAAAAAAGAGTAATATATTTCCAAACTTAACATTAATTTAATCAAAATAATTATTAAAATATTATTAATTTAATTACTCAATAATTTTTTTAAAAAATTTGCATGGTGAAGATTATTAAGATACTTGTTTTCATGAATATTGGTTCATTTGTTTATATTGCTTTTATCACACCTTCTAGTGAAAGGTCTTCAAGAAATTGTAGTCATCGATCTTTTCTACAATGGCTTCTTTATGGTTGACTCGACAGCACTTTTGTTTATCAAAGTGAGTATTAATAACTTAACATAAGTAAATAAATTATCTTTTTTTAGTCAAAATGTTTTGTATTTAATTAACTATGTTATCATTTATTTAATGATCCCTCTATAATTTTCTCTCTTATGTTTTTTTTGGTGGTGTAGCCATTTGTTGTTAGAACAAAAAATGTTGAGTTCATATCGGTCAGTTTGTCATTCTTCATTACAATGAATGCAATCCCATGATTCATTCATAATTAACTTCTCTATTAGATAAAAATTACTTCTATAAGCTCATAATGAATTTCGTTGAAGTAGTTTGCATCTGATCGAGAGGAGAATCACGGATGAACCATGTGATTGCATTCATTGTAATGAAGAATAACATAGTGATCGGTATGAACTCAACATTTTTGGTTTTTACAACAATGATTGCACCATCAAAAAACAAAACAAATGGGCGAGAATAAGATTAGAGGATCATTAAATAAGTGATAGTTAATTAAATACAAAACGTTTTGATTAAAAAAAGATAATTTATTTATTTAAGTTGAGTTATTATTACTGATTATGATAGACAAAGGTGTTGTCGAGTCAGCCATGAACCGCTGCAAAAGAGGCTAATGATTGCGATTTCTTGAAGGCCTTTTACTAAGAGGTGTGTGATAAAAGTGATATAAACGAATTACACCAATGTTCATGAAAATAAGTGTTTTAAGAGTCATCTTCTGCAGTCAAAATTTCTTTTAAAAAGTTAGTGGGTAATAATTAAGTTAATGATGTTTTAATAATTAATTTGGTTAAATTAATGTTGAGTTTGGAGATATATTAATTTTTTTTTTCTGATGATACATAAACAAGGAATACAATTATATAGATAGTTTTTGTGACACATCAAAGTGAATTGACGTAGATGACAAATGAATAGTCTCTTTGTAATCACGCGTGGTATACCTACAACATGTAACTAATCAAAGCTACCATTTATGGGAAGCAATGATAGTCCTCGGTTGGTATTTTTTTAATAATTAATTTGATTAAATTGATGTTGAGTTTGAAGATATTACACTTTTTTCTGTGATGCATAAATAAGGAATAAGATGGTTTTCATGACAAATTCAAATGAATTGATGTAGATGATAAATGAAGTACCACGTATGGTATTCACCCAATATGTGAATAACCAAAGTTACTATATAGGAGAAGCAATGGTAGTTCTCGGTTGACTTTTTTTGTTTTAATTATTTCATAGAATGTGGGTCTGAAAAAAGAATAATAGACTGTAAATTTTAATTCGTGAAATACATTTTCAATATGTGTTTTAAATTATTTAAGAATTGATGATTTTTATTGAATTAAGATTCTGTGTTAAATTATTGTGTTGTGTTATTATTAGGGGTGGATATAAAAACTGAAACCAAACCAAATTGTCCAAATTGAAAATATTGGTTTTCCACTTATATACCATTGAGTTTTTTTGTTTTTTTGTTTTTTGTGTTCAATTCGGTTTTGGGTTTGAAAAACCAAATTATATATATAAAAAAAAGTATAAAAAATGGTGTGTGATTGCTTTTACCTTTAATGTCTTATGTACAGGGTAAATATTATATATTGTTGCTAAGAAGTTGCTTCATACAGTATGCCACATTAATATTATCGAAATGCATGCTAGGTACATACGTTTACTTAAAATATTTGGAATTTCGTTTTTAAGATTTAAGAGTGATTATTTTGATTATAATAACAAAAAAAAGAACTGAACTTAGAAGCTAAGTGTTTGCTAAATTCTATTGTTAACAAAATTGGTTTATAAAAGATGATGTATAAAAAATTGAGAATTAACCTCCAAAAATTTGGTTTATGAAAGCTAAATGATTTTATAAAAGCTTATGCTCAAGTGCTCTTAATCTCTACTTGTATTTGTCAAAAATTAACCCTTAAAAAATCAACTTGTATTGGTTAAGTTCTCTTAATCTTTACGAGGTCATTTCTTTGTCAAGGCTTAAATAGAATGATTTGAACTCAAACAAATTGAATTAGATTGGTTCAGTTTGATTTGTTATTTTGGAAAACCGAACCGTCCCCACCCATAGTTATCATAGTCTACTACATCATTATTGTAGTGTAGGTTCGAAATGTTTGTTTCTCATATTTTTATTTTGTGATAGAGATAAAAGTTTTAAGGATACTTAAAGGTTTGTGGTAATAGCTATTTGCTAGGAACTTGTTTTAAAGACTAGAAAATTACTTCCAAAAATATTAAGGAAGACTGGACAAGTAAATATTTACATTGGAGCAAGAAACTCTAGACAAGAGGTAAAAATACCTGTTATAACAAATCAAGAAATGAAGTCAGTATAGCTTGTAAATATCATTTGATTCTTAATCATAAACAAAAGAGTAAATTACACATGCCATTAAAAAACTCTAAATATAATAAATAAACTAGGGGTGGGTATGAAAACATGGAATTGAGTCAATTTACAAATGTTTGCTTCGGTTGTATGTTTAAATTAAGGGGGTTCAGTTGCCATGGCGATAAAACATTAAGTTTATTGGTTCGATTTGATTTTGGATATCCGGATTGAATAGGTCTGGTAAATCGAATGTATGAGGGCATATATGTAATCTATAGGGTAAATGTGTAATTTTGCATGTCTTCGATATATACTGAACTCTAATGTGTCATCACTTTCACTCTCTCATTGGCTGTTCTCTCACCACTAATTGAACCTATCTCTCATTATCCAACTTTCCGTGATTGGTAATACTATGATGAAATGTGAGCTTTCCTTTAGTGGTAAGAGAGTTGGTAAAAGTTGTTTGCTGTGTCCAATTACTAGCATGCTAGTTTTTCTTAATTTTTACTGTTATTACTATATTAATGTATGGAATTGGATAGGAGAGCATCTTAAAATTTGATTATTTATGCTTGTCAGTTTGCATTTTTTTCAATGTTAAAATGAAGCACTCTAGTAATCTTTGTTAAGGAAAATGCAATTGACAAAGGAAAATGCGGTGTGAATTTATGCATGCCAACCTTATAGCTTCTGTTCATAGTCAATCATGAAATGCAAAGGGTGATGGTTTTATACTTTCATGCAAAAGTAAATCAATACAATGAGGCATTTTTCCAACTCGCTCCTAAACAATCGATTTAGAAGATACTCTATATTTGTGTGAATATGTTGCATGACATGTTTTGCCTTATTGTCATTTGTTGTTGCAGTAATGTCTGGAGCATATTGTTGAATGGCCATATTGAATCAGTTGTCACACACATTGCACTACTAGTTGGCATTAAATTTTGCCTTTAGTCTTTATTGTTGGATTTGATTTTGTATCATTCATGCAAATAAAGTATTGTGGTGACCAGTGGTGGGGAAAGCTGAGGCTCTTAGTGCTGTTGGATTTAATTTCAATGCTATCTGGAAATGTAACTACTAAAAAGCTTATGTTAATATGTTACAAAGACACATATGATAATGAAATTATATGGCTTCCATTATCAATTTTATGTGGAATATAAAGATTTATCATGTCATAAATTATTTTCGAATTTGATTATCTATGTTAATTTAGATTATGATTTGAGAATGACATTTTATATATGTTTGCCAAAGTAGTTGAAACTAGAATGCCTTAGTAGGTATAAATTTTATATATTAGTGAAATCTCTCAATCTTATAGTTTTTCACTTCGTAATGTTTAGAATCTGAGTAGTTATTGAGATAATATGACTTATCTTCTCAAAAATGAATCACCTCACCAGAAATTTATTTCATGAACAATAAAATTAGTTTATAAATGCATAGTAGTATTCCTCCCTGCAGTGCCCACACGCTTGCTACAGGTTGTCAATGTTCTATATATGATTAAAGTATGCCTCAGGGATTTTTTTCAATTTTAGGTACGCTTCATTATATATATATATTTAGAGAGTACCTCGTTCTAGTTTTCAGTTCTCAGAAACTATAGGTTTTTGAATTTAAAAGAAAAAAACAGTTCAATTTAATTGATTTGTACGTTTATTTTGGTGCAAAATATGTAGAAATTTAAAAAAATTACTTGAAAGAAAATTGGTGCACTATGTACTAGAACTTAGATGTGATATCATTCTTGGCATGCTTCTTTATTAGTATCGAATAGTCAAAGCCAAAATTACGGGGTGAATGAATATTTTTTTTTTTCAAAAATATATTGGGCGAACGAATTATTGGGTTGGAAAAGTGTTTGGGTCAAAAGAGAAGGTTGTTTGTTATTATCCTATACTCTAAGCACAAGTAATCACTCTTTCATGAGCGGTCCAATAGTTGTAACATATATGACAAACGGATATTTTATGTATTATGTCCAAGGGTTCATACGATATAAATAGTAATCCATATCTTGTATGGAGATGGAATCCAACAGTTGTTATTTTCAAAAGCAATCTTAAATAAAATATAGCAACCAGCTATCATTTCTTAAAGAAATAAAGAAGATGAATCAAATTTAAAGATCAGGTGGAAGAAGTTCAATTAATATTGTTTACATAACATTGTTGTTAATTTGTGAAGCATAAATTTATTTTTTATTATTGCACGTTCACTCATTTTAAGTACATTTAATTTGTGTATATATATTTTTTCACATTTATGAAGCTCATGGAAAGAAGTTATGCCATAAAAATAGATTTTTGACCTCATCATATGAGATAAAAAACTAATTATTGTTATTTATTAAATAGTTGACGGCATGTTATGGTGTGAATGACCAAGAACAGTACCAAGTACAACAATGTTTATAATGATCACATTAATATTATTTCAATAGGTATTGAGATTAATGAATAAAGATTCTTTATCTTTTTTTGTTGTATTAATTGTTTTTATGAAAGAAATTTATGTTTAATTGATGTATAAGCGAGAAAATAAAACAATCATAACTATTCATTATTTTTTTATGTTTAAGTATTACTAGATTATAAAAAAATTAACAAAAAAGAGGATAAAAATTCCTTACTCCTAATTAGGAGTTTAATCTAGACATACAAAATTGTGGATACAATTAAATTTGTTTATATGCATATAAAATTAATGTTCCAAAAATTTTTAATTGCCAATTGATTAGTGAGGTAGTGGTTAGTGATTAATTGGTTATTCGACGATTAATCAATAAGTACTGTTGAACGACGGTCAATGTGAGTGAAACCTGTAAAAAAACTTAAAAATTTTTATAGATGATTATGATATAATTATATAATTACAAAACATCATTCTATCTCAAATAATCTTAAAACAACTTTAATATAATTATATAATTAAAGTAATAATATATAAATAAATTTAAAATAAAAAATAATATATTAATTTTAATGAATAGGTACAAATTAAAGAAAATTAGCCTTAAAAGTTAAAAACAAGTTTTTTTTTTTTTTTTAATAAAGCAAAACAAGCAGTTTCATGCACCCTAAAAAAGTTAATAGTGAAGATTAATAAATAATTTTAAAAAGTCATTTCGTTTTGCTAAAGGAAAAAATGATACCAATCCATCACTTTTAAGTTTCAGGATAGCCATCCATCACCCATTTCTCCATGTTATTATAAGTGCATTGATTTTCTGCTAGTAGGTTGGTGTACAATAAACAAAATGATTGTTCATAAAAGAATTAAATATATATATATATAAAGAAATTAGGAGCATTCTTTTTAAGTAATTAGAAGTATATATATATATTTATTAAAGTGTATATATATACATAGGTAAGAATAGAAGTTAGAATTGAAAGACACGAGGTTTCTGCATTCGCAGCCAACAGAAATGTAAAACCAGGGACATGACAATTTAATTTATATAAAAGAAAAAAAAAAAAAGCCAAAATTGAAATGACTTAGTATTGAATGAAACTGTCTGCAGATTATTTTCTTCCCTTGGAAGCTACCAACTACGACGTCTCTCTTTGTGTTGTACCATGGCGGCATAAAAGAAGACTACACATAAAACTGCTCGACTAACAGGACAAAAATTAACATTCAATCCAAAGATGAAACCAACCTAGGGCATGAAGTTAATTAATTAAAAACATTGCTGCCTAATTGACAAGGAGCAGACTTGATCAGCGTTACTGAATTTATAACCATTTCTTCCTAATTGACTTTCAAGAGTAATCACAATATATGAAAAAGTATTCACAGCCTGGATTGCTTTAAATTATTTAATTGAAATGTGGAACCTTACTCAATTTAAATCCTTGAGAGAGATATATACTTTGTTGATTGCTTGTTTTATGAAAATTGAATATAAAATCGAACCTTATCCATTGGATACCAAATCTACCATCTAAAACGTTTCTTTTCATCAAACATTGCTTTCCATTTCTTATAATAAAAATAACTTTGCATTATATATAATTATAAACGAAGCCACTTGCATACCATATAAACGAGGTTTGAAAATTTCTTCAAGAAACTTGCACCGAAACTCCAATGCCCTGAATACGGGTTTTGATTGCAATCCAAAAGCATTAACCAAAACTTTATTCTATATACATACATACATACATATATATATATATATATATATGTGGACATTCATTGTATTTTCTTACTTGGCTTGTCCACTTGCATTTCGGGAGAAGCAATTAGAGAATGGAAGGAAAAAGTGGATAGTTGATGTCGTGAACTCAATGAAATAATCTACTCCAATAGGCCTTAAAATTTTTCTTAGGTCGTTAACCAAGAAACTCAATTAATCGCAATTAAGATTTTCGTTTATATTGTGTGATTTCTTTTTCATTTCGATTTAAGATGATAAGTAAATACATATTTCTATAAAATTTTTATGCCAACAATTTTTTTATTATTTTTTAATTTTTTTGAATTCAAATAATTAGATAAGGAAAGGCTGAAGGCAAAAGCTGAAGGAATGTTTGGTTCGTGAATATATTATAACTTGTCATGTTATACAGAGAACAATAAGTGGTGCTTTTTATGAGATATATATTTAAAACGATATTACAATTAATTGAATAATACTTACATAATTTCATGAACTTGTGTTTTCAATACAATATATACTTTTTCTATAGGGCATGCAAACAAAACTTATAGAAAAGGTTAAAAAACCACACGTATGTGTATATTGTTATAATATATTATTGAACCTAATTTTATATTGTTTGAATTGTAAATATATATATGTATATATATATATATATATGGTCTTATTTGAAACCTTTTAATGCCACATTTCTTTTTTTTTTTTTTTTTTTTTTGTTTTTTGAAATGTGTATATCTTTTTTTATAGCAGTGACAACCTTCAAAGTTAAAATTAGTTGACGATGAAAAGTTGAATTAGAGTTTTGAAAGATTGGATGAAGGTGATTGGGAACCATTACAACTTCCTCCAAGATCAAATTTGTTCATGACATTATTGTGGCATCAAAACTATGAAATTTAAAAACAAGTCAAAAAATAAACTATCTACCATTGTAATGTTTGGTGTTTTTGTTATATGTAATATTTGTATTGAGAGAGATTATGATATGAATTACTAAATTTAAAAGAAAATTAAATTGTTGAGAAAAATCATATATATATATATGATACTATCAATATCTCATGACTTTAAAAAAGTTAGGATTAAATAATCTCAACTGTAGATTAGATCTAATGACAGAAAAAGAGAAGATAAAAATGAAAAGAAATAATTATATTATATTAGAGTAATAAAATTCCTAATTCACTTCAGGAGATAATTTAACAAAAACTAATGGAGAGATAAATTAGGAATTTCATTACACTAATAGAATATAATTATTTATTTTCATTTTTGTTTTCTCTTTTTCTTTTCATTGGATATAATTTGCGGTTAAAGTTGTTTGGTCTTAACTTTTAAAAGGTGGTGATGGTAGAATTACTATATATATATATCTTAAAATATTTTATTGTCAAGGAAAAAAAATAGATAAAAACATTTATATATAGATATCTTGAAATGTTTTATTGTCGGAAAAAAAGAAGATAAAAACGTTCCAATCTTGTTGAAGACAAAATAAAAGAATACAAGCAAACACTATCAAATCAACTAGCTTGAAGATGAATATGGAGCCCAAGCTGAAGCCCAACAAAGCAAATTATGTCTTTACATGGGCTGAAACACTAAACTGGGCCTAACTAATAGCAAAATTAAGACTTGGGAGCAACATCAATTGAGACAAATGGAATGAGACTTGTTTTTAACTCTTATAAAGTAAAATAATTTATTTACTTTTATTTTTTTGAAAAATTATTTATTTTTAAAATTAATATTGAATAGGTTAAAGATTTGTTAGGGTTCTCCCAGGATCAATTCTGGATAATTTCTATAGCTTAAATATCTATTTCTATGATAAGAAATCACATAAATCTTGAAAAAAAAAATGTAAATGATCTAGATATTTACTCTTATAATAAGAAAAAAATTACTCATACATATCTTGTAAAATACATTTAGTGGGACTTGAATCCCAACCACTCAAATAAATGATATCTTGGTGAGATGTATAACTATCAATGTTCAAAGGGGATGTATATTTTTATATTTTTTATTATTATTTTATTCAATAATGCCTCCAAAGTCTCTTATTTTCTATCGTGTAAAACTTTTTTTTCCAATTTAAACTTATCATATCAATTCAACTATGAAAGTAAATATTCGAAAACATCTCTAATATATTTTTATCATTTTAAAAATAGTTGTATTCATATAAAAAATACCCTTGAAATATCACAATTCTAGAAACATAATTGATATTTCTGCATAAATTTTCATACTAAAATGTCCATCAAAACCAATAGTTTATTATTATTATTATTATTATTATTTGACATATGCTACTTTTCTAATTCTATACACAAAAAAGAGCTATTATTCAAAAAATAAATTCTCTCAAACAAATAAAAAGAACAAAAATTAAACAATAAACAATAAAAAGAAAATCCAAGTCAGAAGACAGCTTAGATTTCCAATCGGACAGCATGTGACAAAAGTGAAACCTTTTTATCTCACAACAAAACCAGCGAATCATGTTTCACTTCTCACCTCCCTAAATACTTTGAACCTATGTATGTCCTTTCCGTCTCTCTCTCCCAAATATTTCAATGTCAATACTTGCTGGCATTGCAGGTCTGTCAAGTCTCTGCCTTTGTTTGGTTTCTGAGAAAAATAAAAAAAATCAGAAAGCTTGCAGCTTTAGTTGCTTTTTGGACCCAGAAAAAAATTGGTTTGGGAGCTCATTTTTTGATCTTTTTTTTTTTTTTTGGGTGCAGTGGATTGAGAGAAATGAATCTTCTTGTTGGTGGGGTCAGAATTGTTTGCCTGTTGGTTTTGCTTTGTGCTTCCTTTAATAGGTGAGTTTTTAAGGTTTTGTTTGGTTGGTGGCAAAATGCAGGGAAATAAGAGAGAAGAGCGTCTTGGTTTGATAGTTAGAAGATTTCATGATGCGGGTATTTTGAGTAATGAGTATGCATGTCATTTTTACACTGCTATGCTTTATAATTGAGATTGGTAGCTTAAGTGAGGTTTCGTTTTGTAGTTTGTTTGTTGATCAAGTTTGTGACTTGGATGTGATGATGTGATTTTGCTTTGTTTTAATGTAATTTGTGATGTTAGAAATGTGATTGATTGATTGATTGATTGATGTGTAAAAGGTGTTATGATTCTGTGAAATGGGAAATTTTGGTGAATATGCATTGATATTGCATGAATTGACATTGTAAGACAAGTTGAGAGTGTGTTATTGAAGGTTAAAACAAGATGTGAAGTTATGGAATTGATAGAATCTGGTGGTGTCGTTTTTATGCTGTGATGTTTTTCAACCTTGTGATGATATTTGGCTGTTGTTTCAAGGTCGTTGAGTGATGGAAGTGTGGGAAAGGAGAAAACATTGGCTATGATAAAGCCGGATGGAGTGTCTGGTAACTACACTGATGAAATCAAAAGGTTGATTCTTGAGTCTGGTTTTGGCATTCTGAGGGAAACAATTGTGAAACTTGATGAGGACAAGGCAGCGACCTTTTATGCTGAACACTCTTCGAGAACCTTCTTCACTAGGCTTATCAAATACATGACAAGGTATCTTTTCGCCTGTTGTATCTAAATTAAATTTTAGTCACGATGTTGATTTCGACAAATGGCCTTAGATGAGCAAGCTCTGAATTAGTCATTTACTTGCATATGCTTAATATGTATTATGCCTATGTTGTTTCCCATGTATGAACATGCATATTGTTAATAATCCAAATTCATCTGTTTTAATCATTTGATAATTCTGCTGAAGTTATCGACGACTGTTCGAACATAGGTGTTAGACTTGACGAAGTGAAGAAAAGCATCTCTTTTGCAATTTATTATATTGTCATGTTGATATATGATGCTGGTTAATTGACTTATTGGCTAGTAGTCTGTATAATTCTGGTGACTTGAAGTACTGAATGTACTTGTTCTGCTTTCTCGTGACTTGACTTTTCTCAGTGGTCCAGTGTTGGTTATGGTTTTGGAGAAGGAAAATGCTGTTGCTGATTGGCGTGCTTTAATTGGACCAACTGATGTGTGGAAGGCTAAAATTACTCATCCCCACAGGTTATCTAGTTCCCACTATGATCTTCTTTATGCTTCGCTACTTATATCTATTGCCTTCGGAGATTGAGTTATTGGCTACTTGGTCTAGAAATATTTTTCCAATTTTTATATACGGTGATTTATTTTGGACCAGTGACAAGATATTGTTCTCTCTGCCCTTTCCTTCTTTCTTTCTTTCTTTCTTTTTTTTTCTTTGAATTTCCTCTTGAACTTACACTTTTTTTTTTGTTTGTTTTAAATATGTCTAGCATCAGAGCAATGTGTGGCCTGGATTCTGAACGGAATTGCGTTCATGGTTCAGACTCTGCTCAGTCAGCGCAAAGAGAAATGTCATTTTTTTTTAAAGAGATGTCTTCAGGTTAAACAATTCATTTCTCATTTAATTGATGTGATATTCGTATGTGTAGAATCTGCCCATGCTTGTGCTTTATAAAGTTGTGATGATAGGACTTCAGGTTACGTCTAAAATATAGGAGCCACCATCACTGATAATTTTTAGATAGTTGCTCACAAAATAATTGCATCTCTATTCTCTATTACATTTTTCGTTTTGGATAGATTGGAGACAGCATAACGTTACCCTTCTGTTTGTACTATATCTTCTCCATTCATTATGATAGAAGAATATGAGCAAGTTTAGGTAAATCAAGAAGTATTTGTAAGTGATACTTGGCGGTGCATTTGGTCAAGATGCTAAAATACATGCTCAGGATACTAGTGAGGAATCAGTATGCAGTTCACAGTTAAATGTGATGTTTAATTTATCATTTCGTTTTGATGCAAAATAATCCAAATTATTATCATTTTTTTAAGTATAATGATAGAATGGCCCTTTTTTCCTAAATCCATCGTTCTCCTCTAGTCCCTTAAGAAATCTCAATATTTACGTTTCAGTTGCCTAGTAGAAGATTCTAATTTCTGTTTAAGCTGCAGTGTCCTTGAGAGTAGAACATAGAAGTGGCCCGCTTGTTTTAGATCATCACAATTTGCAGGAAAGAGATGAACAGGCTTAGTGTTTTGATATAAACATCATTAGCTACAGCAATGTTCTCTTGATATTTTCACGGAACACAAATGCAGGAAGGAACTTCACTGGGGCTCTTTTATTTATGAAAACTTTCTGCAAGAAATAAAAGTGGATGCGAAGCATAATTGATAAAGACGATTTCCGATAAAAACAGAACATTTAACTTTCAAAGTATGGATTTAAGATGAACTTGTCAACTTTCAAAGTACGGATTTAAGATGAACTTGTCACCAAGTGGGATCTAAAACAAGATGTTTAGGCTATGGCATCCATCTGGCTTGCATAAGATTATATCTTTTGTTGATAGCAATGCATGTTCCTAGTTTGAAAAAGTTATTGTATTAAATTGTTTTATTGTATTTGCTTTTGACAGGTGAGGTAGTTCCAACACATGAAGAACCGTAACTGGTAAGCTCTTAAATCAGATCCACATGTTTTGTACCAAGTTTCTTTCCTCGCATTTATCCAGGTAATTCTATAGAATGGAGAAAAGTATTGTCTATTCCTCTACATTCGAACCAATCTTCCAAACGTTAAATTGCTGACTTGTCTGCATTGTTACTTCATCCACCTCCTTTTTCCCTTTTGTCGTTTTTTAAGGCCAGTTTGTCTTTTCACCCACAAGATTGTTTGAGGACAAGCTGGAATTACTCCTAAGTCCTATCACTTTATGTTACCTGCTTACTTTTACTAACAGAAAGTAAGTAGAAACATGGGGTGTGATGTGCATCTGGAAGGGTTGATGAGCTATAGAGGAGCTATTACGTGTGCTTCTGTCCAAAATGTCCCTTTTTTTGGTGGCTGTTTGACAATCCGATAGGAATGTGTTGCACTTTGACAATTGTGGATACTTCGTATTCCCCATTTCATTGACAACATTCGAAACTTGAACATAGGTGGTGGCAGGATAATAAGTTTAATTCGTTTTTGTAAGAACGTTATTGCAAATACGCCGTAGTGTAATTGTTTTCAATGCTGACATGTTGGTCATTCATTGTTCTATCTTTAGTTCATATGAATCTAAGCAACACTGATTCTCTCATTGGTTATGATCCGTGTGTTGCTAGTAGTATATATGTAAAGTTCAAACAAAAGAGTTTTACTTTTGTCACTTAAAAGTCTGGTCATAATCATTCGATAGTTCGCCAAATCTAAATCCTCCAAAACTTAATCATCCAAAACCAGGATTACGACAAGTTGGCAGGATTACTTTGTGCCCATAAGTTGTTTATGACAAAGCATTGGGTTAAAAAACCGCAATTACCGTTATTTGTCTGTGCTAATGTGCATGCATTTGTTCATATATCTACCTACATTTTGCATACACAATGAAGTTCTTAGCCATCTCTATACACAGGTTCCAATGTTCCTAGATTTCTACCCAGGCTTTGCAACTGGCTAGAATTTTGATTTTGGGGATGTTAAGTGTTCATTTTACCAGCCTTATAAGCATTACCAAAAAGGGAAATATGAACAAATGGGGTGTACATTTTGGGAATATTTGTTGATCTTGTAATCTTCTTCAAAGAATAAACAATGTATCTAAGTTGAGTAGAAGTACATTCTTAACATTGGAATGATTGTAGAGTTTGAATTTTCCATTTTAATAACAGATAAAGAGGAGAAGCTCTTGGAGAAATCCAAACTCAATTAGAGATTTTGGAGGAATTCTTCACTGTATACAAGGAGAGGTGGTCATTTTATATAAAAATGACTATTGGGATTATTAGGATTTCATTGCTTTTGTATATGGAACATGCTAACGTATGTATATAATTAAGGTCATTCATCCATACTGATAAATGATGTAAGAATAAAATTATACAATTTATATAATTTTGTTGTTTGCGTTATTCTAACTTTATTTTAATTATCTATATTTATAATTGACTTTTATATTATGTACGATTTGAAAGGATCCTTTGTTTATATGTCAAGTACATCTTTGGTAAGTATTTGTTATGTAGATTTAAAAGTACTACTTCATGTACAATTTTGTTTGTAAAATTGTTCTTTTATCCATTTTAGTCAAATACGGTAATATAGACACGGTAATATAGATCAAATGACAGCAATGGTTGCTAGTGACATTGACCCAACTTTTCTATAAAACATCTACAATTACAATGATACTAACGGTGCATTTGAAACTATTTATATACATTAAAACTATTGATAATATTTTTGGATGACGGAGTTGAGGTTAACTGTAGTAGTATCTCATGCATGCATTTGATCTCTTAGTATATAAGATTGAACATCCATTTATTTATGAAGATGATAGGGGTTCGATTTTTACTAAATACATTTTGTAAGTAGTGTGGATAGTTTTTTTTTTTTTTTTTTTTTTATTGTGAAAGTAGTTGTCTTTTAATTAAATAAATATCTGAATTGTGTAAGTAGTGATTTATTTCCATAAATTTCAATAGATTTTGGACTCACTTAATGTTGAATTTTTTTTTTAAAGTACGTATCTAATATCAATAACATTTTATATTTGAATAAGGTCCTTTCTATGAACTCTTGAATTTTGTAATAACGTAGGAAAAGAAGTATTTTAGATAATAACAATAAGCAAGTACTTCTTATAAATGAACTTGTCAAGATATTGCTCTATGTATGGGTTTCTGATATTTACATACAGCAACACATTTCGAGGCAAGGATACAACTTAAATTGCTTTTTAAAAGGAAGATTTTAAAAAAATAAAAATAAAAGGGTAAGATTGTAATAATGTAAATTTTGGTTATTATGATACTAATATTAAATCATTTGTTTTTTTAAAAAAAAAAAAAAATTTAAATCATTTGTTTACTTTTGTTAACTTTAACCATTGACTCAAGAATAAATGAGTGGTTAAATGATAAATCTAAAGTTCAAATTAAATCAATAAATATTTTTATTTTTATTTTTTATTAAAACAATATTGGACGTGCATTATTTTAGTAGGTATTTTTAAGTACGGATCAAATTACTATATCAACTTTAATGAATTGATCTCCACATTTAACCATCAATTATTGCTCTTGATTTTAGTGAGTTGACATGTGCTCTCAACCCCTAGATCAATAACAAATGGATGCTGAAGGGTTGAAAATAGACAATATGACCCCTCCTTGTTAAGTGCTTTTATTTTACACATAAAGTCTTCAAAAAACACATTTAAATCAATGAAAAAAGAATCTTTGATTAGTGAAATTCCACAAGCACCTACTTGCAAATATGTTCTAAATATTCGCTTCATATTAATGCAAAAACACTTGGGATTTTTCTTTTCTTTTCAAATAAATAAACAAACAATAACAATAATATATATGTATATATATATATATATATATGAAGATCCAATAAAAGAAGAGAGCAATGATGGAATCAATACAATACCCATGATGGCCATCACCATCGTCCACGTTATACAAAGTTACATAACATTCCAAAATTAGAAAGAATTGCAAAATTTAGGTCCATTTACAAATTTTAGAAATCTAGTAGATGGGATCACCCACATGGCTTGCCTTCTTTTCTTTTTCTTTTTCAATTAATTTTTTTTTCTTATAAAAAGTATAGAGATGCTTTTTGAGTATTATATGGCACTGAAAATTGAAATCAAGCTTTCTCAATGTAATACTGGTATGTCAAAGTAATGTTGATATGCCATATATAATGTAAAAGTACATTATTATAAGTTTATAACGTTACATGGTCCAGAAATTCAAAACAATTGTTCAAAAACATGTAACTTATGTTAATGTAATATACAAACGATTAAACACATTCATGTATGTAGGAGTGTAATTTGTTAAATTCGATTTTCTCTTATTTTACGGTGATCCTGGCTATACTAGTGACAGAGAAGCACCCGTCTTCAGCCAATGCGTAAAAGCTGCAATAATTGATTCATTTATCAGGTCATTCAAGTGGGAAGTTTTTGGTAACTTTAAAGCTAAAGATGATTATTACTCTGGGAGCAGTTGATGGTATTGAAATAAACAACTAAAATACCTATAGTCTTTGGTTTAAACACTGAAAACACCACCTTACTTGTACTTCAAGAAGGACTCCAACCATGTCTAGCCTTTGCCACACCTTGATTCTGTGGTTCAAGGAGGATATGACAATATCCAGTCTCTACCACACTCCTCCAGGGCAAACCCAAAACCCTCTGTGGATAAATGACCACCGTAATGATTTTTTATCACTACATAAAAGTATAATTTGAATAGAATTTAACAAAATCCATCATTAAAAAAATACTCTAAATAAAATTCTAATAAAATCCGATGGAATTCATAAAATCCATTAAAATCTATCATTAAAAAAATACTCCAACAATTTCCAATGAAATCTAGATTAAATACACCTCCCTTATTTTGAATTCTAATTTTCAAAGGTTAGATTTGAGAATGTTTTTATCTTTTTTTTTTTCCTTTTAGTATTATCTTTTTTTTTTTCTTTTAGTAATTATTTATTTAAGTATTAATTAAAAGAGCGACTCAATTATTATTGACCAAGGCTATGTTGTGTCACACCATGAATTTATACATACAAGCCGTCTTCTATAAGATCAATATTATAGCTATTGTAAAAATTTCATTAATCTACCAAATTAAATTGATATCAATTAATTAACAATGTTGTTGGATGCATATGATACCATGGTCTAAATATAAGCTACCGAATTCGTAAAAAGACAGGAGCTAACTTCTTTTAAAAAAAAAATGATAAATGTTAAGGTTATGTTAGTTACATGGATTTGTATAAAATTTAATTCAAACCTATATTGGTAAGAGTATGAGATAAGATTTCACCAATCTCACTTGTTGTGTGAGAAAATAAAAAAGAAAACGAAAACAAAGAAAAGAAAAAACAAAGGGAAGCCCAAAACGGCAAAAAAAAGGGAAAGAGAGATTTAAAAGAGAAAAAAGAATCTCCCCAAAACGGAAAAATGAAAACGAAATGTACCAACCTCATGAACACCACCCAACCACCCCCATCAATCTCATTAATATTGATGGGTGACAGAACAAACAGAGTAGAGAAGAAAAGTGATCGGTGAGAGTAGATGCTGAATGGAGACCACGAGGGGGTTTGGTGGGTTTGATGATGGGTCCGGCAAGAGTGATGGGTCCGACGAGAGTGATGGGTCTAGTGGTCAGTTGCAGTGGGTCGGGATATTTATGTGTTTTATGTTTGAATTTTGATTATTTAAAATTGATTTTTTTAAACATTTAAAATTAATTTTATCCCATTCATATTATACCAAACATATCAAAACACTAATTTATTTAATCTTATGCTATACCAAATATATCACAATACTAATTTATTTAATTTAGTTTAATCTAATTCAATTTTATTTAACCTTATAAAAATAATCTAATTCAATCTCATATGTGAGATAGACCTAAATGCCATCCATGTATACACTCTGATACGAATACACATGCCAAATTTGGAGGAAGAGGGAGACAAATTATAAATATTCTTCAACATAATATTTACGGGAATAATTTTTGTAAGAACATCGTAGTTTCGTTTTCATAGCAGTTTTTTATTAAAAGAAAATACTTGACAAAAGATGATTACCCATACAGTTCATTATCATGATGATATAAATGATTGAAAGAACCTGGAGCCGAGTAAAGCAGGGATAGAAGTGAGTAAAAGAGCAGTGTATTTAATAAATGTCTACACTTTTTTGAAAATGATGGTGGCGAGGACCTACAGATAGTGTCAGGGTCCATCACCACGTTTTCACATGGAGCCATCCTTGCAAATCCCTGAATTTAACACTATCATGTATTTAGAATTGCATTAAAATAATTCAAATTCAAATATGTAGAATTATAATAACACTATCAAATATGTAGAATTAAAAATTATATAATACATTTTCTATTTTAATAATTTTATTAAGATTTTTAAATATAAAACAATTTATTTTACTTAAATATTAGTTTAGTGATGTGGAGAGAGCGGTAATCGATAAGCTCAATAACTTTTAAAGTATAATTTCCTACCACTAAAATATATGTATAGTTTACTATTTAAAACGAAAGTCTAAAAATTTGTTATCACGTGCAGTTCTTTTCTGAAGCCCCATTAGACTATTTACATGGAATGAAATTGAATTAGATTAGATAAATTAATATTATAATATATTTAATAGAAAATAAAATTAGATAAATTAATATTATAATATATCTGATGTAAAGTTAATTTCAAATAATTAATTTATTTTTAAAAATAAATAAATCTATTTTTCGTTAATTTTAATTTTAAATATTTTTTATATCAATACTAGAACGATTATTTATAAACATATTAAATTAATTTTAAATAAAATAGACATATCATATACAAAAAAGAGACAGAGAGAGTTATGGTAGAGAGGGAGTTTAATGGGGAGAGAGTAATGGCGGTTGGTGAGAGCATGATTTTGGTGGTTGGGTAAGATGAAAGAGACAGAGAGAGTTATGGTAGAGAGGGAGTTTAATGGGGAGAGAGTAATGGTTGTTGGTGAGAGCATGATTTCGTTTTTTGTTTTTGGTTTATTTTCTAATATTTATTCAATTAAACGTAGCTGGCCCACATCAATCGTCAATTATCAATTAATAGATTAATTAATTCACTAATGGGCTTAATACGCCAATAACGGTTAGAACCTTTTAACTATTATTTTTAAAATTAATGATGATTTGATACTATTTTTAATTTTAAGAGATAAAATAATAATTTATATTTTTTAAATAATTAAAATATTTTTTTATTAAAGTATATATATAGATAAAAGTAAAAGTTAGAATTGAAGGATACATACGAGGTTTCTTTATTCAGGTTCAACTGCAATTTTGTGAGGTCTGAGGGTATAATCGTCAATTTAATTATGTATCTGAACAGGGGGACAGCTGGAGTGAGTTAAAAAATTAAATAAAAATAAAAAATTTTCATAAAATATTGAAAAACTATATAAAAATAAAAAACGTACCATCACTCTCACTCTCCCTGTTTCTCATCTTCTTCCCCACCATTTCAATCTCTCTCTTTCTCTCTCTCTCAACTCAAATCTTACCCAGAAAGGCTCGATCGGATCTAGTATCCGTGGAAATCAGATCGATGGTCGTTCGGTGGTCGACTGGTCTCAGCAACTCGTTGACTCAATTTGTGAGATTTGTCTTTGTGTTTCAAGCTCGGTTTCATGGAATTCAATGTCGTGATTCCTCGACGACTAGTTCTTCCTCATCTGTAAAGCTTAGGCAAGGTTTTTTTTTTGGACTATTTTTTTTATTGTTTTTTAGTTCATGATATATTAATATGATGATGAAAAAAATTATGGGTTTTGGTTGTGAGTTGTTGTCTGTTAATATGACTTTTGGTTATGGGATTTTGGTTGTTTTACTGATAGGAAATGCGTTTGTTGGATGTGTGTGGACTTTGATTGCTCTCTTTGGATCTAGGATATGCATGTTTTGCGAACCAACCCGGTGCTTGGGTTCGTTTGTTCTTTTATTGTTTTGATTTTTTTTTTTTTAATTTAATTATTTAATTATTTTTTCAAATGTGGATAGAGTGAATTGCAAAACACTCCCCCGAGGTTAGCCTAAAAACAGATGAAAGGATAGTTATCATTTTATTGCACAAAACCCCATGCTTAACGTTGATTTTTGTCATCGGTAACTGAATGAAGGGCATTTTCGACTTTCCACCCCGAGCGGTATGTTATCACGTCTCTCTCCCTCACACCCCACCTGCTCTACTGCTCACCACACCAGTTAACTTCACGTCTCTCTCTTTCTCATCTAACTCACTCACCATCACCGATCGTCACCTCCCACCCACTATCAAAACTCTCAATCTCCCTCTCTTCCCTTTCTTCCTTCAGTTCGTCCGTCTCCATTGTCGCACAGCTTTAGCTTCCCTCTCTTCCAACGACCCAGACCCACTTCTCTTCTCTCTCTTGTTTCTCTCACTCTTTCTCCCCTCCGTCAGCGATCTGCTACTTCCTTTGCTGTCGCTGCGGTCGGTTCCACTCTCCTCACCTCTTGAAAGCCTGTGGTCGTTGCTCCCACCGCTTGTCGTCACGTTCCTTGCCGCTGCTGCCGTCGAAGGTGGAGCGATCTGCTCCATCTCCATCTCAGATGGAGCTGGAGGTAGTAGCATCGGTTATGGCAGCGTGAAAGAAGAGGTAGTAGTAGAAAAAGAAGACGATGAGGGCGGCAGTTATGGCGATGGTGACTGTTAAGGCAAGGTTGGATCTGGTGTGCTTTGGAGGAAGAAGGAATAGGTTGGCAGATCTGGACGCGGGTCGGATTTGGGGTTCCGAACAGTGGCGTGTACGGGCATCTGGTTTTGGTTTTGGTTTCGGTGATGATGGTGATGATGACCGACAATGGAGGTTTTTTTTTCCTTGAATTTTTTTGAAATGTTCTGCTTTTTTTTTCCTCTATTAGGATTTGATTGTGTTGATTTGCTGGTTTTGATGATGTTGATGAAGATGTGTTGATGTATTTGATGATATTGATTCAGATGTGTTGATGAAACTATGTTGATTTTCTGGTTCTTGATTATGTGTTGAATATTTGGGTTTTTGCAGGTGACGGTTTTGAAGATAGCTGACATCTAACTCACTTCAATTTTTTTTTTTTTTTTAATTTTTTTAAGATATGAGTAGATCTTCAAGTTGAAGATCTGGACCTAGATCTTCAACTTGAAGATCAACCCAGATCTTCAACTTTTTTTTTTAATTTTATTTTATTTGAAGTTTTTCCAATTTTTTTTTACGATCTGAATAAATCTTCAGATTGAAGATCTGGAATCCAGATGTTCAAGATTGATGATTTAGATTACCTAGATTTTCAGGTTGAATTTTTATAAATCCAGATCTTCAATTTAGTTTTTTTGGTTTTATTCAAGGCAAATCTAGTGAAGTTACAATTTTGAGGGTATTATAGTCATTAGCCTGAAATCTTAGTCAAACCGTTAAACTTCACGGAAGTCAACTGATGATATAGGGGTTTGGTGTAATTAAAGGGTAAATATGTTTCCATCTGTTTTTTTGACAAATCTCGGGGGTTGTATGCAATTCACTCATGTGAATGTCTGATGTGAAATTTTTTTATTTATATTTAATTTATTTATTTTTATTTTTTTAAATTAATCTCCCCCAACTATTTTAAGATAAACTGTGTAGATCTGATAAAATTTTTTTATTTAAATTTAATTTTTATAATTTTTTGAGTCCCTTTTAAAATGGTTGGTAAAGATGTGCTGAAAAAGTTTTATTTAAATTTTATTTAAAGTTAATTAATTTATTTTTATTTAAAGTAAAAGTTAGAATTTAAATTCACCGTCAACAGAAATGTAAAATCAAGAACTTGAAAAATTAGTTTAAAAAAAGGGATAATCCCAATTCCCTCCTGTAGTTTGAACAAATAGCTAAAATCCCCCTTAATTTTGAAAATTTTTTAACTGTGAGGGGATTTTGGTTATTTGTTCAAATTACAGGGGGGAAATTGGGATTATCCCTTAAAAAAATGAAATTAATTTTTTTGTTAGAGACTACTTCATTATAGTTTTCAGTTATCAGAAACTATAGATTTTTTAATTTTTTTTAAAAAAAAACATTATGTTGACTGGATAAGACACATGGACCTCCAGCTCAAAGACTTTGGGTATGTTGCCGTCATACTAATTTTTCGATCTTTTGCAGTTTCTTTTAAGCTTTAAGACCGGGATGCTACAGGGTTTATTGAGCGCCAAGAGGTATGTTGGTATCTTTTTTCTGTTTTCCTTAGTCTGCTCTATCAAACCAGTTTTTGGGTTTTGTTTCATGTTTGTCTGTTGGAATCCATGTGCTTGGCAGTATAATTAGTGACATTTATTTTTCTTTGTTAAGCTTTTCTTTAGGCCGTGTCCAAGTCCATCCATGTGCCTGCTTTTCTGTACTAGAATTGTAGCTTCTCTATTTGGTGTCCATATCATGCAAAACCAATTCTCCCCCAAATCGAATTTACTAAGCTTGAACATGTAGTCTTTCTCTTAATTGGAAATGACATAAGTCTTCCACCAAAAAAATAAGGTCATCATAAGGAAATTCGTATACCTTTTATAAAGTTAATTGCTACAAGATGTTTGGTTCCTCTACTGTTTCTCATTGTTATCTTGTTCCACCTTTATGTTGCAAGACTTGGTGTTATCTTGTTCCACCTTTATGTTGCAAGACTTGGTGAAAGTAAAATTGATTGCAAACTATATATGGCTTTTAAAACAAACAATGCAGTTGACATATCTCTTTTGTATTTTAATATTTTTCTTCTCTAAACTAAAATGAGCATGCTCCTTGTGCTAATTATAGTTCCCTTGTTATTGTGACTTTCGGAGTTTAAATTTCATTGCTAGATGCAAGTTAGTGAAGGGACAAAGGTTGCCATATATCTTCTTGATAGTCTTTTTTTAATTTTTTAATTAATTAATTAATTATTTTAAATTTCAGTTATGTTAACATAAGCTTTTTAGTAGTGATATTTCTACATAGCATTGAAATTAAATCTAACAGCTACTGAGAGCTCCAGCTTTCACCACCACTGGTCACCACAATACTTTATTTGTATTGTTGTACTGTACTTCTACATAGCATTGAAATTAAATCTATAAGTTTTTGGTTGTTATCCTGATAGGAACTGGGTTTGTTGGATGTATGTGGACTTTGGTTGCTCTCTTTGGGTCTAGGATATGCATGTTCTGCGAACCAACCATTTGCTTGGGTTCGTATGTTCTTTTATTGTTTTGATTTTTTTTTTTTAAATTTTTATTTAATCATTTAATTATTTTTTTAAATGTTGAGATCTGATGTCAAAATTTTATATTTAATTTATTTAATTTTTATTTTTTTAAATGAATCTTTGTCATCCATTTTAAGATAGACGGTAGAGATCTGATAATTTTTTTATTTAATTTTTATAATTTTTTGAATTTTTTTTAAAATGGTTTAAAGATGTGCTCAAAAATTTTTATTTAAATTTTATTTAAAGTTAATTAATTTATTTTTATTTAAATTTAATTTATTTAGGTTTTATTTAAGTTACTAATCTTTTTTTCAAAATTCACAATGGTATTTTGGTTTTTTAATGTTTTTGTCATAAAACCACTAAAAATATGGATGGAAACTGTTTTTGGCTAACAGAGAGGGGTTTTTGGCCAATATTTTTAAAAATGGGATAACCTGAGTTTATTTTCCATTTGAAGGGTTTTTTTGATTTTTCCCTTTATTTAGTTTAAAGTTTCTTTTTACGCTGTGTAATTTGCTCTTTTATTTATAATTAAGGATCAAATGCTATTTACAAGCTATGCTAATTTATTGAATTTCTTGATTTGTTATAATAGGTATTTTTACCTCTTGTTTAGTGTTTCTCATTCCAATGTAAGCATATACTTATCTAGTCTTTCTTAATATTTTTAAAAGTAATTTCTAAGTCTTGAAAACAAGTTTCTAGCAAATAGATATTATCATAAACCTTTAAGTATCCCTAAAACACGTCTTATCTCTATAACAAAATAAAAACATGGAAAACAAACATTTTGAACCCATATTACAACAACAATGTAGCAAACTATAATAACTAAGGGTAGGTACGGTTCGGTTTGGTTCGATTTTGCCTAAAATCGAATCAAACATGAAAATATTTAGTTTTCTAAATAACAAATTGAATGGAACAGATCTAATTCAATTTGTCTTAGTTCGGGTCATTTTGTTTGAGCCTTAAAAAAGAAAGAATTTAGTAGAGAAAGAGAGAATTTAACCAATACAAATTGAATCTTTAGGGGTGAATTTTTGACAAATATAAATAGAGACTAAGAGAAGTTGAACATAAGCTTTTATAAAATCATTTGGCTTTTATAAACCAAATTTCTAGAATCAGTTTTAGGCAAAATTAGCTTTTATAAACCAAATTTTGGAAGGCTAATTCTTTTTTTTTTTTTAATTATAAAATCACCTTTTGTAAACCAACTTTTTTAACAATAGAATTTATTAAAAACTTAGTTTTAAGTTACTTTCTTTTTTTGTTATTGTAATCATAATAAGCACATTAAATCTTAAAAACGAAATTCCAAATATCTTAAGTAAACCCGTGTACTCAGCATGTATTTCAAGGATAATTTTTTAGGACTTTTAATATGCTGCATACTGCACGTTGAAGTAATTTCTTAATAACGATAATTTCGAGCATTAATTGCACATCAACAATATATAATATTTAACCTATGTGTAAGACATTGAAAGCGAAAGCAAAAGTAATTGCACACCATTTTTTTTACTTCTTTTTTTTTTTTTTTTTTTTTTTTTTTTAAATTTGGTTCGGTTTTGGGTTTGGTTTGGTTTTTCAAACCCAAAACCGAATCGAATAAAAAAAATTTGATTGAACTGAAGAAGTGAAAAACCAATATTTTTGGTTTGAACCAATTCGGTTCGGTTTCGACTTTTATGTCGCCCTTAATAATAACATAATATAACAGAACAATTTAACACAAAATCTTAATTCAATTAAAATCATCAATTTTTAAGTAATTTTATGCATATACAAAAAAACATATTTCACAAATTAAGATTAATGGTCTATTATTATTATTTTTTTAAAACCTACGCCTTACAGAATAATTAAAAAAAAAAAATTAACCGAGGACTACCATTGCTTTGCATACATGGTAGTTTTGATTAATTACATGTGGATATTCCACGTGTGGTTATATAGAGTATTCATTTATCATCTATGTCAATTGACTTGGATGTATTATGAAAATCATCTATATAATCGTGTTTCTTGTTTATGCATCACTAGGAAAAAGAAGGGGTTAATATATCTTCAAACTTAACATTAATTTAATCAAATTAACTATTAAAAGATAAATTAATCAAGGACTATCTTTGCTTCCTATATATGGTAGTTTTGGTTAGTTATATGTGGGTATACCTCTTTTTTTGGTTATAAAGAGTATTCATTTGTTATCTATGTTTGAATGTGTTATAGAAACTATGTATATAATTTTGTTCCTTGTTTACACATCACTAGAGAAAAGAGTAATATATCTCCGAACTCAACTTTAATTTAATTAAATTAACTATTAAAACATCATTAATTTAATTACCTACCAACTCTTTTAAACAAATTTCGGCTACCAAAGATGACTATTAAGATACGTGTTTTCATGAACGTTGGTATATTCATTTGTCACTTTTATCGCCCATCTTTTGGTGAAAGGCCTACAAGAAATAGTAGTCATCGACCTCTTTTGCAGTAGCTTCTGTGTGGCTGACTTGGTAGCACTTTTGTTTATCATAGTGAGTAATAATAACTTAATGTAAATAAATAAATTGTCTTGTTTTAGCCAAAATGTTCTGTATTTAATTAATTAAATTATCATGTATTTAATGATTTTCTTATGTTTCTCTTTCTTTATATTTTTGGTGGTATAGTCATTTGTTCTTAAAACAAAAAATGTTTAAGTTCATATTGGTCATTTTGTCGTTCTTCATTACAATGAATTCAATCTTATGGTTTATCCGTGATTTTCTATTCGATTAGATACAAACTTCTTCTGTAAGCTTATAACGAATTTCGTCGAATACTTTAAAATTTAATCAAGCATGGACTTTATTGCAAATTCGTTGCTTTGTTTTTGGTAATGTTCATTGAAACAGATTCCAAACATCCTCAGCTTCCTTTTCGGACTAGCTTTGATGATCTTTTATGTACTCTTCGAGTATGTTTGGAAGTTTGAAGAGAGTGCAAACAAGACTGATCAATTGGTATCTCAACTAACCATAAAACATCTACCGTGTTTTATAAAATGATAAACTGGATAGGTTGAGTAACATAAACTTATGACATTATGAATTGATTAATTTTATCTTTTGAATTTTTTTTATATGTTTTATATGTTCAGTCAAACATCTTATATTAGTCAAATGTTTTATATGTTTTAATAGCTAATATTCAACTTTAAAACATATAAGACGTTTGGCTAAACATTTTATATGACTAATATTATACTTTAAAACATATTAAAAAAATGTTTAAAGAAAAAAATTAATCAATTCATGATATCATGATGTTTTGTTACTCAATCTACCTGACTTATTATTTTATTAAATGCGGTAGATGCTTAGTGCAGTTGAGGTAACGACTGAATCCGTCTCATCTGCATCATCTTCAAACTTGCAAACATACTTGAAGAGTACGTAGAGGATCATTAGAGTTAGTCTAAAGAGAAAGTTAAGGATGTTTGGAATCTTTTTCAATGAGCATTACCAAAATCAAAGGAAAAAATTAGCAATGATGTGCATGCATGATTAAATTTTAAAGTATTCAAGAAAATTCATTATAAGTTTATAAAAGTAGTTTGCATCTGATTAAGTGGAGAATCATGGAGGAATCATGAGATTACATTCATTGTAATGGAGAATGAAAAAGTGGCTATAATGATCTTAACATTTTTGGTTTTAACAACAAATGACTACACCAAAAAAAAAAAAAAAAGAGAGAAAAAGATAAAAGGATCATTAAATAAGTGAGAATTTAGCTAGTTAAATACAAAGCGTTTTGGCTAAAGAAAGATAGTTTTTTTATTTATGTCAAGTTATTAATACTCATTATGATACACAAAGGTGCTGGCGGGTTAGCTGCAGAGAAGTCACTATAAAAGAGGTCGGAGACTGTGATGAAAATGATTCAAATTAATACACTAATGTTTATGAAAACAAATATCTTAAGAGTCATCTTCAGCCATTAAAATTTTTTAAAAAAGTTTGTGGATAATTAAGTTAACGATGTTTTAATAATTAATATGATTAAATTAATGTTGAGTTCGTAAATATATTATTTTTTTTTTTGGTGATGCATAAATAAAAACAAAATTATATAGATGGTTTCTATGACACATCCAAGTGATTGATGTAAATGACAGATGTGTAGTCTCTTTGCAACCATAAGTGATATATCAACATATAACTAGCTAAAGCTACCATGTATAGGAAGTAGTGGTAGTCCTCGGTTGATTTTTTTTTAATAATTAAATTGGATAAATTGATGTTGACTCAATGCTATCCCTCCTTTACTTTGATTCTATTTTCTTTCAATTATTTATATCATTATCACCACTAGAGGTTAAAAACAAGGAATTGTATGGATGTATCATCTTACGTCATTTTCAAAATGGTTAAGACATTTATTAAATGGGGTGTTGCAACCCAACATCTTAACAACTACTCTGACTTCAACCACTCCTCTTGAACTCACTTCTGAGTTCAAGAGGACTGGTTGAAGTCACAGATGACTTGTTGAGATGTTGAGCTGCAACAACCCATTTAATAAATGTTTACACCTTTTTGAAAAT
The DNA here is from genome assembly GCA_019925255.1 of Litchi chinensis. NCBI lineage: Eukaryota > Viridiplantae > Streptophyta > Magnoliopsida > Sapindales > Sapindaceae > Litchi > Litchi chinensis. The sequence goes on along the minus strand of CM034464.1, from coordinate 3,455,591 downwards.
GACGGCGGTGAGGACCTACAGATAGGGTCAGGGGTCCATCACTACGTTTTCACATGGAGCCATTGGATTAGAAATCCAGTTAATTAATCGTGCTAGTCATTAGGTTTGACCATTAGTTGATTAATGGGAGAGATTAACTAGATTTTTTTTCGAGAAGTTAGGGACCATTTGATCTTTTTTTCTAACATAGTTAAAAATAATTTGATCATTTTCTAAAATTTAGAGATTAAATTAATTTTTTTCCTTTTTGAAATCGGCTTTAGGTAAAATCAAATTTTATAAATAAAATTTTTGGAGGTTAATTCTTTGTTTTTTTATAAAATCATCTTTTATAAACCAACTTTTTTAACAATAGGATTTTCCAAAAACTTAGCCTCTAATTACTTTCTCTTTTGTTATTATAATTAAAATAAGCATTTTAAATCTTAGAAATGAAATTCCAAATAAATCAATTAAACTTATGTGCCTAGCATGCATTTAAGGAATAATATTTTTGGGTTTCAATATGTTGCATGTTGCATGAAGCAACTTAGCAGTAAGAAATTGTAACATTAATCGCACACCAACAACATATAATTACCTATCCTGTATATAAGACATTAGGGGTAAAAATAATTGTAAATCGTTTTTTATATCATTTTTTTTTTGTAATTTGGTTTGGTTTTTAGTTCGATTTGGTTTTTCAAACCCAAAATGAAATTGAACAAAAAAAAAAAATTTTTTGCACAAACTAAACCGAATTGAATATAAGTGGAAAACAAATATTTTTTACTTTGGTCAGTTTGGTTCGATTTTGGGTTTTTTGCTCATCCTTAATAATAACACAACATAACGTGATAATTGGACACAAAATGTTAATTCAATAAAAATAATCAATTCTTAAGTAATTTAATGCATACACAAAAAATGTATTTCACGAACTAAAATTAACAGTATATTTTTCTTTTTTCGCGTTCATATTCTATGAAATAATAAAAGAAAAAAAAATCAATCAGAGACCACTACTGATTCCTATATGTAGTAGCTTTGGTTAGTTACATATTGTGGGTATGCCGTGCGCGGTTTTATAGAGACTGTTCATCTGTTATCTACGTTCATTCATTTGGGTGTGTCATGGAAATTATCTATATAATTTTGTTGCTTATTTATGTATCACTAGAAACAAGGATAATATATTTTCAAATTCATCATGAATTTAATCAAGTTAATTATTTAAAAAAAAATCAATCGAGGATTATCATTGTTTCTCATATATGGTAGCTTTGATTAATTACATATTGTAGATATACCACACGTAGTTACAAAGAGACTATTCATTTGTCATCTACGTCAATTCACTTGGATGTGTCATAAAAACTATCTATATAATCGTATTCCTTGTTTATGCATCACCAGAAAAAAAAAAAAGTAATATATCTTCAAACTCAATATTAATTTAATCAAATTAATTATTAAAACATCATTAACTTACTTATTTACTAACTTTTTTAAAAAAATTTTGGCTGCAGAAGATGACTCTTAAGATTTTGGCTTTCATGAATGTTGGTATATTCATTTGTATCATTCTTATCACACACCTCTTGGTAAAAGGCCTCCAAGAAATCGTAGTAATCGGCCTCTTTTATAGTGGCTCATGGCTGACTCGACAACACCTTTATCTATTATAGTAAATATTAATAACTCAACTTAAATAAATAAATTATCTTTTTTTAATTAAAACGTTTTGTATTTAATTAACTAAATTACTTATTTAATGATCCTATAACCTTATTCTCTTCCATTTGTTTTGTTTTTTGGTGTAGTCGTTGTAAAAACCAAAAATGTTGAGTTTATATGGTTACTTTATTATTCTTCATTACAATGAATGTTTCATAGTTCATTCGTAATTATTTTCTCCATTAGATGCGTATAAGCTCATAATGAATTTCGTCGAAGTAGTTTGCATCTGATTGAAGGGAGAATCACGGATGAACCATGTGATTGTAATGAAAAATGATAAAGTGACCGTATGAACTCAACATTTTTGGTTTTTGCAACAATGGCTTCACCACCAAAAAACAAAACAAATGGAAGAGAGTAAGGTTATAGGATCATTAAATAAGTAATTTAGTTAATTAAATACAAAACGTTTTGATTAAAAAAAGACAATTTATTTATTTAAGTTGAGTTTAATATTTACTATAATAGATAAAGGTTTTGTGGAGTCAGCCATGAGCCACTACAAAAGAGACCGATGACTGCGATTTCTTGGAGGCCTTTTACCAAGAGGTGTGTGATAAGAATGATACCAACGAGTATACCAACATTCATGAAAGCCAGAATCTTAAGTTAATGATATTTTAATAATTAATTTGATTAAATTAATATTGAGTTTGAAGATATATTACATTTTTTTTTTCTGGTGATACATAAACAAGGAATACGATTATATAAATAGTTTTTATGACACATCCAAGTGAATTGACGTAGTTGACAAATGCATAGTCTTTTTGTAACTACGCGTGGTATATCTACAACATGTAATTAATCAAAGCTACCATATATGGGAAGCAATGATAGTCCTCGGTTGATTTTTTTTTAATAATTAAATTGATGTTGAGTTTGAAGATATTACCCTTTTTTCTGGTGATGCATAAACAAGGAATAAGATTATGTAAATGGTTTTCATGACAAATTCAAGTGAATTGATGTAAATGATAAATGAGGAGTCTCTGTTACCACGTGTGGTATTCACCCAACATGTAAGTAACTAAAGCTACTATATAGGAGAAGCAATAGTAGACCTCGGTTGATTTTTTTTTTTTTTAATTATTTCTGTGGATCTGAAAAAAGAATAATAAATTGTTAATATTAATTCGTGAAATACGTTTTCAATATATGCATTAAATTATTTAAGAATTGATTATTTTTATTGAATTAAGATTTTGTGTTAAATTATTGTGTTGTGCTATTATTAGGGGTGGGTATAAAAACTGAAACCAAATCAAAAATATTGGTTTTCTACTTATATTCAATTGAGTTTTGTTTTGTGTTTTTTGTTTAATTTGGTTTTGGGTTTGAAAAACCAATTTAAAAAAAAAAAAACAAAGGTATAAAAAATGTTGTGTGATTGCTTTTACCTTTAATGTCTTATATACAGGGTAAATATTATATATTGTTGCTAAGAAGTTGCTTCATACAGTATGTCACATATCGGAGTCTTAAAATATTATTATCGAAATGCATGCTAGCTACATGCGTTTAGTTAAAATATTTGGAATTTCGTTTTTAAGATTTAAGAGTGGTTATTTTGATTATAATAACAAAAAAAAAAAAAGAACTGAACTTAGAAGCTAAGTGTTTGCTAAATTTGGTTTATAAAAGATGATGTATAAAAATCGATAATTAACCTCCAAAAATTTGGTTTATAAAAGCTTATTTTGCCTAAAACTAATTTTAAAAATTTGGCCTATAAAAGCTAAATGATTTTATAAAAGTTTATGCTCAAGTGCTCTTAATCTCTACTTGTATTTGTCAAAAATTAACCTCCAAAAAATCAACTTGTATTGGTTAAGTTCTTCTAATCTTTATTAGGTCATTTCTTTGTCAAGGCTTAAACAGAATGATCCGAACTCAAACAAATTGAATTAGATCGGTTCAGTTTGATTTGTTATTTTAGAAAATCGAACCTTCCCCACCCCTAGTTATCATAGTCTACTACATTGTTATTGTAGTGTAGGTTTGAAATGTTTGTTTCTCATATTTTTATTTTGTGATAGAGATAAAAATTTTAAGGATACTTAAAGGTTTGTGGTAATAGCTATTTGCTAGGAATTTGTTTTGAAGACTAGAAAATTGCTTTCAAAAATATTGAGAAAGACTGGACAAGTAAATACTTACATTGGAGCAAGAAACTCTAGACAAGAGGTAAAAATACCTGTTATAACAAATCAAGAAAATGAAGTTAGTATAGCTTGTAAATATCATTTGATTCTTAATCATAAACAAGAGAGTAAATTACACATGCCATAAAAAAACTGTAAGTATAATAAATAAACTGAGGGTGGGTATGAAAACATGGAATTGAGTTGATCTGCGAATGTTTGCTTCGGTTGTATGTTTAAATTAAGGGGGTTCGGTTACCATGGCCATAAAACATTAAGTTTATTGGATTGATTTGATTTTGGATATCCAGATCGAATAGGTCTGGTAAATCGAATGTATGAGGGCATATATGTAATTTAAAGGGTAAATATGTAATTTTGCATGTCTTCGATATATACTAAACTCTACTAATGTGTCATCACTTTCACTCTCTCATTGGCTGTTCTCTCTCACCACTGATTGAACCTCTCTCTCATGATCCAACTTTCTGTGATTAGTAATACTATGATGAAATGTGGGCTTTCCTTTAGTGGTAAGAGAGTTGGTAAAAGTTGTTTGCTGTGTCCAATTACTAGCATGCTAGTTTTTCTTAATTTTTACCGTTATTACCATATTAATGTATGGAATTGGATAGGAGAGCATCTTAAAATTTGATTATTTATGCTTGTCAGGTTGCATTTTTTTCAATGTTAAAATGAAGCGCTCTAGTTATCTTTGACAAGGAAAATGCGGTGTGAATTTATGCATGCCAACCTTATAGCTTTTGTTCATAATCAATCATGAAATGCAAAGGGAGATGGTTTTATACTTTCATGCAAAAGTAAATCAATACAATGAGGCATTTTTCCAACTCACTCCTAGACGATCGATTTAGAAGATACTCTATATTTGTGTGAATATGTTGCATGGCATGTTTTGCCTTATTGTTGTTTGTTGTTGCAGTAATGTCTGGAGCATATTGTTGAATGGCCATATTGAATCAGTTGTCACACACATTGCACTACTAGTTGGCATTAAATTTTGCCTTTAGTCTTTACTGTTGGATTTGATTTTGTATCATTCATGCAAATTAAGTATTGTGGTGAACAGTGGTGGGGAAAGCTGGAGCTCTTAGTGCTGTTGGATTTAATTTCAATGCTATCTGGAAATGTCACTACTAAAAAGCCTATGTTAACATGTTACAAAGACACATATGATGATGAAATTATATGGCTTCCATTATCAATTTTATATGGAATATAAAGATTTATCATGTCATAAATTATTTTCGAATTTGATTCTCTATGTTAATTTAGATTATGATTTGAGAATGACATTTTAAGTTTATATGTTTGCCAAAGTAGCTGAAACTAGAATGCCTTAGTAGGTATAAATTTTATATATTTCTGAAACCTCTCAATCTTATAGTTTTTCCCTTTGTAATGTTCAGAATCTGAGCAGTTGTTGAGATAATATGATTTAACTTCTTATAAATGAATCACTTCACCATAAATTTATTTCATGAACAATAAAATTAGTTTATAAATGCATAATAGTATTCCTCCCTGCAGTGCCCACTCGCCTGCTAGAGGTTGTCAATGTCCTATATGTGATTAAAGTATGCCTCAGGGATTTTTTTCTATTTTATGTACGCTTCATTATATATATATATATATATATTTATTTATTTAGAAAGTACCTCGTTCTAGTTTTCGGTTATCAGAAACTATAGGTTTTTAAATTTACAAGAAAAAAACAGTTCAATTTAATTGATTTGTACGTTTATTTTGGTGCAAAATGTGTAGAAATTTAAAAAATCACTTGAAAGAAAATTGTTGCACTCTGTACTAGAACATAGATGTGATATCATTCTTGGCATGCTTCTTTATTAGTATCGAATAGTCAAAGCCAAAATTACGGGGTGAACGATTTTTTTTTTTTTTATAGGGTAGAAAAGTGTTTGGGTCAAAAGAGAAGGTTGCTTGTTATTATCCTATACTCTAAGCACAAGTAATCACTCTTTCATGAGTGGTCCAATATTTGTAACATATATGACAACCGGATATTTTATGTATTATGTCCAAGGGTTCATACGATTAAATAGTAATCCATATCTTGTATGGAAATGGAATCCAACAGTTGTTTTTTCCAAAAGCAATCTTAAATAAAATATAGCAACAAGTGTCATTTCTTAAAGAAATAAAGAAGATTAATCAAATTTAAAGATCAGTTGGAAGAAGTTCAATTAATATTGTTTACATAACATCGTTGTTAATCTTCTATGAAGCATAATTTTATTTTTTATTATTGCACGTTCACTCATTTTAAGTACATTTAATTTGTGTATATATATTTTTTCACATTTATGAAGCTCATGGAAATAAATTATGCCGTATAAATAGATTTCCGATCTCAGCGTATGAGATAAAAAACTAATTATTGTTATTTATTAAATAATTGACGACATGTTATAGTGTGAATGGCCAATAATAGTACCAAGTACAACAATGTTTATAATGATCACATTAATATTATTTCAATAGGTATTGAGATTAATGAATAAAGATTCTTTATTATTTTTTTGTTTGTATTAATTGTTTTTATGAAAGAAATTTAAGTTTAATTGATGTATAAGAGTGAAAATAAAATAATCATAACTATTCATTATTTTTTTATGTTGAAGTATTACTAGATTATAAAAAAATTAACAAAAAAGAGGATGATAAAAATTCCTTACTCCTAAGAGTTTAATCCAGATGTTCAAAATTGTGGATATAATTTAATTTATTTATATGCATAAAAAATTAATGTTTCAAAAATCGTTAATTGTCAATTGATTAGTGAGGTAGTGGTTAGTTGCCAATTGATCAGTGAGTTAGTGGTTAGTGATTAATTGGTTATTCGACGATTAATCAATAAGTACTGGAAGGACGGTCAAAGTGAGTGAAATCCATAAAAAAAAAAACTTAAAATTTTTTATAAATGATCATGATATAATTATATAATTACAAAACATCATTCTATCTCATATAATCATAAAAACCACTTTAATATAATTATATAATTAAAATAATAAAATATAAATAAATTTAAAATAAAAAAATAATATATTAATTTTAAAGAATAGGTACAAATTAAAGAAAATTAGCCTTAAAAGTTAAAAACAAGTAGTGTTTTTTTTTTAATAAGCAAAACAAGCAGTTTCATGCACCCTAAAAAAGTTAATATTGAAGATTAATAAATAATTATTTCAAAAAAAAAGATTAATAAATAATTTTAAAAAGTCATTTCGTTTTGCTAAAGGAAAAAATGATACCAATCCATCACTTTTAAGTTTCAGGATAGCCATCCATCACCCATTTCTCCATGTTATTGTAAGTGCATTGATTTTCTGCTAGGTGGGTGTACAATAAACAAAATGATTGTTTATAAAAGAATTAAATATATATATATAAAGAAATTAGGAGCATTCTTTTTAAATAATTAGAAGTATTTTTTTTTATTAAAGTGTATATATATACATAGGTAAGAATATAAGTTAGAATTGAAAGACACGAGGTTTCTGCATTCACAGCCAACAGAAATGTAAAACCAAGGACCTGAAAAATTAATTTATATAAAAGAAAAAAAAAAAAGAAGCCAAAATTGAAATGACTGAGTATTGAATAAAACTGTCTGTAGATTATTTTCTTCCCCTAGAAGCTACCAACTGCGACGTCTCTCTTTGTGTTGTACCATGGCGGCATAAAAGAAGACTACACATAAAACTGCTCGACTAACAGGACAAAAATTAACATTCAATCCAAAGATGAAACCAACCTAGGGCATGAAGTTAATTAATTAAAAACATTGCTGCCTAATTGACAAGGAGCAGACTTGATCAGCATTACTGAATTTATAACCATTTCTTCCTAATTGACTTTCAAGAGTAATCACAATATATGAAAAAGTATTCACAGCCTGGATTGCTTTAAATTATTTAATTGAAATGTGGAACTTTACTCGATTTAAATCCTTGAGAGAGATATATACTTTGTTGATTGCTTGTTTTATGAAAATTGAATATTAAATCGAACCTTATCCATCCGATACCAAATCTACCATCTAAAACTTTTCTTTTCATCAAACTTTGATTTCCATTTCTTATAATAAAAATAACTTTGCATTATATATAATTATATATATAAAAAAGCATTAATATTTTTTTTTCCTTTTTTCAAAAGAAAGAACAAAATAAAATTTTTTCTATAAACTGTCATGCGTGGATTCTTGATGAAACGGATAATTATAAATAAATGGGCAAACCATTGACTGGCCACCCCATCAATATCACACGTAAATTAAATTGACTCTCGATTCTCTACTAACCATGGAATCGTGTTATACTTTACTCTCCCATTTTTTATTATCATCCATCGGTTCTAATAGAAATTGTTATAATAATAATGATGATGATGATTGGGATGATGATAATTTTTATTGACCAATGGTTCTATTAGCTAGTACTAAACATATAATTTTCACGTTATTCTAAGGGATGAATTGCAAAAACATTTTGTTTCTCGCATTGCACACCACTTCACCCCTTAATATATATATATATATGTATATAGATAATGTGATACTAATAATATAACCAAACAGAATTAATTAAATTCATAACTGTTGAATTAAAGTCTTTATTATAAACTAAATAGATTGGGTAATCAAACGAAACAAAACAAAACTTTATAGAAGTTAAAACATCGACAAACAAACATACTTCCTAATTTTTGTAAGTAATGATCACTTCTCCAGAACCCTTTTTTCTTTTTAATGCATGATATGTTGTCTACTTGCCAGAACTCAATGAAAATTGTCAGAGCACCATCTGATATTGGAGTTTGATTCCAATGAACTGTATTGGAATTAATTAATACCATATTACTTAATTTTGATATTAGTTTTGCATAAATTTTAATCTTATTGTAAGAAGTCCCGTTTTGTTAACAAAAAATAAGGGCATCATAAACAAAAAAAGGATATGTTATACACAAAGCCACTTGCATACCATATAAACGAGGTTTGAAAATTTCTTCAAGAAACTTGCACCGAAACTCCAATGCCCTGAATATAGGTTTTGATTGCAATCCAAAAGCATTAACCAAAACTTTATTCTATATACATACATACATATATATATATATATATATATGTGGACATTCATTGTATTTTCTTACTTGGCTTGTCCACTTGCATTTCGGGAGAAGCAATTAGAGAATGGAAGGAAAAAGTGGATAGTTGATGTCGTGAACTCAATGAAATAATCTACTCCAATAGGCCTTAAAATTTTTCTTAGGTCGTTAACCAAGAAACTCAATTAATCACAATTAAGATTTTCATTTATATTGTGTGATTTTTTTTTCATTTCAATTTAAGATGATAAGTAAATACATATTTCTATAAAATTTTTGTGCCAACAATTTTTTTTTTTCTTGAATTCAAATAATTAGATAAGGGAAGGTCGAAGGCAAAACCTAAAGGAATGTTTGGTTCATAAATATACTGTAATTTGTCATGTTATACGGAGAACCGTAAGTGGTGATTTTTATGAGATATATATTTAAAACGATATTACAATTAATTGAATAATACTTACATAATTTCATGAACTTGTGTTTTCAATACAATATATACTTCTTCTATAGGGCATATGAACAAAACTTATAGAAAAGGTTAAAAAACCACAGGTATGTGTATATTGTTATAATATATTATTGAACCTAATTTTATCTTGTTTGAATTGTAAATATATATATATATATATATATATATGGTCTTATTTAAAACCTTTTAATGCCACTTTTTTTTTTTTTTTTTGAAATATGTATATCTTTTTTTATAACAGTGACAATCTTCGAAGTTAAAATTAGTTGATGAAGAAAAGTTGAATTAGAGTTTTGAAAGATTGGATGAAGATGATTGGGAACCATTACAACTTCCTCCAAGATCAAATTTGTTCATGACATTATGGTGGCATCAAAACTATGAAATTTAAAAACAAGTCAAAAATAAACTATCTACCATTGCAATGTTTGGTGTTTTTGTTATATATAATATATGTCTTGAGAGAGATTATGATATGAATTACTAAATTTAAAAGAAAATTAAATTGTCGAGAAAAATATATATATATATATATATGATACTATCAATATCTCATAACTTTAAAAAAGTTAGGACTAAATAATCTCAATTGTAGATTAGATCTAATGACAGAAAAAGAGAAGATAAAAATGAAAAGAAATAATTATATTATATTATAGTAATAAAATTCCTAATTCACTTCAGGAGATAATTTTTACAAACACTAATGGATAGATAAATTAGGAATTTTATTACTCTAATAGAATATAATTATTTATTTCCATTTTTGTTTTCTCTTTTTCTTTTCATTGGATATAATTTGCCGTTAAAGTTATTTGGTCTTAACTTTTAAAAGGTAATAATGGTAGAATTACTATATATATATATCTCGAAATATTTTATTGTTGAGGAAAAAAAAAAAGATAAAAACATTTATATATATATCTTGAAATGTTTTATTGTCGGAAAAAAAAAAGATAAAAACGTTCCAATCTAGTGGAAGACAAAATAAAAGAATACAAGCAAACACTATCAAATCAACTAGCTTGAAGATGAAAATGGAGCCCAAGCCGAAGCCCAACAAAGCAAATTATGTCTTTACATGGGCTGAAACACTAAACTGGGCCTGACTAATAGCAAAATTAAGACTTGGGAGCAACATCAATTGAGACAAATGGAATGAGACTTGTTTTTAACTCTTAAAAGTAAAATAATTTATTTACTTTTATTCTTTTGACAAATTATTTATTTTTAAAATTAATATTGAATAGGTTAAAGATTTGTTAGGGTTCTCCTAGGATCAATTCTGAATAATTTCTATAACCTAAATATCTATTTCTATGATAAGAGATCACACAAATCTTGAAAAAAATGTAAACCATCTAGATATTTACTCTAATAATAAGAAAAAAATTACTCATACATATCTTGTAAAATACATTTAGTGGGACTTGAATCCTAACCACCAAAATAAATGATATCTTGGTGAGATGTATAACTATCAGTGTTAAAAGGGGATATATATTTTTATTTTTTTATTATTATTTTATTCAATAATGCCTCCAAAGTCTCTTATTTTCTACCGTGTAAAACTTTTTTTGCCAATTTAAACTTATCATATCAATTCGACTATGAAAGTAAATATTCGAAAACATCTCTAATATATTTTTATCATTTTAAAAATAGTTGTATTCATATAAAAAATACCCTTGAAATATCAAAATTCTAGAAACATAATTGATATTTCTGCATGAATTTTCATACTAAAATGTCCATCAAAACCAATAGTTTCTTATTATTATTATTTTTTTTTGGACATATGCTACTTTTCTAATTCTATACAAAAAAAAAAAGCTATTATTCAAAAAAATAAATTCTCTCAAACAAATAAAAAGAACAAAAATTAAACAATAAACAATAAAAAGAAAATCCAAGTCAGAAGACAGCTTAGACTTCCAATTGGACAGCATGTGACAAAAGTGAAACCTTTTTATCTCACAACAAAACCAGCGAATCATGTTTCACTTCTCACCTCCCTAAATACTTTGAACCTATGTATGTCCTTTCCGTCTCTCTCTCCCAAATATTTCAATGTCAATACTTGCAGGCATTGCAGGTCTGTCAAGTTTCTGCCTTTGTTTGGTTTCTGAGAAAAAAGAAAAAAATCAGAAAGCTTGCAACTTTAGTTGCTTTTTCTACCCAGAAAAAAAAATGGTTTTGGAGCTCATTTTTTTATCTTTCTGTTTTTTTTTTTTGGGTGCAGTGGATTGAGAGAAATGAATCTTCTTGTTGGTGGGGTCAGAATTGTTTGCTTGTTGGTTTTGCTTTGTGCCTCCTTTAATAGGTGAGTTTTTAAGGTTTTGTTTGGTTGGTGGCAAAATGCAGGGAAATAAGAGAGAAGAGCGTCTTGGTTTGATAGTTAGAAGATTTCATGATGCGGGTATTTTGAGTAATGAGTATGCATGTCATTTTTACACTGCTATGCTTTATAATTGAGATTGGTAGCTTAAGTGAGGTTTCATTTTGTAGTTTGTTTGTTGATCAAGTTTGTGATTTGGATGTGATTTTGCTTTGTTTTGATGTAATTTGTGATGTTAGAAATGTGATTGATTGATTGATTGATGTGTAAAAGGTGTTATGATTCTGTGAAATGGGAAATTTTGGTGAATATGCATTGATATTGCATGAATTGACATTGTAAGACAAGTTGAGAGTGTGTTATTGAAGGTTAAAACAAGATGTGTAGTTATGGAATTGATAGAATCTGGTGGTGTCGTTTTTCTGCTGTGATGTTATTCAACCTTGTGATGATATTTGGCGGTTGTTTCAAGGTCGTTGAGTGATGGAAGTGTGGGAAAGGAGAAAACATTGGCTATGATAAAGCCGGATGGAGTGTCTGGTAACTACACTGATGAAATCAAAAGGGTGATTCTTGAGTCTGGTTTTGGCATTCTGAGGGAAACAATTGTGAAACTTGACGAGGACAAGGCAGCGACCTTTTATGCTGAACACTCTTCAAGAACCTTCTTCACTAGTCTTGTCAAATACATGACGAGGTATCTTTTCACCTGTTGTATCTAAATTAAATTTTAGTCATGATGTTGATTTCGACAAATGGCCTTAGATGAGCAAGCTCTGAATTAGTCATTTACTTGCATATGCTTAATATGTATTATGCCTATGTTGTTTCCCATGTGTGAACATGCATATTGTTAATAATCCAAATTCATCTGTTTTAATCATTTGATAATTCTGCTGAAGTTATCGACGGCTGTTCGAACATAGGTGTTAGACATGAGGAAGTGAAGAAAAGCATCTTTTTTGCAATTTATTATGTTGTCATCTTGATATATGATGCTGGTGAATTGACTTATCTGCTAGTAGTCTGTATAATTCTGGTGACTTGAAGTACTGAATGTACTTGTTCTGCTTTCTCGTGACTTGACTTTCCTCAGTGGTCCAGTGATGGTTATGGTTTTGGAGAAGGAAAATGCTGTTGCTGATTGGCGTGCTTTAATTGGACCAACTGATGCACGGAAGGCTAAAATTACTCATCCCCACAGGTTATCTAGTTCTCACTATGGTCTTCTTTATGCCTCGCTACTTATATCTATTGCCTTCGGAGATTGAGTTACAGGCTACTTGGTTTAGAAATATTTTTCCAATTTTTATATATGGTGATTCATTTTGGACCAGTGACAAGATATTGTTCTCTCTGCCCTTTCTTTCTTTCTTTCTTTTTTTTTTCCCTTTTTTTTTTTTTTTTTCTGAATTTCCTCTTGAACTTACACTTTTTTTTTTTTTGTTTCAAATATGTCTAGCATCAGAGCAATGTGTGGCCTGGATTCTGAACGGAATTGCGTTCATGGTTCAGACTCTGCTCAGTCAGCGCAAAGAGAAATGTCTTTTTTTTTTAAAGAGATGTCTTCAGGTCAAACAATTGATTTCTCATTTAATTGATGTGATATTCGTATGTGTAGAATCTGCCCATGCTTGTGCTTTATAAAGTTGTGATGACAGATACCAGTATTATAGGACTTCAGGTTACGTCTAAAATATATGAGCCACCATCACTGATGGTTTTTAGATATTTGCTCGCAAAATAACTGCATCTTCTCTTCTCTATTACATTTTTCGTTTTGGATAGATTGGAGACAGCATAATGTTACCCTTCTGTTTGTACTATATCTTCTCCAATCATTATGACAGAAGAATATGAGCAAGTTTAGGTAAATCAAGAAGTATTTGTAAGTGATACTAGGCGGTGCATTTGGTCAAGATGCCAAAAAACATGCTCAGGATACTAGTGAGGATAAATCAGTTTGCAGTTCACAGTTAAATGTGATGTTTAATTTATCATTTCTTTTTGATGCAAAATAATCCAAATTATTATAATTTTTTTAAGTATAATGATAGAATGGCCCTTTTTTTCTAAATCCATCGTTCTCCTCTAGTCCCTTAAGAAATCTCAATATTTACATTTCAGTTGCCTAGTAGAAGATTCTAATTTCTGTTTAAGCTGCAATGTCCTTGAGAGTAGAACATAGAAGTGGCCCGCTTGTTTTAAATCATCATAATTTGCAGGAAAGAGATGAACAGGCTTAGTGTTTTGATATAAACATCATTAGCTACAGCAATGTTCTCTTGATATTTTCACATAACACGAATGCAGGAAGGAACTTCACTGGGGCTCTTTTATTTATGAAAACTTTCTGCAAGAAATAGAAGTGGGATGCGAAACATAATTGACAAAAATGATTTCCGATAAAAACAGAACGTTTAACTTTCAAAGTCTGGATTTAAGATGAACTTATCAACTTTCAAAGTACGGATTTAAGATGAACTTGTCACCAAGTGGGATCTAAAACAAGATGTTTAGGCTATGGCATCTGTCTGTTTTGCGTAAGATTATATCTTTTGTTGATAGCAATGCATGTTACTAGTTTGAAAAAGTTATTGTATTAAATTGTTTTATTGTATTTGCTTTTGACAGATGAGGTAGTTCCAACACATGACGAACTGTAACTGGTAAGCTCTTGAAGCAGATCCACATGGTTTGTACCAAGTTTCTTTCCCCGCATTTATCCATGTAATTCTGTAGAATGGAGAAAAGTATTGTCTATTCCTCTGCATTCGAACCAATCTTCCAAACGTTATATTGCTGACTTGTCCGCATTGTTACTTCTTCCACCTCCTTTTTCCTTTTTGTCATTTTTGGAGGCTAGTTTGTCTTTTCACCCACAAGATTGTTTGAGGACAAGCTGGAATTACTCCTATCACTTTATGTCACCTGCTTACTTTCACTAACAGAAAGAAAGTAGGAACATGGGGTGTGATGCGCATCTGGAAGGGTTGATGAGCTATAGAGGAGCTATAACGTGTGCTTCTGTCCAAAATGTCCCTTTTTTTGGTGGCTGTTTGACAAGCGAATAGGAATGTGTTGCACTTTGATAATTGTGTATAATTTGTATGCCCATTTCATTGACAACATTTGAAACCTGAACATAGGTGCTGGCATTATTATAAGTTTAATTCATATTTGTAAGAGTGTCATAGCAAATATGCCGTAGTGTAATTTTTTTCAATGCTGACATGCTGGTCATTCATTGTTCTATCTTTCGCTCATATGAATCTAAGCAACACTGATTCTCTCATCAGTTATGATCCTTGTGTTGCTAATAGTATATATGTAAAGTTCAAACAAAAGAGTTTTACTTTTGTCACTTAAAAGTCTGGTCATAATCATTCAATAGTGCACCAAATCTAATTCCTCCAAAACTTAATCATCCAAAACCAGGATTACGACAAGTTGGCAGGATTACTTTGTGCCCATAAGTTGTTTATGACAAAGCAGTGGGTTAAAAACCGCTATTACCGTTATTTGTCTGTGCTAATGTGCATGCATTTGTTCATATATCTACCTACATTTTGCATACACAATGAAGTTCTTAGCCATCTCTATACACAGGTTCCAATGTTCCTAGATTTCTACTCAGGCTTGGCAACTAGCTAGAAATTTGATTTTGGGGATGTTAAGTGTTCATTTTACCAGCCTTACAAGCATTACCAAAAAGGGAAATATGAACAAATGGGGTTTACATTTTGGGAATATTTGTTGATCTTGTAATCTTCTCCAAAGAATAAACAATGTATCTAAGTTGAGTAGAAGTACATTCTTAACATTGGAATGATTGTAGAGTTTGAATTTTCCATTTTAATAACAGATAAAGAGGAGAAGCTCTTGGAGAAATCCAAACTCAAGTAGAGATTTTGGAGGAATTCTTCACTGCATACAAGGAGAGGTGGTCATTTTATATAAAAATGACTTTTGGGATTATTAGGATTTCGTTGCTTTTGTATATGGAACATGCTAACATATGTATATAATTAAGGTCATTCATCCATACTGATAAATGATGTAAGAATAAAATTATACAATTTATGTAATTTTGTTGTTTGCGCTATTCTAACTTCATTTTAATTATCTATATTTATAATTGACTTTTATATTATTTATAATTGACTTTTATATTATGTATGATTTGAGAGGATCCTTTGTTTATATGTCAAGTACGTCTTTGGTAAGTATTTGCTATGTAGATTTAAAAGTAATACTTCATATACAATTTTGTTTGTAAAATTGTTCTTTTATCCATTTTAGTCAAATACGGTAATATAGACACGGTAATATAGATCAAATGACAGCAATGGTTGCCAGTGATACTAACGGACTAACGGTGCATTTGAAACTATTTATATACGTTAAAAGTATTGATAATATTTTTGGATGACGGAGTTGAGGTTAACTGTAGTAGTATCTCATGCATGCATTTGATCTCTTAGTATATATGATTGGGCATCTATCTATTTAGGAAGATGATAGGGCCGGGGTTTGATTTTTACTAAATACATTTCATACGTAGTGTGGATAGTTTTTTTTTTTTAATTGTGAGAGTAGTTGTTTTTTAATTAAATAAATATCTGAATTGTGCAAATATTAATTTATTTCCATGGATCTCGATAGATTTTGGACTCGCTTAATGTTTATTTTTTTTATTTTTTTATTTTTAAAGTATGTACCTAATATCAATAATATTTTAGATTTGAATAAGGTCCTTTCTATGAACTCTTGAATTTTGTAATAACGTAGGAAAAGAAGTATTTTAGATAATAACAATAAGCAAATACTTCTTATAAAATGAACTTGTCAAGATATTGCTCTATGTATGGGTTTCTGATATTTGCATACAGCAACACATTTCAAGGCAAAAATACAACTTAAATTGCTTTTTAAAGGAAGATTTAAAAAAAATAAAAATAAAAGGGTAAGATTATAATAATGTAAATTTTTGTTATTATGATAGTAATATTAAATCATTTGTTTACTTTTGTTAATTTTAACCATTGACTCAAGAATAAATGAGTGGTTAAATGATAAATCTAAAGTTCAAATTAAATCAATAAATA
This sequence comes from Litchi chinensis, assembly GCA_019925255.1. Taxonomy (NCBI): domain Eukaryota; kingdom Viridiplantae; phylum Streptophyta; class Magnoliopsida; order Sapindales; family Sapindaceae; genus Litchi; species Litchi chinensis. The sequence continues at coordinate 3,438,656 of CM034464.1, read as the reverse complement.
TTTTTATTTTTATTTTTTATTAAAACAATATTGGACGTGCATTATTTTAGTAGGTATTTTTAAGTATGGATCAAATTACTATATCAACTTTAATGAATGATCTCCACATTTAACCATCAATTATTGCTCTTGATTTAAGTGAGTTGACATATGTTCTCAAACCCTAGATCAATAACAAATGGATGCTGAAGGGTTGAAAATAGACAATATGACCCCTTTTTGTTAGGTGCTTTTATTTTACACATAAAGTCTTCAAAAAACACATTTAAATCAAATGAAAAAAAAAAAAAACTCTGATTAGTGAAATTCCACAAGCCCCTACGTGCAAATATATGCTAAATATTCGCTTCATATTAATGGAAAAACACTTGGGATTTTTTTTTCTTTTTAAATAAATAAACAAATAATAACAATAAAAAAAATTATGAAGATCCAATAAAAGAACAGAGCACTGATGGAATCAATACAATACCCATGATGGCCACCACCTTCGTCCACGTTATACAAAGTTACATAACATTCCAAAATTAGAAAGAATTGCAAAATTTAGGTCCATTTACAAATCCTAGAAATCTAGTGGATGGCATCACCCACATGGCTTGCCTTCTTTTCTTTTTCTTTTTCAATTAAAAATTTTCTTATAAATAAATAAATATATAAATAATTCTTGGTGGGTGTGAAATCTTCTCTTCCCCTGGACTCTCTCTTCTTTTTATTTGATTTATTTCTTTGTATTATCACATCCATCTCGAAGAGGATGAGTTCTTTATTTTATTTTAGAAAATAAAATAAAATAAAATAAAATAATTAGGGTTTGCTATGACGAGTTCGGTGACGTTAGATGTTAGATATTTTTGATTATTTTTGGTTTGGATTGTTTGTTTTTATTGGTTTTTAGTGACTAATTAGATCCCGCTTCAATAATATTGGTACTTTTGTGATATGATGTTGTGGCTTATAGTTGAACGCTTTTGCTGTCGTCTTATGGTTCACGTGTATATACTATACATATCTATATTAATAATTAACGTGCAGTTGTTCACATCCAATATGTATTGATTATAAGAAAAAGTTTATTCAACTTTACGATATTTTATATGATATTTAAAAAGAAAATTAGCATATAATTACATATATTTTGATTGATGAGTAATTATATATAATAGAGAATTATACTATGATGTATCAAATATGTAACTTCGACGTCTTAGTACTCATTAAAACATAAGTGCAAGATACTTCATTATGTATTATATATTCTAACGAGTAATTGCATACATGAAAGAATCATATACACTATTGTACATGATATGTAATTGTTTCAACACCTGACTCGTTAAAAATAAGAGCAAGACACCATTACTGTTTTATATATTCTGATTGGTCAATAATTACATATACTAGATAATCATACTATTGTACAAGATATATAAGTATTTTGATACTTATTAAAACATAAGAGTGGGATTGTTCATTCTGTATTGTGTCAGTTATTCAAGTGAAAGTAATAATGGTTTGACTTCAATAAGATGATGGAACTTTAATTTTCTGTTTGTATATTTTTTTTTCAGAAAAAACTATATGCATTTCTCAAAATACATTGTTCAACAAACTTCAGATAAAACCAAAATCCAATTCTTTATTTTTTTTTAATAAAATACCAAAATCCAATTCAATAACTTTTTTTCTAAGCAGTTTTTAAAAATAATCTTTTAATGGACCTTAATAACTTGTAATAAGAACCAAAGCACGTCCTACACAATAATGAATTAATTCAACAGTTATGCTTTTGACACGTTTAATCACTGTAATTAGGTAACGTAATAGGTTAGAAATCATATAAACTTGTTGTACTACGAACCAAAGAACATCCTACACAATAATTAATTAATTCAATAGTTATGCTCTTGACACGCTTAGTCACTGTAATTAAGCAACGTAGTAGGTTAGAAATCACATAATAATTAATAAAATAAATCCAATGTTGATAGTCAACCATGCATGGAGGCGTGTCGCCCAATAAAAAGGCTCGGATTAACTAAAACCAATTTTTAATTAATTTAATTAATCAAAACCGCCTTTTTAAATTATTTTTCCTATATTAATTAAATAATAAAAAAAGTGAGAGTGACAAGAACAGTTATCACCCAAGTAAAC